>OZ024854.1:42775074-42825074 GCA_964017155.1 Oasisia sp. SBJ-2009
GTTGGCTTGTGTTTGTGTGGGTGTGTGGATGCCTCTGTGTGGGTGTATGTGTGGTGCGTGTGTGTATGTGTGCGTGTGCGGGCGCGTGTGTGGGGGTGTGTGGGTGTGTGTTTGGGTGGGTGTGTGTGTGTGTGCGTGTGTCCTTCATGTGTGTGTGTGTGTGTGTGTGTGTGTGTGTGTATGTATGCGTATGATGGCGCGCGTGTGTGCGTGTGTGGGTGCCTGTATGTGTGCGTGTGTATGTGTGCGTGTGAGGTGAGTGTGTGCTGGCGCGTGAATGGGTGCGCGGGTGAGTGCGCTTGTGTGTATGTGTGTGTGGGCGCGCGTGTGACAGGGAGAGTGAATGAGCGAGAGAGACAGAACAAGTGTGTGCGTGTGTCGGTGCGTGTGTTGGCGCGTGTGTGTGCGCGTGTGGGTGTGCGTGTGTTGGCGCGTGTGTGTGCGCGTGCGGGTGTTTGTGTGAGTGCATGTGTTGGTGCGTGTCTGGGTGCCGCTGTGGATTTGTGTGTGGGTGGGTGTGTGTGTGGGTGCCTGTGTGGGTACATGTATGTGTGGGTGCGTTTGTGTGTGTGTGTGTGCGTGCGTGTGTGTGTGGGTGCGGGAGGGTGTGTGGTGCGTGTTTTTTATGTGTGCTTGTTTGGTGTGTATGTGTGTGTCTTTGCGCGTGTCTGGGTGCATGTGTGTGGGAGCGTTGATTTGCGTGCATATTTGTGTGTGTCGGTGCGTGTGTGGATTTGTGTGTGTGTGGGTGTATGTAGGTGCGTGTGTGTATGTGTGTGTGTGTGTGTGTGGGCGCGTGTAGTCGCGTGTTTGTGTATGTTGGTGCGTGTGTAGGTGATTGTGTGGGTACGTGTGACTGTGGGTGTGTTTGTGTGCGTGGGTGCGTCTGTGTGTGTGCGTGTGTTGGCGCGTGTGTGTGTGAGTATGTATGTTGCGTCCGTGTGTGTGGGGGGGGGGGTGCGTGTGTGGTGCATGTGTGTGTATGTGTGCGTGTGTGGGTGCGTGTGTGTGCGTGTTTTGGCGCGTGTGTGTTTGTGTGTGTATGTGTGTGTCTGTTTGGGTGCGTCTGTCTGGGTGTGTGGGTGTGGGTGCGTGTTTGCCTTCGTGTGTGTGAGTGGGTGCGTGTGTCGTTCAGGTGTATGTATGTGTGCGTGTGTTGCCGCGCGTGTGTGCTGGTGTGGGTGCGTCTGTATGGGTGCGTGTGTGTTTGTGCTGGCGCGTGTGTGAGGGTGTGTGTGTGGGTTCGCGTGTGAGTGCGTTTGTATGTGAGTGTGTGTAGGTGCGTTTGTGTGTGTGTGTGTGTGTGTTTGTGTGTGTGTGCTTGTGTTCGTGCGTGAGGGCGCGTGTGTGGGTAAGTTTTTGTGTGTGTATATGTGTGTGCGCGCGGGCGTGTGAAAGAGAGAGAGAGTGAGCTAGAGAGACAGAGAAAGTGTGTGCGTGTGCGGTGCGTATGTTGATGAGTGTGTGGATTCGTGTGTGGGTGCGAGTTTGTTGGAGTGTGTGTATGTGTGCGTGTGTGTTCGCGTGTGTGGGTGTGTGTGTCTGGGTGCGTGGGTGTGAGTTGTATGTGGTGCATTTGTGTCTGTATGTCTGCGTGTATGTGCGTGTGTTGGTGCCTGTATATGTGCGTGTGTGTGTGTGTGTGCTTGTGCTGGCGCGTGTGTTTGTGTGTGGGTGCGTGTGTGGGTGGATGCGTGTCTGTGGGTGCGTGTGTGTGGGTGTGGGTGTATGTGTGGGCGCGCGTGTTTGGGTGCATGCGTACGTGTGTGGGTGCGTCTGTTGGTGCATGTGTGTGTGGGTGCGTGTGTGGTGCATGTATGTGTGCGTGTATTGTCGCGTGTGTGTGCCTGGGTACGCGCGTGCGTGTTTTTGTGGGTGCGTGTGTGATGCGTGTGTGTGTGTATGTGGGCATGTGTGGGCGGGTGTGTGGGTGCGTGTGTGTAGGTGCGTGGGTGTGGGTTCGTGTGTGGGTGCTAGTGTGGATTCGTGTGTGGGTGCGTGTGTGTGTGGGTGCGTGTGTTACGCATGTATGTATATGTGTGCGTGTGTTGGCGCGTGTGTGTGCGTGTGTGGGTGCGTGTGTGTGCGTGCGTGTGTGGTTGCTTGTGCTGGCGCGTGTGTGTGTGTGTGGTTTCGTGTGTGGGTGCTTGTGTGGATTCGTCTGTGGGTGCGTGTGTGTGTGTGTGGGTGCGTGTGTGTAAGTGCGTGGGTGTGGGTTCGTGTGTGGGTGCTAGTGTGGATTCGTGTGTGGGTGCGTGTGTGTGTGGGTGCGTGTGTGACGCATGTATGTATATGTGTGCGTGTGTTGGCGCGTGTGTGTGCGTGTGTTGGCGCGTGTGTGGGTGCGTGTGTGTGCGTGCGTGTGTGGTTGCTTGTGCTGGCGCGTGTGTGTGTGTGTGGTTTCATGTGTGGGTGCTTGTGTGGATTCGTCTGTGGGTGCGTGTGTGTGTGGGTGCGTGTGTGGTGCATGTATGTATATGTGTGCGTGTGTTGTCGCGTGTGTGGGTGCGTGTGTGGGTTCGTGTGTGTGCTTGCGTGTGTGTTTGCTTGTGCTCGCGCGCGTGTGTGTGGGTGCGTGTGTGGGTACGTCTTCAAGTCTTCTAGTGTTATACTGCTTAAAAGTGGTCGCACGAGTACCTCGTATGCTGTTTGTCTCACTTGCGGTGGCGCCGCGTGCAGTGTTCTTTGGAGTAAGCCAAGTTTCTTGCTGGCTTTGTTCTGCACTTTGTTGATGTGTGGTTGCCACGATAATTGTGTGTTGATGGTAACCGCCAGGCAGTCCTGGTTGTCAGTCCGTGGGTGTGTGTGGGTGTGCGTGGGTGCGTGTGGGCGCGTGTGAGTGCATGTGTTGGTGCGTGTCTGGGTGCCGCTGTGGATTTGTGTGTGGGTGGGTGTGTGTGTGGGTGCCTGTGTGGGTACATGTATGTGTGGGTGCGTTTGTGTGTGTGTGTGTGCGTGCGTGTGTGTGTGGGTGCGGGAGGGTGTGTGGTGCGTGTTTTTTATGTGTGCTTGTTTGGTGTGTATGTGTGTGTCTTTGCGCGTGTCTGGGTGCATGTGTGTGGGAGCGTTGATTTGCGTGCATATTTGTGTGTGTCGGTGCGTGTGTGGATTTGTGTGTGTGTGGGTGTATGTAGGTGCGTGTGTGTATGTGTGTGTGTGTGTGTGTGGGCGCGTGTAGTCGCGTGTTTGTGTATGTTGGTGCGTGTGTAGGTGATTGTGTGGGTACGTGTGACTGTGGGTGTGTTTGTGTGCGTGGGTGCGTCTGTGTGTGTGCGTGTGTTGGCGCGTGTGTGTGTGAGTATGTATGTTGCGTCCGTGTGTGTGGGGGGGGGGGGTGCGTGTGTGGTGCATGTGTGTGTATGTGTGCGTGTGTGGGTGCGTGTGTGTGCGTGTTTTGGCGCGTGTGTGTTTGTGTGTGTATGTGTGTGTCTGTTTGGGTGCGTCTGTCTGGGTGTGTGGGTGTGGGTGCGTGTTTGCCTTCGTGTGTGTGAGTGGGTGCGTGTGTCGTTCAGGTGTATGTATGTGTGCGTGTGTTGCCGCGCGTGTGTGCTGGTGTGGGTGCGTCTGTATGGGTGCGTGTGTGTTTGTGCTGGCGCGTGTGTGAGGGTGTGTGTGTGGGTTCGCGTGTGAGTGCGTTTGTATGTGAGTGTGTGTAGGTGCGTTTGTGTGTGTGTGTGTGTGTGTGTTTGTGTGTGTGTGCTTGTGTTCGTGCGTGAGGGCGCGTGTGTGGGTAAGTTTTTGTGTGTGTATATGTGTGTGCGCGCGGGCGTGTGAAAGAGAGAGAGAGTGAGCTAGAGAGACAGAGAAAGTGTGTGCGTGTGCGGTGCGTATGTTGATGAGTGTGTGGATTCGTGTGTGGGTGCGAGTTTGTTGGAGTGTGTGTATGTGTGCGTGTGTGTTCGCGTGTGTGGGTGTGTGTGTCTGGGTGCGTGGGTGTGAGTTGTATGTGGTGCATTTGTGTCTGTATGTCTGCGTGTATGTGCGTGTGTTGGTGCCTGTATATGTGCGTGTGTGTGTGTGTGTGCTTGTGCTGGCGCGTGTGTTTGTGTGTGGGTGCGTGTGTGGGTGGATGCGTGTCTGTGGGTGCGTGTGTGTGGGTGTGGGTGTATGTGTGGGCGCGCGTGTTTGGGTGCATGCGTACGTGTGTGGGTGCGTCTGTTGGTGCATGTGTGTGTGGGTGCGTGTGTGGTGCATGTATGTGTGCGTGTATTGTCGCGTGTGTGTGCCTGGGTACGCGCGTGCGTGTTTTTGTGGGTGCGTGTGTGATGCGTGTGTGTGTGTATGTGGGCATGTGTGGGCGGGTGTGTGGGTGCGTGTGTGTAGGTGCGTGGGTGTGGGTTCGTGTGTGGGTGCTAGTGTGGATTCGTGTGTGGGTGCGTGTGTGTGTGGGTGCGTGTGTTACGCATGTATGTATATGTGTGCGTGTGTTGGCGCGTGTGTGTGCGTGTGTGGGTGCGTGTGTGTGCGTGCGTGTGTGGTTGCTTGTGCTGGCGCGTGTGTGTGTGTGTGGTTTCGTGTGTGGGTGCTTGTGTGGATTCGTCTGTGGGTGCGTGTGTGTGTGTGTGGGTGCGTGTGTGTAAGTGCGTGGGTGTGGGTTCGTGTGTGGGTGCTAGTGTGGATTCGTGTGTGGGTGCGTGTGTGTGTGGGTGCGTGTGTGACGCATGTATGTATATGTGTGCGTGTGTTGGCGCGTGTGTGTGCGTGTGTTGGCGCGTGTGTGGGTGCGTGTGTGTGCGTGCGTGTGTGGTTGCTTGTGCTGGCGCGTGTGTGTGTGTGTGGTTTCATGTGTGGGTGCTTGTGTGGATTCGTCTGTGGGTGCGTGTGTGTGTGGGTGCGTGTGTGGTGCATGTATGTATATGTGTGCGTGTGTTGTCGCGTGTGTGGGTGCGTGTGTGGGTTCGTGTGTGTGCTTGCGTGTGTGTTTGCTTGTGCTCGCGCGCGTGTGTGTGGGTGCGTGTGTGGGTACGTCTTCAAGTCTTCTAGTGTTATACTGCTTAAAAGTGGTCGCACGAGTACCTCGTATGCTGTTTGTCTCACTTGCGGTGGCGCCGCGTGCAGTGTTCTTTGGAGTAAGCCAAGTTTCTTGCTGGCTTTGTTCTGCACTTTGTTGATGTGTGGTTGCCACGATAATTGTGTGTTGATGGTAACCGCCAGGCAGTCCTGGTTGTCAGTCCGTGGGTGTGTGTGGGTGTGCGTGGGTGCGTGTGGGCGCGTGTGTGTGCGTGTGTGGTGCGGGTGTGCGTGTGTGCGTGTGTGTGGGTGCTTGTGTGTGGGTGGGTGTGTCTGGGTGTTTTTTGTGTGGGTGCGTGCGTGCGTGTGTGGGTGTGGGTGCATGTGCGTTTTAATGTGTGCGTGTGTTAGCGCATTTGTGTGCGTTTGTGGGTGCTTGTGGGTGCTTGTGGGTGCGTGTGTGGGTGTGTGTGTCTGGGTGTTTGTGTGAATGCGTGTATTGGTGCGCACGAGTACCTCGTATGCTGTTTGTCTCACTTGCGGTGGCGCCGCATGCAGTGTTCTTTTGAGTAAGCCGAGTGTCTTGCTGGCTTTGTTCTGCACTTTGTTGATATGTGGTTGCCACGATAATTGTGTGTTGATGGTAACCGCCAGGCAGTCCTGGTTGTCAGTCCGTGGTATTTGTTGGCTCCCCATGAAGTAGTTATAGGTTGATATTTTCCTCTTGGTAGTAATCGATAAGACGGCACACTTTGACACATTAAAATCCATCTGCCATGTATTTTCCAATGAGAGAAGTTTGTTCAGGTCAGCCGCAAGTGTGAAGTGGTCAGCGGGAGTGGCTATGTGTGAGGGTGGGTGCGTTTATTTGTGTGGGTGCGTGTGTGCGTGTGTTGGCGGGTGTGAGGGTGTATGTGGGTGTGGGTAACGCGTGTTTGAGGATGCCTCCGTGTGCGTGTGTTGGCGCGCGCGCGCGTGTTTGGGTGCATGGGTCGTTCAGGTGTGTATATGTGTGCGTGTGTTGCCGCGCGTGTGTGCTTGTGTGGGTGCGTTTATGGGTGCGTGTGTATGGGTCCGTGTGTGTTTGTGCTGGCGCGTGCGTGTGGGGTGTGTGTGGGTTCGCGTGGGATTGCGTTTGTGTGTGTGGGTGCGTGTGTGTTTGTGCATGTGCGTGTGCGTGTGTTTGGTGCGTGAGGGTGCGTGTGTGGGTGGTTTTTTGTTTGTGTATATATGTGTGTGTGTGCGGGCGTGTGACTGAGAGACAGAGAGAGAGAGAGAGTGAGCAAGAGAGACAGAGAAAGTGCGTGCGTGTGCGGTGCGTGTGTGGGTGAGTGTGTGGATTCGTGTGTGGGTGCGTGTGTATTGGAGTGTGTGTATGTGTGCGTGTGTGTTCGCTTGTGTGGGTGTACAAGATACAAGATACAAGAAGCTTTATTTAACATCGGTTACATGATAGTTTGGCAACATTAGCTCATCTGAGCTATTTTCCGACGAAACGAGTATAAAGCAACGAGACGACATAAAACCATAACAAGCATACAGAGTATTTTAAAATGACAGCAATTATACGTATAAAATAGGGTAATGAGTACAAAATAAATATAATAATAATACATGCATGTATAATATATATATTTTTTTTTTTTGGCTTCATAAAACATGCAAAGTATATTGGGTTAAAATAGATTGAAATAATATATAATTTAAGACATTAGCATAAATATAAATGTAGAGATGTATATTGACTAAACTTATTAAAATAATAAATACTTTAAAACATAAAAATAAATAGATCTAAAGAATAAATTTAAGGATTAAAATATTTTACACATATCCATATTGCATATATACAAGGAAAGCTATATTCATAATATTGGCATGGCGACAAACATGTTAGATGTTAACTGTTTACCTGCATATAGAGCAATTGCATGATGGGCCATCCCAGTTCCGGATCAGTCTGCGAAACTCGCCGTAGTTAACTGTTTTTCGCATTTCATTTGGCAGGCTGTTCCAGATCCGGGGCCCATCATGGACAAATGATTTAAGTCCATATTTAGATGTGTTTGCCTTAGGGACAACTGCAGTGTTTTCCTTTCGCATGGAATACTGGGAACATTTTAAAGTGATGAGATTTTGAATAAAACTTGGAGCAATATTATTTACAATTTTGAATACTTCCCATGCCATTTCTTTGATCCGTTTAACGTGGAGGTGTTCGGTGTTAGCGGTCTTTAAAAGATCATGATGCGTCGATGAATAATCATTGTAAATAAAGCGAAGTGCTCTCTCCTGAATTTTTTCAAGTTTTTTGGTGCTAGATTGGCTACAAAAGTGCCAGATCAAAGGACAGTAGTTGAAGTTTGATGTTATGAATGATTTAAAAATTGCAAGTTTCCCTTGACGAGTAAGGATATGACCGAGACGTTTTAAGACCGCTAACTGTCTAGCTGCCTTTTTGCAGATGTTCGCGATGTGTGTGTTAAAAGTTAACGAATGATCAATCTCAATGCCGAGAAGGACAACAGAGTTTTCACAGTGAATGGTAGTGTTTTCAAAAGTAAAATGTGTTATGTCCCTTGTTCCCCTCTTGCCGAAGCTAATTGCTTGGAATTTGGATGGGTTAGCCTTCATCTGGTTGATATTGAACCATTGTAATGTAGAAGTACAGTCTTGTTGCAAGGTGTGAATGAGAGTGTCCGAATTTGAATGAGCATAAGACAGGGTGTTATCTTCAGCATAATTGTAGAGAGAGGAAAAAAGTGAAAAATATCATTAATAAAAACATTGAAAAGAAGAGGCCCAAGAATAGAGCCTTGGGGTACACCTCTGACGATGTCAGCCCACTCACTGTAGTGAGGTCCTAATTTCACTTGCTGTTTCCTGTTGCTGAGATAATTACTAACTAAACTGCATGATTTATCAGAAAGGCCATAAGCACTGAGTTTACCTAAGAGCAGGCTGTGAGGTAGGCAATCAAAGGCCTTTGTCAAGTCCATGAGAATGGCTGCGACATACTTATGGTTGTCAAGTGCCTTGCGCCAATCCTCTACTAGTCTCAATAGAGTTGACTGACACCCCATGCCTGGCCTGAAAGCACCGAGGAAAGGATTGAACAAATTCTCAAAATGAGTGCTTAATTGGGAGTTGATGGCGTTTTCAAACAGCTTAGAGATGAACGGGAGAATGCTAATCGGTCTGTAGTTTTCCTTGTCTAAAGGATCTTTTTTCTTATACACCGGGATAACTTGTGCTTCTTTAAGTCTGTTTGGAAAGGCTGAGGTCGCAAATGAGTGGTTTATTAATTTTGCAAGTGGTTCCGAAATTGATTTACTGCAAGATTTTATGATTTTTGCAGGGATGCCATCGACTCCAGTGGCTTTTTTGGGGTTAGATTTAGAGATGAAAGTATATATGCTTTCAGAGGTGACGGGACTAAAATCAAAACTAGTAGGAGCAGGGATGTGGGCTGTTATTTGCTTGATGCTGGAGTGATTTAATATGTCTTCCGGGATAGGTACAGATGATATGTCTTGGGCGGCATTTACAAATGTGTGTGTGTGTGTGTGTGTGTGTGTGTGTGTGTGTGTGTGTGTGTGTGTGTGTGTGTGTGTGTGTGTGTGTGTGGGTGGGTGCGTGCGTGGGTGTGAGTGCGTGTGTGATGCATTTGTGTCTATATGTCTGCGTGTATGTGCGTGTGTTGGTGCCTGTGTAGGTGCGTGTGTGTAAAAAAAGTAAAAAAGGGCAAGTTCTTATATAGCAGCGCAGTATCCAGTCCTCAGGACCGCTCAAAGCGCTTTACACTTTACTTCCCTGACAGACGTGTTCACTCAGACACCATCTCGGCTTCTCTGGGAAGCATCCAGCCATATGCGACAATTAATGCGCGAAGGCTGCTCGTACACATATCCACCACTTTAGCCAGGTACTCATTTATTCAGCTGAGTGAACTGGAGCAATGTAGAGTGAAAACACTTACCCAAGGTTTTAACACCGCAGCCAGGATTCGAACCCGGATTCTCGTAGTCGAGAGTCCGAAGCTCTACCCCTGAGCCACTGCGCTCTACCCTTGAGCCACAGCGCTCTCTGTGTGGGTGGGTGCATGTATGTGGGTGCGTGAGTGTACGTGAATGTGTGTGTGCGTGTGTTGGCGCTTGTGTGTGCGTGTGTGGGTGCGTGTGTGGGTGGGTGCGTGTATGTGGGTGCGTGTGTGTGGGTGTATGTGTGGGCGCTTGTGTGTGTGGGTGCATGCGTGCGTGTGTGGGTGCGTGTGTGGTGCATGTGAGTGTGTGTATGTGCATGTGTTGGTGACTGTGTAGGTGCGTGTGTGTAGGTGGGTGCGTGTCTGTGTGTGCGCGTGTTGGTGCATATGTGCGTGCGTGTGTTGGTGCGTGTGAGGGTGCGTGTGTGTGGAGTAGTGTGTGGGTGCGTGTGTGAGGGTGCTTGTGTGTATGTGTTCGGGAGTGCGGGCGCATGTGTGTGGGTGTGTGCGTGGGTTTCCACGTGTGTGGTTGCGTGTGGGTGCGTGTGGGTGTGTTTACGTGTGTGTATGTGTGAGTCTGCGTGTGGGTGAGTGTGTTGGTGCGTGTGTTTGGTTGCATGTGTGGGTGCATCCGTGGATTCGTGTGTGTGCGTGCGTGTGCGCGTGCGATGGCGCGTGTGCGTGTGTGTGCGTGTGTGTGGGTGCGTGTATGTGGGTGCATGTGTGGGTGCGTGTGTGGCGTTGCGTGTGTGTGGATTCGTATGTGGGTGCGTGTGTGTGGGTCATCATCATCATCATCATGCTGTCGGTCGCGAAGCGACAAAGACTGCTTCCATCACTTGACTGTTGCTCTCCATTTATCTCTCTGCTGTGAGAGTGATGTCCAGGAGTCGATCTTTATGTCTCTCAGCTTCAGGTTTCAGCCAAGTGGGGGTAAATGTATTGGTGTGTGTGGGCGCATGTGTGTGAGTTGTGCTTTTGTTTGTATGGGTGCATGTGTGGGCGCGTGTGTGGATGTGTGTGTGGGTGCTTGGGTGTGGATGCTTGTGTGGTTGTGGGTGTTGTTGCGTGTGTGGTGCATATGTGAGTGTGTTGTCTCGTGTGTGTGCGTGTGTGTGCGTGTGTGTGCGTGTGTTGGCGCGTGTGCGTGCGTGTGTGTGCGTGTGTGTGTGCTTTTGTCGATACAGATGTGGGTGCGTGTGTGGAATCGTGTGTGTGTGTGAGTGTGTGTGTGTATATATATGTGTGTGTGTGTGTGTGTGTGTGTGTGTGTGTGTGTGTGTGTGTGTGTGTGTGTGGGTTCGTGTGTGGACTCGTCTGGGCGTGTGGTGCGTGGGTGTGTGTATGTGTGCGTGTGGGCCCATGCGTGTGTGTGTATGTGTGCATGTGTGGGCGAGTGTGTAGGTGCGTGTGTGTAGGTGCGTGGGTGTGGGTTCGTTTGTGTGTGATTGTGTATGGGTGTGGTGCATGTGTGCGTGTGTGTATGTGTGCGTGGGTTGGCGCGTGTGTGAGCGTGTGTGGCTGCGGGTGTGCGGGTGAATGAGTATGCTAGCCCGCCGGAGGGTGTGTGTGTGTGTGGGTGCGTGTGTGTGTGCGTGTGTTGGCGCCTGTGTGTGCGTGTGTGGATGGGTGCGTGTGAGTGGGTGCGTGTGTGTATGTGTGAGAGCGCTTGTTTGTGGTGCATGTGTGTTTTTGTGTGTTTGCGCGTGTGTGGGTGCGTGTGACTTTGTGCGTGTGTGTGGGTGCATATGTGTGTGGATTCGTGTGTGGGTGCGTGTATTTTGGTGCGTGTGTGTCTGTATATATGTGTATGGGCGCGTGTGTGTGGGTGCTTGCATGTGTATCATGTGTATTTGTGTGTGTGTTTGCCCGTGTGTGGGTCCATATGTGTGTGTGTGTGTGTGTGTGTGTGTGTGTGTGTGTGTGTGTGTGTGTGTGTGTGTGTGGGTGTGTGCGTGTGTGCGTGTGTCGCTACATGTGTGGGTGCTTGTGTGTGTTGTGCGTGTGTGTGTGTGTGAATGTGTGCGTGTGTGGGCGCGTATGTGGATGCGTGCGTGTGTGGGTGCGTGTTTGTGGGTGGGCGTGTGTGTATGTGGTGCTTGTGTGGTTGGGGAAGTGGGTGGGTTTGGGTGCTAGTGTGTGTGTGTATGTGCGTGTTTGTGTGTGTGCGTGAGTTAGCGCGTGTGTGGTGTGTGTGTGGGTGCGTGTGGGGAGTGTGTGGGTGCGTGTTTGTGGGTGCGCGCGTGTGCTTGTGCTGGTGCAGGTGTGTGTATGTGGGTGCGTGTGTCGTTGCGCATGTGGGTGTGTGTTGGTGCTTGTGTGTGTGTGTCAGTGTGATGCAGCGTGTGTGTGCGTGTGTGAGTGCGTGCGGGTGCGTGTGTGTGTCTCCGTGTTTGTGTGTTTGCGTGTGTTAGCGCGTGTGTGTGCGTGTGTGGGGCGTGTGTGTTTGCGTGTGTCGGTGCGTTTGTGGTTGCGTGTGTGGATTCCTGTGTGGGTGCGTGAGTGGGTGGGTGCGTGTGTGCGTGTGGACGCATCTGTGTGTCGGTGCGTGTATGCGTGTGTGTGTGTGCGTGAGTGGTGCATATGTGGTGCGTGTGTGGTGCGTGTGTGTATGTGTGCGTGTGTAGGCTCGAGTGTGTGTGGGTGAATGTGTTGGTGCTTGTTTGGGTGCCTGTGTGTGGGTCCGTGTGTGGTGGATATGTGTATGTGTGCGTGACTTTGTGCGTGACTGTTCGTGTGGGTGCGTGTGAGGGTGCGTGTGTGTGTGTGTGTGGAGTAATGTGTGGGTGCGTGTGTGTGGGTGCACGTGTGTGTGTGTGTGTGTGTGTGTGCGTGTGTGTGTGTGTGTTCGGGTGTGTGGGCGCATGAGTGTGGATGTGTGCGTGGGTTTGCGCGTGTGTGGGTGCGTGTGTGTGTGTGTTTACGTGTGTGTATGTGGGAGTCTGCGTGTGTGTGCGTGTGTTGGCCTGTGTTGGTGCGTGTGTGGGTGCGTGTGTTTAGTTGCATGTGTGGGTGCACGCGTGGATTCGTGTGTGTGCGTGCGTGCGTGAGTACATGCGTTTGCGCGTGTGCGTGCGTGTGTGGTTGCGTGTGTGTGCGTGTGTGTGGTTGCGTGTATGTGGGCGCATGTGTGGGTGCGTGTGTGGGGTTACGTGTGTGTGGATTCGTATGTTGGTGCATGTGTGTGTGCGTGTGGGTAAGTGTATGTATGTGTGTGGGCGCATGTGTGTGTGTGGATGTGTGAGGCGTGCTTTTGTTTGTATGGGTACATGTGTGGGCGCGTGTGTGTGTGTGCGTGGGAGTGGGTGCGGGTGTGGGTTTGGGTGTGGTTGCGTGTGTGGTGCATATGTGAGTGTGTTGTCTCGTGTGTGTGCGTGTGTGTGTGTGTGCGTGGTTGGGTCCGTGTAGGTGTGCTTGTGCTGGCGCGTGCGTGTGTGTTTGCGGGTGTGTGTGTGAGTGCGTGTGTGCGTGCGTGTGTGGGTACGTGTCAGTGTTGGTGCGTTTGTTTTGTGGGTGTGTGGGTGTGTGTGCGTCCTTTGGCGCGTGTGTGGGCGCGTGTGTGGGTGTGTGTGTGTGGGTGCTTGTGTTTGTGTGTGGGGATGCCTGTGTGTGGGTGCGGGTGTGGGCGCCTTTGTGTCTGTGCGTGTGTGTGGATGCGAGTTTGGGTGCGTGTGTGTGCGTGCGCGTGTGAGTGCGGGTGTGGGTGCGTGTTTGCGGGTACGTGTGTGTGTGTGTGTGTGTGTGTGTGTGCGTGTTGGTGCGTGTGGGTGCGTATGTGGGTGGGTGTTTGTGTGTGTGTATGTGTGTGTGTGTGCGCGAGCGTATGACAGAGAGAGAGTGAGCGAGAGAGACAGATAAAGTGTGTGCGTGTGTCGGTGAGTGTGTGGGCGCGTGTTTTGGTGCGTGTGTGGATTCGTGTGTGGGTGCGTGTGTGTGGGTGCACTTGTGTGAGTGCGTGTGTTGGTGCGTGTATGGGTGCGTGTGTGTGCGCATGTCTGTGTGGGTGCATGCGTGTGTGTGTGAGTGTGAATGGGTGCGTGTGTGTGTGTGGGTGCATGTGTGCCCGTGAGTCTCTGCGTGTGTGGGTGCGTGGGTGGAATGGTGTGTGGTTGCGTGTGTGTGGGTGCCTGTGTGTATATGTGCGTGTTTGGGCGTATGTGTGTATGTGGTGTGTATGTGCTGGCGTGTGTGTGTGTGTGTGTGTGTGTGTGTGTGTGTGTGTGTGTGTGTGTGTGTGTGTGTGTGTGTGTGTGTGTGTGTGGATTCGTGTGTGGGAGCGTTTGTGTCCGTGTGTTTGTGGGCACATGTCTCTGTGGGTGCGAGCGTGTGTGTGTGGGTGCGTGTGTGAGTGTGGTACGTGTGTGAGTATGTGCTGGGGCGCGTGTGTGTATGTGAGTGTGTGGGAGTGTGTGGGAGTGTGTGGGTGTGCGTGGGTGCGTGTGGGCGCGTGTGTGTGCGTGGGTGCGGGTGTGGGTGTGTGCATGTGTGGGTGTGTGTGCGTTTGTGGGTGCGTGTGTGGGTTCGTGTATGTGCTTGCGTGTGTGTTTGCTTGTGCTGGCGTGTGTGTGTGTGTGGGTGCGTGTGTGGGTGCGTCTTCAAGTCTTCTATTGTTATACTGCTTAAAAGTGATATTTCACTATCATGCAGTTGTAGTTAAAAATAATGTGCGCTAAAATAATAAGTTAATAAAATTAATATGACAATAGATAAATCCAGTTAACTCTACATTAAAACGATGAATAAATTAATAAGATAAATATAATATATATATATAAATCATACGTTTATAAAATATTAGAATAAATAGATCAATAAAATTAATAGTACATTAAAAAAGCAGGCAGTCCATGATTAACATTAAAACAATCTATTATAATGTCAATGTCTGAATGACTGGGATGGCGGCTCTCTGGAATACCTCTGTGGTAGATGGGGTGACAGCTTCCTCGGTAAGTGCGTTCCACAGTGGAATACAGCGTACGTAGAATGACTGCTGGTAGGGCGTGCAAGTGGCAGGTAGTGTTCGTAGTTTGTGCTTGTGTTGGCGTCTGGTGCGCGCATCTGCTCTGGTGATGATGACAGGCAAGCTGGTGTGCATTAGTCCGTGGTTAATTTAAAAAAAAAGTTGCATCTCTTATCCGCCATCAGGTTAGTGCACATATCACTGACACTTGACGTTCTGCGGTAATCACCGGTGACAAACCGCGCAGCGGATCTTTGTACGCGGTCTATTCTCTGAATGCCTGTCTTTGTGTGAGGTGCCCAGGCGCGTGTGGCAAACTCGAGTGTTGGTCGCACGAGTACCTCGTATGCTGTTTGTCTCACTTGCGGTGGCGCCGCATGCAGTGTTCTTTGGAGTAAGCCAAGTTTCTTGCTGGCTTTGTTATGCACTTGTTGATGTGTGGTTGCCACGATAATTGTGTGTTGATGGTAACCGCCAGGCAGTCCTGGTTGTCAGTCCGTGGGTGTGTGTGGGTGTGCGTGGGTGCGTGTGGGCGCGTGTGTGTGCGTGTGTGGTGCGGGTGTGCGTGTGTGCGTGTGTGTGGGTGCTTGTGTGTGGGTGTGTGTGTCTGGGTGTTTGTGTGTGGGTGCGTGCGTGTGTGGGTGTGGGTGCATGTGCGTTTTAATGTGTGCGTGTGTTAGCGCATTTGTGTGCGTTTGTGGGTGCTTGTGGGTGCTTGTGGGTGCTTGTGGGTGCGTGTGTGGGTGTGTGTGTCTGGGTGTTTGTGTGAATGCGTGTATTGGTGCGTGCGCGTGTGTGTGTTTGTGTGCGTGTGTGGGTGCGTGTGTGGATTCGTGGGTTGGTGGGTGTATGTGGGTGCGTGTGTGTATTTGTGCATGTGGGCGCATGTGTGTGTTCGTGCGTTCGTGTGTGTGTTTGGGTGCGTGTGTGGTGCGTGCGCATGTGTGTGTGTATGAGTGTTTGCGTGTGTGCATGTGTGTGTGTGCGTGTGTGTTCGTATGTTAGCGTGTTGCGGGTGCGTGTGTGGATTCGTGTGTGTGGTTGCATGTGTGGGTGCGTGCTTGGATTGTGTGTGTGTGTGTGTGTGTGTGTGTGTGTGTGTGTGTGTGTGTGTGTGTCTGTGTGTGTGTGCGTGTTTTGGCGCGTGTTTGTGCGTGTGTGGGTGCGCTTGTGAGTGCGTGTGTGTAGGTGCGTGTGTGTGGGCGTGTGTGAATTCGTGTGCGGGTGCGAGTGTGTCGGTGCATGTGGGTGTGTGTATCTGTGTATGTGTATGTGTATGTGTGGGCGCATGTGTGTGTGTGGGTGCGAGTGTGGTGCGTGTGTGTGTATGGGTGCATGTGTGGGAGTGTGTGGGTGCGTGTGTGGGTCTGTGTGCGTGTGTGGTGCATGTGTGTGTGTGTGTGTGTTGGCGCGTGTGTGTGCGTGTGTGTTTGCTTGTGTGGGAGTGTGTGAGTGCGTGTGTGGGTGCGTGTGTGTGAGTGTGTGTGTGTGTGTGTGTGTGTGTGTGTGTGTGTGTGTGCGTGTGCGTGTGTGAATGCTTGTGTTGGCGCGTGTGAGATTGTGGGTGCGTGTGTGGGTGCGTGTGTGGGTGCGTGTGTGGATGCGTGTGAGTGTAGTTGCGTTTGTGGGTGTGGGTGTGTGTGGGTATTTTATCGCGCGCGCCCGCGCGCGTGTGTGTGTGTGTGTGTGTGTGTGTGTGTGTGTGTGTGTGTGTGTGTGTGTGTGCGTGTGTGAATGCTTGTGCTGGCGCGTGTGAGATTGTGGGTGCGTGTGTGGGTGCGTGTGTGGGTGCGTGTGAGTGAAGTTGCGTTTGTGGGTGTGGGTGTGTGTGGGTATTTTATCGCGTGTGTATATGGGTGCGTGTGTGGGTGCATGTGTGGGTTTGTGTGAGAGTGGGTGCGTTTGTTTGTGTAGATTTGTGTGTACGTGTGTTGGTGCGTGTCTGCGCGTATGTGGGAACGTGTGTGGCACGTATGTGAGGGTGCTTCCGTGTGTGTGGGGGGGGGTGCGTGTGTTATGCATATCATAATAATAATAATATAATAATAATCGCCCCATCCAAATAATTGTTTTTGGGCGCTTTACAATGATTATTCCTAAAATAATGATACTAAAAATACGTACTAATAACATAATAATAATTTAAAAAAATATATATATATATATATATAAAATACTAAAATGTTAATACAATACTACTTTGATAAAATGAGGATATACTAATAAAACAAATACGATACTTTAAAATACAGACTTAAATTGGCACACAACTACACACTATATTAAAAATGAATAAATAAGTAAAATAGTATAAATATGTTGCGTTTGTTTGTGTAGATTTGTGTGTGCGTGTGTTGGCGCGTGTCTGCGCGTATGTGGGAACGTGTGTGGCACGTATGTGAGGGTGCTTCCGTGTGTGGGAGGGGGTGGGTGTGTTATGCATATAATAATAATAATAATAATAATAATAATAATAATATAATAATAATCGCCCCATCCAAATAATTGTTTTTGGGCGCTTTACAATGATTATTCCTAAAATAATGATACTAAAAATACATACTAATAACATAATAATATATATATATATATATATATATATATATATATATATATATATATATATATATATATATAATAATACTAAAACGTTAATACAATACTACTTTGATAAAATGAGGATATACTAATAAAACAAATATGATACTTTAAAATACAGACTTAAATTGGCACACAACTACACACTATATTATAAATGAATAAATAAGTAAAATAGTATAAATATGTTGTAAATAGTAAATAAAATAAAATTGTATAAATATATGCTAATTAAATTAATAAGTTAATTAAAATAAATGTATGAATCGTTGACTGATTAACTGTGATGACAGACTGTCAAAATAGTAAGCTAGCTATAAACAGATGCGTCTTGAGTGCTACTTTGAAATGATTCACAGTCGTACATTGTTGCACAGCAATGGGTAGTTGGTTCCATGCCCTTGGAGCTGCACAAGAGAAGGATCGTTCGCCAATTTTAGTTCGGGAAGTGGGCTGATTAAGTAGTAACTGGTCAGAAGACCGCAGACTGCGTGTAGGGCAATAGGGAGAGAGAAGTGCTGATAAGTATGTAGGTGCAAGACCATGGAGGCATTTAAAGGTGAGAAGTAGGGTCTTGAATGTGATGCGACACTTAACAGGAAGCCAGTGCAGCTCCAAGAGCATGGGCGTGACGTGGTCTCGTTTTGGTCGAATTAGTATAAGATAAGATAAGATAAGATAAATTTATTATGTGGCAACTTTGCAGTTGGATTGTACATGTACATTCATACTAAAATCAACAATTCCACACAATATCATATCAATGTACAATGTTAGCATATCTTGTTAAAAATTAAAATCATCATTAGAAACCTAGGTAATAAATTTAAAACATATACACTGTACATTAAAATATACTTTACACAAACATTGTTATAAAATAAATAAATACATAAATTAATTAAATCAAATTAAAATACATGTCCATTACTAGCCGATCTGGAAATTCTCTAAACACCACGGATTTACGGAATTTTTGTAGCGATTAGTTTTTGCCCTTGGTATTGGTAACTTGTTACACAACCTCAAGGAATATGGCACACTTCAACCATTTGGTAATAACGCATTCAGTTTGTGACCATTACTCTTCATTTTAGCGAAATACACTCTACACAATTCATCGCGTCTGCGGTGCAACGTCGGCAGGTTTACCATCTGCAGGATATTTTCGTATTGATAACCTGGACATATAGTTTTGAGACACCTTTTTTGAATTATTTCTATGTTATCCGATAAGTATTCAGGTAAGTTCGTATGCCACACAGGGCACGCATATTCGACTACAGGTCTAATTACAGATACATAAATTCTGATCAAATCGTTTTGGTTGATACCAGCACGTTTCAGTTGATAAATCATGTACACTCTCTTTCTTGCCTTTGAAATAATCTCATCTACATGTGCATTCCAACTTAAGTCAGATGATATAGTTACACCGAGAACCTTTGCTTGAGACACTCTTTCAATATAATTTCCATTCATATGGCAGAGAATCTACAAATGTTCTGTCTCTTCTGAAACATATAACCATCTCTTTGGTCTTAGTCGTATTGATACGCATGTCATTATTACAGGACCATTGCTCAATAAGGTCAGCAGAATCCTGGATAGCAGATACCGTGTCTTGGTTGCATATTTCAAATATAGTGCTGTCGTCAACATATTTATAAATAGGACAAGGCGTTTGCAAATCATTGATATGGACTAAAAAGTGTTTTGGCCCTGATAAAGTCCCTTGGGGAACGCCCCCATTGGGATACCCTGGTTTTGACACAGTGTCGCCTATTTTCACTCTCTGTTCGCGATCTAGTAAGAACGCAGCCATCCATCGAACCAGATGTGCAGGTACTTCCATTCCAGTCATTTTGTTTAACAGTATATCATGGTTAATCAGATCAAATGCTTTACTATAATCAAGAAAAAGCACTCTTACAAAATTGCCCGTTACATCGGTGCTTTCATACCATTTGTGGAGCATTTCAACAAGAGCATCCGTGGTGCAAGTCCCTGCCATTCCTCCATACTGCTTATCATCAATTTGTGGTTTAACATAATAATCGACCCATTTTAGCACTAGTGATTCAAACACCTCAGCTATAATTGGTGTAAGTGATATCGGTCTTATGTAATTTTCAATAGTAACTGGGGGATGTTTCTTTGACACAGGAATAATAGTTGCCGTCTTCCATAGTTTTGGCAGTACACCTTCTCTAAGAAAACTATTAAATATCGCAGTTACCGGCGCCGGAAGAAGGTGTGAACACTCTTTCAACGCCCATGGGGGTATTCGGCCCGGACCCGTAGCTTTGTTCACTTTGATCTTATCAAGTGCCAACTTAGTGTCACTCACACTGATGGTGAATTTAGCTGGCAGTGGTTCTTTAATGTCAAAGATGGGGTGTGTAGCTCGTAGTTTTGGCAAGTCTTCACTGATCGCCACGAAGCATTCATTCATACGGTTAACAAGAGTGTCCATATCTCCACCAGTAAATGCATTTGCCAAACCCAACATCTCATTTTGACCGCCAGGTGAGTTACCCAAGAGTGTCTTCATATGTTTCCACCAATCCCGTGATGATGTTGCTTCTATTGATGCAATTTTGGATTGGTAGAATTGGCGTCGTAATTTCGGCGCTGCGCGATTCACTTGATTACGGAGTCTGTTTGCCCGTTCCACATCACCCACCGTGCGTGCACGTTGCCTCTGCCTAATCACGTGGCGAAAGCCATCGGTTACCCATGGTTTATCCGTGCTGTGTCTTGTTACAGTCTTGAACGGACAACATATATCCAATAAATGGTCCACAGTTTCTTGGAAAAACGTAAACTGTTCCTCGCACGTAGGCAGTGTGTATAAATACTCCCATCTGATCTGTGCCAGGGTCGAAGTAAACAATGCTCTTTCAGTTTTACCCATGCGCCTGGTAACAATTTTTTGGATCATTCCGGTATCGAGTGTTGGATACCACGCTGGGACAAGTAATACCATCTTGTGGTCTGATGTTCCTAGTTCACCAATCACTGACGGGAAGCCATATACAGGTGACATGTTAGACCACATTTTGTCCAATATTGCAAAATTACGTGTGGCAGTCTTAACAAGCTGCTCGTAACCATAATGTGTACGTAAAAAGGTGTCCTTGAATTGATTAAAATCGCCAGTTAAAATAACACCACAGTCTGGGCTGCCGCGCAAAATAGTGTCCAGACTGTTTATCATGTATTCTCGCATGGACCAATTCTCAGCACCGGGTGGGTGGTATATGCATGCTAACATAATGCACGAGTACTTTCTTGGTAGTTTTTTTTATATTTAATTTTCAGCCATATGACTTCGCGTCCATCTTCTTCAAGATCGTGCAAACGTTCATACGGAATAGTCTCGGCCACATAACATGCCACTGCCCCGCCTCCCTTTTCAAGGCGGTCTTTTCTCTCACAACAAAACCCTGCCAAACCGACAGATTCCGTCGACATGTACGGCTTAAACCAGGTCTCCGTGACACATACGCAACCAACGTCGTTCGTGCGTACCACAGCAAGTAACTCATCAGATTTCTCAATACAGAGTGACCGAGCGTTGAGACACATAATCACTGTTAAGCTCCATCTTGGCTTGTTCGTAAGCGTAATTAAATTGTCTGCATTTGCACCACTTGTTCTATGCTGTGTTATTGCTCGGCACATGATGATTATTGGCCGAATGCTAAGGCCTTCATATTCTGTACATGGCATGGCCGTGTCATTTCGGCCTGTTTCGTGTATAACACGAGCACAAGCATTTTGGACGCGCTGTAGTTTTTCAACTACCGCCACTGACAGTCCATTCAGGAGGCTGTTGCAACAGTCAATTCGTCATATGACAAGGGCATGCACTAGCTGTTTTGTGTGTCCTTGTTCTATATAACAACGAATGCGTCCGATGCTGTGGAGATGGTAGTATGCTGTTCTAGAAATATTTGTTACATGTCGCTCAAGGGACATATTGCAATCGAATGTCACTCCCAAATTTCTGGCATACGTGTTGGGTGTCACGTTGTTGTTACCGATTCTTACACTTTCGGGAAGGAGGTGTTGGTTTGCAGGTTTCGGACGGATGATGAGGATCTCTGTTTTGTCGTCGTTCAGCTTCAAGCATGTTGGTCTTCATCCACTGACGGATATTGGTGACACAGCGTTCCATTTTCCTGACGGCAATCTCGGGTGAAGTGTTGTCGCTTAGGCTGAATTCTTGAAAAAGTTGGGTGTTGTCGGCGTATAGATGGTAAGTCATGCCATGAAGTTTGAGTAGTGACGCAAGAGGGGTCATATAAATCTTGAACAATAGTGGTCCGAGGACTGACCCTTGCGGGACACCACATGTCAGCTTGTGTGGTTTTGACTGCTCGCCGGCAAACAACACCGTGTATTCTCTGTGTTTTAAGTAGGCAGCGAACCATGACAAGCAACGATCCTTGACGCCGATGGTGTTACTCAATGTGTTTAAAAGAATATCGTGATCAATCGTATCGAATGCTGCGCTCAGATCGATTAGCAACAGAATCACACCTTTGCGTTCGTCGATGGACCGGATTACGATGTCATGCACGTGTAGTAGTGCTGTTTCGGTACTGCAGTTTTGCCGGTATGCTGATTGTAACGGCATGTAGAGATCATTGTCACGCATGTGTGCAATCAACCGGTCTGCCACAACTCTCTCAAGTAACTTTGACACAAAGGACATGTTCGATATAGGTCGATAGCTTTTGAACGTTTCACTGTCAAGACTTGACTTTTATTACATGGGTGTGATGATAGCAGCTTTCATCTCATCGGGCATTCCGTCTATCAAACACTTGTTGATGATGTTCGTAATTGGTACTGCCATGACGTCGTGACACTGTTTTACGAAATGTGTAGGCATCGGATCAAGTTTGCATGTCTTGGATGGTGACTTACTTAATAGTTGTGTGAGTTCCGCTCGTGTGACTGTCACGAAGCTTGACAGCTGGCAGTCAGTGTCAGGGCGATTTGTGCACACAGTACAGTCGATAGCACAGGAGTGTGGCGTTTGTAGAGTGGTGCGAATACGCTGGATCTTCTCATCAAAGTAGTCTGCGAACTTGTTAGCGAGTGATTCGGCACATTCATAGTTCGGTAGTGCTATTGTTTTGCGCCGATGCAGCAACTTGTTTGCGATGTTGTAGAATTGCGCATGACTACGGATGTCCGACAACTTTTCTTTGTAGTAGGTCTTCTTTGCTTCAGCGCACATGGTGTTCACTTTGTTTGTTTGACATGTAAACATATCGCGGTGTACAGTTAGTTGTGTTTTCCTGCACTGATGTTCCAGCCGCTTCATATGAGTGAATGTGTGCGTGTGTGGGTGCGTGTGTGTGGGTGTTGGCGCGCGCGTGTGTGTGTGTGGGTGGGTGGGTGTGGGTGCGTGTGTGTGTTTGCGTATGTGGGAGTTTGTGTGGGTGGTTGCGTGTGGGTGCGTGTGTGTGCGTGTGTTGGCGCGTGTGTGTGCGTGTGTGGGTGCGTGTGTGTGTGTGCTTGTGTCGATACAGATGTGGGTGCGTGTGTGCAATCGTGTGTGTGTGTGTGTGTGTGTGTGTGTGTGTGTGTGTGTGTGTGTGTGCGAGTGTGCGTGTGTGGATGCCAGTGTGGGTGCCAGTGTGGTTGCGAGTGTGGTTGCGTGTCTGGGTTCGTGTGTGGGTTCGTGTGTGGATTCGTGTGTGGGTGTGGCTGCGTGGGTGTTTGTATGGGAGTGTGTGGGCCCATGTGTATGTGTGGGTTCGTGCGCGCGTGTGTGTGGGTGCGTGTGTGCATGTGTGCATGTGTGTGCGAGTGTGTGGGTGCGTGTGTGTAGGTGCGTGGGTGTGGTTTCGTGTGGGTGTGATTGTGTGTGGGTGTGTCTGTGGTGCATGTGTGCGTGTGTGTATGTGTGCGTGGGTTGGCGCGTGTGTGTGTGCGTCTGTGATTGCGGGTATGCGGGAGCGTGTGTGCTAGCCCGCACGAGGGTATGTGTGTGGGCGCGTGTGTGTGCGTGTGTTGGCGCCTGTGTGTGCGTGTGTGGATGGATGCGTGTGTGTGGGTGCGTGTGTGTATGTGTCAGGGCGCGTGTGTGTGGTGCATGTGTATTTCTGTGTGTTTGCGCGTGTATGGGTGCATGTGTGTTTGTGCGTGTGTGTGGGTGCATATGTGTGTGTTTGTGTGTCGGTGCGTGTGTGGGTTCGTGTGTGGATTCTTCTGTGGGTGCGTGTTTGTTGGTGCGTGTGTGTCTGTATATGTGTGTGTCGGCGCCTGTGTGTGGGTGCTTGCATGTGTGCGGGTACGTTTTGTGGTGCATGTGTATCATGTGTATTTGTGTGTGTGTTTGCACGTGTGTGGATCCATGTGTGTGTGCGTGTGTGTGTGTGTGTGTGTGCGTGTGCGTGTGCGTGTGCGTGTGCGTGTGCGTGTGCGCGTGCGCGTGCGTGTGTGTGTGTGCGTGTGTGTGCGTGTGTCGCTACATGTGTGGGTGCGTGTGTGTGTGTTGTGCGTGTGTGTTTGAATGTGTCGGTGTGTCGATGCGTTTGTGGTTGCGTGTGTGGATTCGTTTGTGGGTGCGTGTGTGGGTGGATGCGTGTGTTTATGTGTGCGTGTGGACGCATCTGTGTGTCGGTGAGTGTATGCGTGTGTTTGTGTCGGTGCGTGTATGGTTCGTGTGTGGTGTGTGTGTATGTGTGCGTGTATAGGCTCGTGTGTGTGTGGGTGAATGTGTTGGTGCCTCTTTCGGTGCCTGTGTGTGGTTCCGTGTGTGGTGCACATGCGTATGTGTGCGTGATTTTGCGCGTGTGCTTGCGTGTGGGTGCGAGTGTGGGTGCGTGTGTGGATTCATGTGTGGGTGCGTGTGTGTGGGGGTGCGTGTGTGGTGCATGTGTGCGTATGATGTCGCGTGTGTGTTCGTGTGTGGTTGCGAGTGTGTGGGTGCGTGTGTGTGTGTGTGTGCTTGTGCTGGCGCGTGTGTGTGTGTGTGTGTGGGTGCGTCTGTGGGTGCTTGTTTGGGTACGTGTGAGTGTGTGTGCTTTTGTGTGGGTGCGTGTCTGCTTGTGTTGGCGCGTGTGTGGGCGTATGTGGGTGTGTGTGTGGCGCATGTGTGAGGATGCTTCCATGTGCGTGTATGGGGGCGTGTGTATGGGTGGTTATGTGTGTGCGTGTTGGCGCGCGCGTGTGTGTCTCTGTGTGTTTGGGGGTGTCTGTGGGTGCGTGTGTGTGGGTGCGTGTGTATGTGCTTGTGCTGGCGCGTGTGTGTGTGTGGGTGCGTGTGTGGATTCGTGTGTGGGTGCGTATATGTGTATGTATGTATATGTGGGTGCGTGGTTGCGTGCGGGAGCATGTGTGTAGGTGCCTGGGTGTGGGTGCGTGTGTGGGTGCTTGTATGTGGGTGCGTGTGTGGTTCATATGTGTCTGTATGTATGTGCGTGTGTTGGTGCCTGTGTGTGTTTGTGTGGGTGGTTCCGTGTTTTGGCGCGTGTGTTTTTGTGTGTGTATGTGCGTGTGTGTGTGTGTGTGCTTGTGCTGGCGCGTGTTTGTGTGTGGGTGCGTGTGTGCGTGGGTGCGTGTCTGTGGGTGCATGTGTGTGGGTGCGTGTCTGTGGGTGCGTGTGTTGGCGTTTATGTATGCGTGTGTGTGTGCGTGCGTTTGTGCTTCCGTTGTCGCGTGTGTGTGGGTGCGTGTGTCTGGGTGTGTGAGTGGGCGCGAGTGTGTGTGGGTGCATGCGTGTGCGTGTGGGTGCGTGTGTGGTGCATATGTGTATGTGTGTATGTGTGTTTGCGGGTGTGTGTTCGTGTGTTGGTGCACGTGTGGGTGCGGGGTCGGTGCGTGTGTGGGGATTCGTGTTTGTGGATTCGTGTGTGGGCGCATGTGTGTTGGTGAGTGTATGTGTGTGTGTGTGTGTGTGTGCGTGTGTGGGTGCGTGTGTGGATTTGTGTGTGGATGCGTGTGTGTGTGGGTGCGTGTGTGTATGTGTGTGTGTGTGTGGACGCATGTATATGTGGGTGCGTGGTTGCGTGCGTCCGTGTGTGTGGGAGCATGTGGGTAGGTGCCTGGGTGAGGGTGCGTGGGTGGGTGCTTGTATGTGTGTGTGTCTGTGGTGCATGTGTGTGTTTATGTGTGCGTGTGTTGGCGTATGTGGGTGTTTGTGTGGGTGGTTCCGTGTGTGTGCGTGGGTGTGAGTGCGTGTGTGGTTCATATGTGTCTGTATGTATGCGTGTATGTGCGTGTGTTGGTGCCTGTGTGTGTGTGTGTGGTCGTGTTTTGGCGCGTGTGTTTTTGTGTGTGTATGTGCGTGTGTGTGTGTGTGTGTGTGTGTGCTTGCGCTGGCGCGTGTTTGTGTGTGTGGGTGCGTGTGTGCGTGGGTGCGTGTCTGTGGGTGCATGTGTGTGGGTAGGTGTATGTGGGTGCGTGTGTTGGCGTTTGTGTATGCGTGTGTGTGTGCGTGCGTTTGTGCTTCCGTTGTCGCGTGTGTGTGGGTGCGTGTGTCTGGGTGTGTGAGTGGGCGCGAGTGTGTGTGGGTGCATGCGTGTGCGTGTGGGTGCGTGTGTGGTGCATATGTGTATGTGTGTATGTGTGTTTGCGCGTGTGTGTTCGTGTGTTGGTGCACGTGTGGGTGCGGGGTCGGTGCGTGTGTGGGGATTCGTGTTTGTGGATTCGTGTGTGGGCGCATGTGTGTTGGTGAGTGTATGTGTGTGTGTGTGTTTGTGTGTGTGTGTGTGTGTGTGTGTGTGTGTGAGTGTGTGTGTGGGCGCGTGTGTGTGTGTAGATGTGTGAGTCGTGCGTTTGTTTGTATGGGTGCATGTGTGTGCGCGTGTGTGTGTGCGTGTGTACATGCGATTGCGCGTGTGCGTGCGTGTGTGGGTGCGTGTATGTGCGTGTGTGTGGTTGCGTGTATGTGGGTGCATGTGTGGGTGCGTGTGTGGGGTTCCGTGTGTGTGTGGATTCGTGTGTGGGTGCGTGTGTGTGGGTGCGTGTGGGTAAGTGTAAGTGTGTGTGTGGGGGCGCATGTGTGTGTGGATGTGTGAGTCGTGCTTTTGTTTGTATGGGTACATGTGTGGGCGCGTGTGTGGGTGTATGTGTGTGTGCGTGGGTGTGCGTGCTTGTGTGTGTGTGTGTGGGTGTGGTTGCGTGTGTGGTGCATATGTGAGTGTGTTGTCTCGTGTGTGTGCGTGTGTGTGAGTGCATGTGTTGGTCCGTGTAGGTGTGCTTGTGCTGGCGCGTGTGTGTTTGCGGGTGCGTTTGTGAGTGGGTGTGTGCGCGCGTGTGTGGGTACGTGTCAGTGTTGGTGCGTTTGTTTTGTGGGTGCTTGTGTGTGTGTGTGCCTCTTTTGTCGCGTGTGTGGGCGTATGTGGGCGCGTGTTTGGGTGGGTGTACGCGTGTGGGTGCATGTGTTTGTGTGTGGGGATGCCTGTGTGTGGGTGCGGGTGTGGGCGGGTGTGTGTCTGTGCGTGTGTGGATGCGAGCTTGGGTGCGTGTGTGTGCGTGCGCGTGTGATGCATTTGTGTCTGTATGTCTGCGTGGATGTGCGTGTGTTTGTGCCTGTGTAGTTGCGTGTGTGTGGGTGGGTGCGTGTCTGTGGGTGCGTGACTGTAGGGGCATGTGTGTGTGTGCGTGTGTTGGAGCTTGTGTGTGCGTGTGTGGGTGCGTGTGTGGATGGGTGCGTGTATGCGGGTGCGTGTGTGTGGGTGTATGTGTGGGAACATGTGTGAGTGGGTGCATGCGTGCGTGTGTGGGTGCGTGTGCGGTGCATGTGAGTGTGTATATGTGCGTGTGTTGGTGCCTATGTAGGTGCGTGTGTGTGGGTGGGTGCGTGTCTGTGTGTGCGAGTGTTGGTGCATATGTGCGTTGGTGCGTGTGAGGGTGCGTGTGTCTGTGGAGTTGCGTGTGAGTGCGTGTGTGTGTGTGGGTGCATGTGTGTGTGTGTGTGTGTGTGTGTTCGGGTGTGTGGGCGCATGTGTGTGGATGTGTGCGTGGGCTTGCGCGTGTGTGGTTGCGAGTGGGTGCGTGTGTGTGTGTGTGTGTGTGTGTGTGTGTGTGTGTGTGTGTGTGTGTGTGTGTGTGTGTGTGTGGATGCTGTGTGTATGTGTGAGTCTGCGTGTGGGTGCGTTTGTTGGTGCGTGTGTCTGGTTGCATGTATGGGTGTATGCGTGGATTATTGTGTTAGCGTGCGTGTGTGCCTGCGATGGCGCGTGTGCATGCGTGTGTGGGTGCGTGTGTGCGTGTGTGTGCGTATGTGTGGGTGCGTGTATGTGGGTGCATGTGTGGGTGCGTGTGTGGGGTTGCGTGTGTGTGGATTCGTATGTGGGTGCGTGTGGGTAAATGTAAGATGTATGTGTGTGTGTGTGTGTGGGCGCATGTGTGTGTGTGGATGTGTGAGTTGTGCTTTTGTTTGTATGGGTGCATGTATGGGCGCGTGTATGGGCGCGGGTGTGGGTGTGGGTGTGGGTGTGGGTGTGGGTGTGGGTGTGGGTGTGGGTGTGGGTGTGGGTGTGGGTGTGGGTGTGGGTGTGGGTGTGGGTGTGGGTGTGGGTGTGGGTGTGGGTGTGGGTGTGGGTGTGGGTGTGGGTGTGGGTGTGGGTGTGGGTGTGGGTGTGGGTGTGGGTGTGGGTGTGGGTGTGGGTGTGGGTGTGGGTGTGGGTGTGGGTGTGGGTGTGGGTGTGGGTGTGGGTGTGGGTGTGGGTGTGGGTGTGGGTGTGGGTGTGGGTGTGGGTGTGGGTGTGGGTGTGGGTGTGGGTGTGGGTGTGGGTGTGGGTGTGGGTGTGGGTGTGGGTGTGGGTGTGGGTGTGGGTGTGGGTGTGGGTGTGGGTGTGGGTGTGGGTGTGGGTGTGGGTGTGGGTGTGGGTGTGGGTGTGGGTGTGGGTGTGGGTGTGGGTGTGGGTGTGGGTGTGGGTGTGGGTGTGGGTGTGGGTGTGGGTGTGGGTGTGGGTGTGGGTGTGGGTGTGGGTGTGGGTGTGGGTGCGTGTGTGGATGGGTGCGTGTATGCGGGTGCGTGTGTGTGGGTGTATGTGTGGGAACATGTGTGAGTGGGTGCATGCGTGCGTGTGTGGGTGCGTGTGCGGTGCATGTGAGTGTGTATATGTGCGTGTGTTGGTGCCTATGTAGGTGCGTGTGTGTGGGTGGGTGCGTGTCTGTGTGTGCGAGTGTTGGTGCATATGTGCGTTGGTGCGTGTGAGGGTGCGTGTGTCTGTGGAGTTGCGTGTGAGTGCGTGTGTGTGTGTGGGTGCATGTGTGTGTGTGTGTGTGTGTGTGTTCGGGTGTGTGGGCGCATGTGTGTGGATGTGTGCGTGGGCTTGCGCGTGTGTGGTTGCGAGTGGGTGCGTGTGTGTGTGTGTGTGTGTGTGTGTGTGTGTGTGTGTGTGTGTGTGTGTGTGTGTGTGTGTGTGTGGATGCTGTGTGTATGTGTGAGTCTGCGTGTGGGTGCGTTTGTTGGTGCGTGTGTCTGGTTGCATGTATGGGTGTATGCGTGGATTATTGTGTTAGCGTGCGTGTGTGCCTGCGATGGCGCGTGTGCATGCGTGTGTGGGTGCGTGTGTGCGTGTGTGTGCGTATGTGTGGGTGCGTGTATGTGGGTGCATGTGTGGGTGCGTGTGTGGGGTTGCGTGTGTGTGGATTCGTATGTGGGTGCGTGTGGGTAAATGTAAGATGTATGTGTGTGTGTGTGTGTGTGTGGGCGCATGTGTGTGTGTGGATGTGTGAGTTGTGCTTTTGTTTGTATGGGTGCATGTATGGGCGCGTGTATGGGCGCGGGTGTGGGTGTGGGTGTGGGTGTGGGTGTGGGTGTGGGTGTGGGTGTGGGTGTGGGTGTGGGTGTGGGTGTGGGTGTGGGTGTGGGTGTGGGTGTGGGTGTGGGTGTGGGTGTGGGTGTGGGTGTGGGTGTGGGTGTGGGTGTGGGTGTGGGTGTGGGTGTGGGTGTGGGTGTGGGTGTGGGTGTGGGTGTGGGTGTGGGTGTGGGTGTGGGTGTGGGTGTGGGTGTGGGTGTGGGTGTGGGTGTGGGTGTGGGTGTGGGTGTGGGTGTGGGTGTGGGTGTGGGTGTGGGTGTGGGTGTGGGTGTGGGTGTGGGTGTGGGTGTGGGTGTGGGTGTGGGTGTGGGTGTGGGTGTGGGTGTGGGTGTGGGTGTGGGTGTGGGTGTGGGTGTGGGTGTGGGTGTGGGTGTGGGTGTGGGTGTGGGTGTGGGTGTGGGTGTGGGTGTGGGTGTGGGTGTGGGTGTGGGTGTGGGTGTGGGTGTGGGTGTGGGTGTGGGTGTGGGTGTGGGTGTGGGTGTGGGTGTGGGTGTGGGTGTGGGTGTGGGTGTGGGTGTGGGTGTGGGTGTGGGTGTGGGTGTGGGTGTGGGTGTGGGTGTGGGTGTGGGTGTGTGGGTGTGGGTGTGGGTGTGGGTGTGGGTGTGGGTGTGGGTGTGGGTGTGGGTGTGGGTGTGGGTGTGGGTGTGGGTGTGGGTGTGGGTGTGGGTGTGGGTGTGGGTGTGGGTGTGGGTGTGGGTGTGGGTGTGGGTGTGGGTGTGGGTGTGGGTGTGGGTGTGGGTGTGGGTGTGGGTGTGGGTGTGGGTGTGGGTGTGGGTGTGGGTGTGGGTGTGGGTGTGGGTGTGGGTGTGGGTGTGGGTGTGGGTGTGGGTGTGGGTGTGGGTGTGGGTGTGGGTGTGGGTGTGGGTGTGGGTGTGGGTGTGGGTGTGGGTGTGGGTGTGGGTGTGGGTGTGGGTGTGGGTGTGGGTGTGGGTGTGGGTGTGGGTGTGGGTGTGGGTGTGGGTGTGGGTGTGGGTGTGGGTGTGGGTGTGGGTGTGGGTGTGGGTGTGGGTGTGGGTGTGGGTGTGGGTGTGGGTGTGGGTGTGGGTGTGGGTGTGGGTGTGGGTGTGGGTGTGGGTGTGGGTGTGGGTGCTTAAGTGTGGGTGCGTGTGTGGGTGTGGCTGTGGTTGCGTGTGTGGTGCATATGTGACTGTTTCTCGTGTGTGTGCGTGTGTGTGTGCGTGTGTGTGTGCGTGTGTGTGTGCGTGTAGGTGTGGTTGTGCTGGCGCGTGTGTTTTTGCGGGTGCGTGTGTGAGTGCGTCTGTGCATGCGTGTGTTGGTACGTGTCAGTGTTGGTGCATTTGTTTTGTGGGTGCGTGTGTGTGTGTGCGGGTTTTGGCGCGTGTGTGAGCATATGTGGGCGCCTGTGTGGGTGAATGTATGTGTGGGTGCTTGTGTTTGTGTGTGGGTGTGGCTGTGTGTGGGTTCGGGTGTGGGCGCGTGTGTGTGTTGCGTGTGTGAGAGTGCGAACATGGGTGCGTCTGTGTGCGTGCGCGTGGCAGTACGGCTGTGTTTGCGTGTGTGTGGCTGCGTGTGTGTTTGGGTGCGTGTGTTGGCGCGTGTGGGTGCTTATGTGTGGGTGTGTTTCGGTGTGTGTGTGTTTGTGTGTGTATGTGTGTGTGTGCGCGCGTGTGACAGAGAGAGAGTGAGCGTGAGAGACACAGAAAGTGTGTGCGTGTGTCGGTGCGTCTGTGGGTGCATGTGTGGATTCGTGTCTGGGTGCGTGTGTGTGGGTGCACGTGTGTGAGTACGTGTGTTGGTGCGTGTATGGGTGCGTGTGTATGCGTGCGTGTGTGGGCACACATGTCTGTGAGGGTGCGTGTGTGGATTCGTGTCAGGGAGCGTTTGTGGCCGTGTGTGTGTGGGCATATGTCACTGTGGGTGCGAGCGTGTGTGTGTGGATGGGTGTGTGAGTGTGGTGCGTGTGTGAGTATGTGCTGGTGCGCGTGTGTGTATGTGGGTGCGTGTGGGCGCGTGTCTGTCGTGTGTGGGTGTGGGTGTGGGTGTGTGCGTGTGTGTGGGTGCGTCTGTGTGTGTGTATGTGTATGTGTATGTGTGTGTGGGGGGGTGCGTGCGTGTGTATTTGCGTACTTGGGGTATGTGTGTTTTTATGAGTGCGTGTGTTAGCGCATCTGTGTGCGTGTGTGGGTGCGTATGGGTGGGTGTGGGTGTGTGTGGGTGTGTGTGTGTCTGGGTGTTTGCGTGTGTGCGTGTATTGGTGCGCTTGTGTGTGTGGGTGCGTGTGTGGGTGCGTGTGTGGATTCGTGGGTTGGTGGGTGCGTGTGCGGTGCGTGTGTGTATTTGTGCTTCTGTGGGCGCGTGTGAGGGTGCGTGTAGGTGCGTGAGTGTGTGAGTGTTTGCGTGTGTGCATGTGTGTGTCTGCGTGTGTGTGTTCGTATGTTGCCGTGGGTGGGTGCGTGTGTGGGTTCGTGTGTTTGGTTGCATATGTGGGTGGGTGCTTGGATTCGTGTGTGTTTGTGTGTGCGTGTTATCGCGCGTGTTTGTGCGTGTGTGCGTGCGCTATTAAGTTCGTGTGTGTAGGTGCGTGTGTGCGGATGCAAGTTTGTGCGCGTGTGTCGGTTCATGTGTGTGTGCGTGTGTGAATTCGTGTGTGGGTGCGAGTGTGTCGGTGCGTGTGGGTGTGTGTATGTGTGTATCAGTGGGCGCACGTGTGTGTGGTTGCGAGTGTGGTGCGTGTGTGTATGGGTGCATGTGTGGGAGTGTGTGGGTGCGTGTGTGGGTGTGGGTGCGTGGGAGATGGTGGGTGTGTGGGTGCGTGTGTGGGTCTGGGTTCGTGTGTGGGCGCGTGTGTGTGCGTGTGTTGTTGCGTGTGTGTGAGAGAGTGTGTTCGTGTGTGTATGCTTGTGCAGGCGCGTGTGAGTGTGTGGGTGCGTGTGTGGGTGCGAGTGTGGGTGCGTGTCTGGGTACGTGTGAGTGTAGTTGCGTTTGTGTGTGTGTGGGTGTGTGTGCGTATGTTATCGCGTGTGGGGGCGTATGTGGGTGCATGTGTGGGTTCGTATGAGAGTGGGTGCGTTTGTTTGTGTAGATTTGTGTGTGCATGTGTTGGCGCGTGTGTGGGTTTATGTGGGAGCGGGTGTGGGTGCTTCCGCGTGGGTGTGGGGCTGCGTGTGTTTTGCATATGAGTGTATGTGTGCGTGTGTGGTTGCGTGTGTGGGGGTGTGTATGTGTGCGCGTGTGGGTGTGTGCGGGTGGGTGTGCGTGGGTGTGAGTGTGTGTTTGGGTGTGTGTGTGTGTGTGTGTGTGTGTTCCCGCTGGCTTGTGAGTGTGTGTAGATGCGTGTGTGGGTGCGTGTGATGTTACGTGTGAGTGTGGGTGCGTTTGTTCGTGTGGGTGTGTGGGTGTGCGTGTGTTGGCACTTGTGTGAGCGTATGTGGGTGTTTGTGTAGGTGGTGGCGTGTGGGTGCGTTTGTGTCTGCGTGTGGGTGCGTGTGTTGCCGCGTGTGTGTGTGTGTGCGTGTGTGGGTGCCTGTGTGTGTGCTTGTGTCGATACAGATGTGGGTGCGTGGGTGGAATCGTGTTTGTGTGTGTGTGTGCCTGTGCGTGTGTGCGTGTGTGGATGCCTGTGTGTGGGTGCATATGTGTTTGGTTGTGTGAGTGCGTGTGTGGGTTCGTGTGTGGATCCGCGTGTGCGTGTGGGTGCGTGGGTGTTTGTAGGTGTGCGTGTAGGACCATGCGTGTGTGTGTATGTGTGCATGTGTGGTCCAGTGTGTGGGTGCGTGTGTGTAGGTGCATGTGTGCGTGTGCGTGTGTATGTGTACATGGGTTGGCGCGTGTGTGAGCGTGTGTGGTTGCGGATGTGAGGGTGCGTGTAAGCTAGCCCGCCGGAGGGTGTGTGTGTGAGTGCGTGTGTGTAGGTGCGTGTGTGTGGGTGCATGTTTGTGTGCGTGTGTGTGGGTGTGTGTGAATTCGTGTGTGGGTGCGAGTGTGTCGGTGCGTGTGTGTGTGTGTATCTGTGTATGTGTGGGCGCATGTGAGTGGATGCGAGTGTGGTGCGTGTGTGTATGGGTGCATGTGTGGGAGTGTGTGGGTGCGTGTGTGTAGTTGCGTGGGAGTTGGTGCGTGTGTTGGTGTGGGTGCATGTGTGGGTCTGGGTGCGTGTGCGGTGCATGTGTGCGTGTGTTGGTGCGTGTGTGTGCGTGTGTTGTTGCGTGTGTTGGAGTGTGTGAGTGCGTGTGTGGGTGCGTGTGTGTGAGTGTGTGTGTGTGCGTGTGTGAATGCTTGTGCTGGCGCGTGTGAGTGTGTGGATGCGTGTGTGGGTGCGTGTGTGAGTGCGTGTGTGGGTACGTGTGAGTGTAGTTGCGTTTGTGGGTGTGGGTGTGTATGGGTATGTTATCGCGTGTGTGGGCGTATGTTGGTGAGTATGGGTGCATGTGTGGGTTCGTGTGAGAGTGGGTGCGTTTGTTTGTGTAGATTTGTGTGTGCGTGTGTTGGCGCATGTCTGGGCGTATGTGCGAGCGTGTATGGCACATATGTGACGGTGCTTCCGTGTGTGTGGGGGGGTGCGTGTGTTATGCATATAATAATAATAATAATAATAGTTTATTTCTTATATAGCGCCCCATCCAAATAATTGTTCTGGGGCGCTTTACAATGATTATTCCTAAAATAATGATACCAAAAAATACTTACTAATAACATAATATATATATATATATATATATATATATATATATATATATATATATATATATATATACATATATATATATATATATATATATATATATATATAATACTAAAACGTTAATACAATACTACTTTGATAAAATGAGGATATACTAATAAAACAAATATGATACTTTAAAATACAGACTTAAATTGGCACACAACTACACACTATATTTATCAATAAATAAATAAAATAGTATAAATATGTTGTAAATAGTAAATAAAATAAAATAGTATAAATATATGCTAATTAAATTAATAAGTTAATTAAAATAAATGTAAGAATCGTTGACTGATTAACTGTGATCACAGACTGTCAAAATGGTAAGCTGTAAACAGATACGTCTTGAGTGCTACTTTGAAATGATTCACAGTCGTACATTGTCGCACAGCAATGGGTAGTTGGTTCCATGCCCTTGGAGCCGCACAAGAGAAGGATCGATCGCCAATTTTAGTTCGGGAAGTGGGCTGATTAAGTAGTAACTGGTCAGAAGACCGCAGACTGCGTGTAGGGCAATAGGGAGAGAGAATTGCTGATAAGTATGTAGGTGCAAGACCATGGAGGCATTTAAAGGTGAGAAGTAGGGTCTTGAATGTGATGCGACACTTAACAGGAAGCCAGTGCAGCTCCAAGAGCATGGGCGTGACGTGGTCTCGTTTTCGTTGAATTAGTATAACACGAGCACAAGCATTTTGGACGCGCTGTAGTTTTTCAACTACCACTACTGATATTGCATTCAGGAGGCTGTTGCAACAGTCAATTCGTGATATGACAAGGGCATTCACTAGCTGTTTTTTGTGTCCTTGTTCTATATAACGACGAAAGCGTCCGATGCTGTGGAGATGGTAGTATACTGTTCTAGAAATGTTTGTTACATGTCGCTCATGGGACATATTGCAATCGCATGTCACTCCCAAATTTATGGCATGCGTGTTGGGTGTCACGTTGGTGTTACCGATTCTTACACTTTCGAGAAGGAGGTGTTGGTTTGAAGATTTCGGACGGATGATGAGGATCTGTGTTTTGTCGTCGTTCAGCTTCAGCATGTTGGTCTTCATCCACTGACGGATATTGGTGACACAGCGTTCCATTTTCCTGACGGCAATCTCGGGTGAAGTGTTGTCGCTTAGGCTGAATTCTTGAAAAAGTTGGGTGTCGTCGGCGTATAGATGGTAAGTCATGCCATGAAGTTTGAGTTGTGACGCAAGAGGGTCATATCAATCGTGAACAATAGTGGTCCGAGGACTGACCCTTGCAGGACACCACATGTCAGCTTGTGTGGTTTCGACTGCTCGCCGGCAATCAACACCGTGTATTCTCTGTGTTGTAAGTAGGCAGCGAACCATGACAAGCAACGATCCTTGACGCCGATGGTGTTACTCAAAGTGTTTAGAAGAATATCGTGATCAATCGTATCGAATGCTTCGCTCAGATCGATTAGCAACAGAATCACACCTTTGCGTTCGTCGATTGACCGGATTACGCTGTCATGCACGTGTAGTAGTGCTTTTCGGTACTGCAATTTTGCCGGTATGCTGATTGTAACGGCATATAGAGATCATTGTCACGCATGTGTGCAATCAACCGGTCTGCCACACTTCTCTCAAGTAACTTTGACACAAAAAACATGTTCGATATAGGTCGATAGCTTTTGAACGTTTCACTGTCAAGACTTGACTTTTTTTAAACGGGTGTGATGATAGCAGCTTTCATCTCATCGGGCATTCCGTCTATCAAACACTTGTTGATGATGTTCGTAATTGGTACTGCCATGACGTCGTGACACTGTTTTACGATATGTGTAGGCATCGGATCAAGTTTGCATATCTTGGATGGTGACTTACTTAATAGTTGTGTGATTTCCGCTCGTGTGACTGCCACGAAGCTTGACAGCTGGCAGTCAGTGTCAGGGCGATTTATGCACACAGTACAGTCCATAGCAAAGGAGTGTGGCGTTTGTAGAGTGGTGCGAATACGCTGGATCTTCTCATCAAAGTAGTCTGCGAACTTGTTAGCGAGTGATTCGGCACATTCATAGTTCGGTAGTGCTATTGTTTTGCGCCGATGCAGCAACTTGTTTGCGATGTTGTAGAATTGCACATGACTACGGATGTCCGACAAATTTTCTTTGTAGTAGGTCTTCTTTGCTTCAGCGCACATGGTGTTCACTTTGTTTCTTTGACATGTAAACATATCGCGGTGTACAGTTAGTTGTGTTTTCCTGCACTGATGTTCCAGCCGCTTCATATGAGTGTATGTGTGCGTGTGTGGGTGCGTGTGTGTGGGTGTGTGTGTGCGCGTGTGTTGGCGCGTTTGGGTGTGTGTGGGTGGGTGTTTGTGGGTGCGTGTGTGTGTGTGCTTGTGCTGGCGCGTATGTGTGGGTGCGTGTGTGGGTGCGTGTGACGGTAAGTGTGAGAGTGGGTGCGTTTGTGCGTGTGGGTGTGTGGGTGTGCGTGTGTTGGCGTTTGTGTGGGCGTATGTGGGTGTATGGGTGGTTGCGTGTGGTTGCGTGTGTGTGCCTGCGTTGGCGCGTGTTGGTGCCTGTGTGGGGGCGTGTGTGTGTGTGCTTGAGTCGATACAGAAGTGGGTGCGTTTGTGGAATCGTGTGTGTGTGTGTGTGCTTGTGTGCGTGTGTGGATGCCTGTGTGTGGGTGCATGTGTGGTTGCTTGTGTGGTTGCGTGTGTGGGTTCGTGTGTGGGTTCGTGTGTGGTTTCGTGTGTGGGTGTGGTTGCGTGGGTGTTTGCATGTGTGCGTGTGGGCCCATGTGTATGTGTGGGTACGTGCCTGCGTGTGTGTGGTTGCGTGTGTGTAGGTATGCATGTATGGGTTCGTGTGTGTGTGATTGTGTGTGGGTATGTCTGTGGTGCATGTGTGCGTGTGTGTGTTTATGTGTGCGTGGATTGGCTCGTGTGTCTGCGTGTGTGATTGCGGGTATGCGGGTGCGTGTGTGCTAGCCCGGACGAGGGTGTGTGTGTCTGGGTGCGTGTGTGTATGTGTGTTGGCGCCTGTGTGTGCGTGTGTGGATGGGTGCGTGTGTGTGGGTGCGTGTGTGTATGTTTGAGGGCGCGTGTGTGTGGTGCATGTGTATTTCTGTGTGTTTGCGCGTGTTTCAGTGCATGTGTGTTTACTCGTGTGTGTGGGTGCATATGTGTGTGTTTGTGTGTCGGTGCGAGTGTGGGTTCGTGGGTGGATTCGTGTGTGGGTGCGTGTGTGTTGGTGCGAGTGTGTCTGTATATGTGTGTCGGCGCGTGTTTGTGGGTGCTTGCATGTGTGTGGGTGCGTGTGTGGTGCATGTGTATCATGTGTGTGTGTGTTTGCACGTGGGTGGATCCACGTGTGGGTGCGTGTGTCGGTGCGTGTGTGGATTCGTGTGTGGGTGCGTGTGGGTGGGGGGTGGTGGCGCGTGTGTGGGTGCGTGTGTGGGTGCTTGTTTGGGTACGTGTGAGTGTGTGTGCGTTTGTGTGGGTGCGTGTCTGCTTGTGTTGGAGCGTGTGTGGGCGTATGTGGGTGTGTGTGTGTGGCGCGTGTGTGAGGATACTTCCGTGTGCGTGTGTGGGGGCGTGTGTGTGGGTGGTTATGAGTGTGCGTGTTGGCGTGCGTGGGTTCATGTGTGCGTGTTTGTGTGTTTGCGTGTGTCAGTGCGTGTGTGTGTGGGTGCGTGTGTGGATTTGTGTGTGGATGCGTGTGTGTGTGTGTGTGTGTGTGTGTGTGTGTGTGTGTGTGCTTGTGTGTATGTGTGCGTGTGGGCGCATGTGTATGTGGATGCGTGGGTGCGTGCGTGCGTGCGTGCGTGTGTGTGTGGGAGCATGTGTGTAGAGGTGCCTGGGTATGGGTGCGTGTGTGGGTGCTTGTATGTGGGCATGTCTGTGGTGCATGTGTGTGTTTATGTGTGTTTGTGTTGGCGCGTATGTGTGTGTGTGGGTGCGTGTGTGTAGGTGCGTGTATGGGTGCTAGCGGGCGCATGTGTATGTGAGTGTGTGTGTGGGTGCGTGTTTGGATGCTTGTGAGTGTCGGTGCGTGTGTGGGTGCGTGTGTGTGTGTGTGTGTGCATGTTTTGGCGCATGTGTGTGCGTGTGTGGGGGGAGCGTGTGTGTGGGTGAGTGTATGTATGTGTGTGTGGGCGCGTGTGTGTGGGTGCTTGCATGTGTGTGTGGGTGCGTGTGTGGTGCATGTGTATCATATGTTTGTGTGTGTGTGTGTGTTTGCGCGTGTGTGTGTGAGTGTGTGAGTGAGGCCTTGGATGCATGTGTGTGTGTGTTCGTGTGTCGGTGCGTGTGTGGGTGCGTGTTTCGGTGCGTGTGACGGTGCGTGTGTGAGGATTCGTGTGTGGCTGCGTGTGTGTTACTGCGTGTGTGTGTATGTTCGGGTGTGTGGGCGCATATTTGTGCATGTGTTTGCTCGCGTGTGGGTGCGTGTGGGTACTTGTGTGTATGTTGGCGTGTGTGGGTTTTTGTGTGTGGTTGCATTTGTGGGTTCTTGCGTGGATTCGTGTATGTGCGCGTGTGCGTGTGCGTTTGTGCGAGTGTTGGCGCGTGTGGGTGAGTGTGTCGTTGCGTGTGTGTGTGGGTGCCTGAGTGTGTGCGCCTGTCGTGCGTGTGTTGATTCGTGTCTGGGTGCGTGTGTGTAGGTGCGTGTGTGTGTTTGTGTGTGTGGTGCGTGTGTGTATGGGTGCTAGTGAGGGCGTGTGTGTGGATTCGTGGAGGTATGCGTGTGTTTGCGCACGTGTGGGTGCGTGTGGGTACCGGTATGTATGTTTGCGTGTGTGCATGTGTGTGTCTGCGTGTATGTATATATATATATATATATATATATATATATATATGTGTGTGTGTGTGTGTGTGTGTGTGTGTGTGTGTGTGTGTGTGTGTGTGTGTGTTTGTGTGCCTTTGTTCCAGCGTGTGGGTTCCAGCGTAAATTCGTGCGTGTGTGTTTGGGTGCGTGTGTGTGGGTGCATGTGTGTGTGCGTGTGTCCGTGCGTGTGTGGATTCTTGTGTGGGTGCGTGTGTGTAGGTGCGCGTGTGTGTGTTTGTGTGTGTGGGCGTGTGTGTTTGTGTGTGTGTGGATACGAGTGTGTTGCGTGTGTGTGTGAGTGCTTGTGAAGGCGCTTGTGTGGGTTCGTTTGTGGGTTCGGGGTGTGGGTGCGTGTGTGGGTGTGGGTTCGTGTATGGGGCATGTGTGCGTGTGTTGGAGCGTGTGTGTGTGCGTGTATCGGTGCGTGTGTGGGTGCGTGTTTAGGTGCGTGTTAATATGGGTGCTTGTGAGGACGCGTGTGTGTGTGTGTGGGTGTGGGTGTGTGTGTGTGGGTGAGTATGTGTGTGTGGATGCATGTGTGCGTGTGTTGGCGCGTGTGTGTGCGTGTATCGGCGCGTGTGTAGGTGCGTGTGTGTATGGGTGCTTGTTAGAGCTCGTGTTTGGGTGCGTGTGTGGGTGCGTGTGTGGATTCGCGGGGGAGCGTGCGTGTGGGGGCGTGTTTGTGCTTGTGTGGGCGCATGTGTGTATGTGGGTGCGTGTGAGTGTGTGCATGTGTGTGTGTGTGTTTGTCTGTGTGTGTTTGTCTGTGTGTGTATGTGTGTGTGTGTGTGTGTGTGTTTGAGTGCCTGTATGTGTGTATACGTGTGTAGGGGCGTGTGTGTGCGTGTGTGGGTTCCTCCGCGTGGGTGCCTGTTTGGGTGTATGTGTGTGGGTGCATGTGTGTGTGTGTCCGTGTGTCGATGCGTGTGTGGGTGCATGTGTGGATTCGTGTGAGTGTGTGTGTGTTTGTGTGTGTGTGTGTGTGTGTGTGTGTGGTTGTGTGTGTGTGCCTGTGTTGGCGCGTGTTTGTGCGCATGTGGATGCGTGTGTGAGTGCGTGTTTGTGTGCGTGTGTGGTTGCGTGTGGGTATTCGTGTATGGGAGTGTGTGTGTCCGTGTGTGTCTGGGCACATGTCTGTGTGGGAGCGAGCGTGTGTGTGTGGGTGCGTGTGTGAGTGTGGTGCGTGTGTGAGTATGTGCTGGTGCGCGTGTGTGTATGTGTGTGCGTGTGTGGGTGCGGGTGTGGGTGTGTGTGTGAGTGCGTCTGTATGGGTGTGTGTGTGTGTGTCGGTGCGTGTTTGTGTGCGTGTGTGAACTCGTGTGTGGGTGCGAGTGTGTAGGTGCCTGTGGGTATGTGTATGTGTGTATATGTGGGTTCATGTGTGTGTGGATGCGTGTGTGGTGCGTGTGTTTGTATGGGTGCATGTGTGTGTGGGTGCTTGTGTGTGGGTGAGTGGATGTTGGTGCGTGTGTGGGTATGGGTGCGTTTGTTTGTCTGGGAGAGTGTCTGGTGTATGTACGCGTCTGTTGGCGAGTGTGGGTGCGTGGGTTGTTGCGTGTGTGGGAGCGTGTGTAGCAGCGTGGGTGCGTGTGTGTGCGTGTGTGTGTGTATGTGTGGGTGCGTCTGTGTGGGTGGGTGTATGTGTGTGCGTGTGTGTGTTGGTTACGTGTGTTGTTGCGTTTGTGGTGCATGTGTGTGTGTGTGTGTGTATGTGTGCCCGTGTTTGCGCGTTTGTGTGAGTATGTGGGTGCGTGTGAGCGCGTGTGTGTCTGTGTGTGTGTGTGTGTGTGTGTGTGTGTGTGTGTGTATGTGCGTGTGTCGGTACATGTGTGGGTGCTTGTGGATTCGTGTGTGTGTGTGTGTGTCTGTGTGCGTGCGTGTGTGCGCGTGTAGGTGCCTGTGTGTATTTTTTAACAAGATTTAACAAGATTGCCACCTAGAGAATCAACTCTAGATGGCAGGTGGACAAGGAAGCCGTTTGGCTTATCGAGAGTCCAACCTATCTATCTAAGTATACCCTGCCCGTCTTAGGTATATGTCAATTTTATTTTTAAACATATTAACACTTCTAGCACCTACACAATCAGCTGATAATTTGTTCCATTCGTTTACTATTCTTTGGGAAAATGAAAATTTTCTAATATCTAGTCTACACTGCTTCTTTGCTAATGCAACTCCATGTCCTCTAGTCCTTCTCTCTTCCTTGACCGTGAAAAAAATATTTCTGTCAATATTTTCATACCCATTCAATATTTTAAAAACCTCAATCTGATCTCCTCTCAATCTTCTGGTTTCTAGTGTTGTTAGACCACATTCTTTTAGACGCATTTCATAACTAATATTCCTGAGTTTTGGTATCATTTTTGTTGCTCTCCTTTGTACTCTTTCTAGCATATCAATATCCTTCTTGCGATATGGCCTCCATGCTTGTATACAATATTCTAAATGAGGCCTAACTATTGTTTTATAAAGCGGTATTATTAGTTCTTTTTCTTTGTATACTATATTTCGCCTAATTAATCCAAGAATTTGGTTTGCCTTCGCTGCTGCAATTCCACACTGCTCTGATACCTTCATGTCAGCACTAGTGGTTAAACCTAAGTCCTTTTCCTTTACAGTAGTATTTAGTACAGTACCACCCATTGTATATTGTGCATTTTCATTCCCATGTCCTGTGTGGAGGCACTTACACTTTCCAAAGTTAAACAGCATTTGCCATTTCTCAGACCATTCTATCAACTTATTTAGATCATCTTGTAAATGCTGTCTATCTGCATCACTGTTTATTTTCCTAAACACTTTTGTGTCGTCCGCAAACTTCAACACCTTGCTTGTTACGTCATCATCCAAATCATTGATATATATTAAGAATAAAATAGGTCCCAATACTGATCCTTGCGGTACTCCACTCAAAACAGATTTCCAATTTGAAACCTCCCCATCAACTACTACTCTTTGTCTTCTATCAATAAGCCATTTTTCTATCCAGTTAATCATACTATTTCCTATGCCATGGGCCTTTAGTTTAAGTAGTAATCTTTGGTGTGGCACTTTGTCAAAGGCTTTTTTAAAATCTAAATAGATTATATCTACTGGTGATCCCTCATCTACCCACTTTGTGACATCTTCCAAAAAACATAACATATTTGTTAAGCATGACCTCGCTTTTAAAAACCCATGTTGAGATGTGTTTATCAATTTATTTTTAACAAGAAAATCAACCAAGTGATCTTTAATTAGTCTTTCTAATAGTTTACAAATCACCGATGTTAAACTCACTGGCCTATAGTTCTCTGACTTGCTTCTTGATCCTTTTTTAAATAATGGTATGATGTTTGCTTCTTTCCATTCTACCGGAACCACTCCTTCCTCTAATGCCAAATTAAACACTGTTGCAAGTGGTATGCTAATTTGTTCTACAATTTCCAGTAGTAATTTGGGAGGAATCCCATCCACTCCTGGTGATTTATTATCCTTCATATCTCTTATTTTCATAGCTACCATTTTTGGGGTTACAGTTAGTTGTCCTAAATAGTCACACTCTCTCCCTTCGAACTTAGTCTCTAGTACTGGTAATGTACTAATATCTTCCCTGGTAAACACCGAACTAAAGTATTCATTTAGGTTTTCTGCCATTAAGAATCCCTCCGTTATTATGTTTCCATCACTACCTTCTAGTGGCCCGACCTTATCTTGAACTTTCTGTTTACTTCGAACATACGCATAAAAACTCTTGCTGTCATGTTTTATGTTGAAAGCTATTTTTTGTTCATAGCTTCTCTTCGAATTTCTAATTTCAGCTGTAGCTTGATTAAGTGCTTCTTTATAAATGGCATAGTCTTCTTCACTTCCAGTATGTCTATATGTCTTCCACATCATTTGCTTGTACTTGATTTTTCTAATGGCGTCCTTCGATAAGTGTTTCTTCTTTGACCTTTTCCCTTGTTTTTTCAAGGGGACAAATTTGTCAACGACGCAGTCAATTTCCCTCTTTAAGATATTCCAGCATTCTGTTGCTGTCTTATTCTTCAGTGTGTTATTCCAGTCTATCTTCGCTAAGTATTCCCTCATGTCCTTATATCTTCCTTTGTGAAAATTTTTCCTGTACCGTATTTTACTGTTCCGTTCTCCTTTTACTTTGATGATAAAATGTATCTGGTTATGATCACTACATCCCAGTGGCTCACATATATTGACATTATCAACAAATTCCTTCTGTGAGCTCAAAACTATGTCCAACACGTTCTTGTCCCTGGTTGGTTCTAACACATGTTGAAAAAGGAAACTATCTTGTACTAAATTTAAAAACTCTTGATCCTCTCTCCCAGGACTCTGTAGAGATGTCCACTTTATATGCCCATGGTTAAAATCCCCCATAATAATACAGTCCCGTTTACTCACTTCTTTTATAGCGTTGTGCATTTTTTCATTCTCTTCTATGCTTATGTTTGGACTACGATAAACTAACCCAACAGTTAATGTTGAGTTTCCTGTAACTATGTTACACCAGACAGCTTCACATTCTGCTTCTTTTTCTAATTTTATTTCATAAGCCTGGATGGATTCTTTAATATATAAAATAACTCCGCCTCCCCTTCTTCCTAATCTATCTTTCCTAAACATTACATATCCTGTCATTCCTAATTCGGCATCTGATATATCGGGGGTGGCCCAAGATTCAGTTATACCTATTATGTGAGGGTCAATATCTTCAACCATAATGTTTAGTTCATTTCTTTTGTTTACTATGCTCCTTGCATTTAAACAAACACATTTATAACCAAATTTCGTAGGGCTTTCCAGGCTGTTTTTTGCTGATTTCTTTTTGCTGTCTTTAGCTATGCCACTAGTATTTGGCTTCTCTGTGTATCCCCCCTGCGAAACTAGTTTAAAAAATTGCAACCTGTTCCTCTGTCCATAGATTGAAGCAGGTTCTCGGAGAACACTGCTGCGCCCTTTCCGCTTAGATGGAGGCCATCTCTCACGTACATATCTTCCTTCCCAACAAAGTATCCCCACAAATCTACAAATCCAACTCCTTCTCCTTCACACATCTGCTCCACCAGAGCATTGATTGCCATCCTCTTACAGTTTCTATAGGTTGCTCCCCTTCCTCCGATTACTGGCAAGATTCCTGAGATAATGATCTGTTCAACTCTTGTCTTCTTCAGTTTCCCTACCAACTGTCTGTATCTTTGCACTATTCTAGTTGTCCCCTCCCTGTCTGCATTGTTCGTCCCTACATGTACTAATATCGATCCTCCCTGGCCATGCCCCAACACGTTCTCTACCCTATCTGTCACATGCTCAATCCGAGCGCCCGGAAGACAAACAACAACATCTTCTCCTTTGTTTAACGTCTTGTCCGTCTTTCGCAAAATTGAGTCGCCCATAAAAACCCTTTCTGTTCTCAATGCACCCTCGATCACTGCTTCAGAGTAGCTCCTCCGTTTTGCATCTCCCTGGTTGCTGACTTTCCCCCCTGCCGCTTTCTCTGTTCCTTTCTTTCCTGTCTCTTTTCTTCCTGACATCTTCCGTTTGGTCATATCTACTCTCAGTTCCTTTCTTCCCTTCGTCTTTCCTCCTGTCGCATCTACTTCTATCATCTCCTGTCCCCTTGTCCCTCCCTCCTTCTCTACTGTCACTTTCTCCACTGTCTCCTTCATGCATGGCATGTTTTCTGTTGTTCTTTCTCCATTTGTTTTCCTTGCTATCATCCTCCCTCCTCTCTCCATCCCCTTCACAAGATCCGTTAGCTTAGCTAGCTCTGCCGTCAGACAGTCCACTTTCCAACACCCTAAACATTGGAAAGTAAACCCTTCCTCCGTTGTCTCTGACCAAGACTTTCCGCACCCCGATAAGGCAAAATCCACCAAGCTGTGGCAGTGATCACACAGCAAGTGCCTCCTTGCCTTCACTTGCCGCTTGGAAGGTGCCATAATACGATTGATCAAATCAACTTAGTTTATACCAACTTAGTCTTTAGAAAGACTGTTTGTTTATTGTGTACAGCAACTGCAGCACACTACGTGTTATTAACAACTTACTACCTATGCTACCATGAACAATAATTTTATTCTGTACTGGTACCGTTCCCTAGCGGATACTTTGGACACTACCTATATAAACAGACTAGGGCTTTCTGCTAAAACACTTGCTTATTTTTAATAACAATGGCACCGAATCAAAGAATTATCCTATGTATGCAGCTGTTTTGCTTACCACTTTATCTGTTATATATCATATCAATTTATCAGATTTGCTAAGTTTTGTTTACAATCTTGTTGAAAGCTAGATTACCCTATTTCACCCACTATAAATAATAGTCTGCACAAACTAAGGATTCCTACTAAAAAGCTTGTTTATTTTTAATAACAATGATACCTATTCAGAGTGTTACCTTACACATATAGTTGTTACGCTTATTGCTTTGTCTCTTATATACGATATCAAATAAACAGATTTTGCTCAGTCTTGTTTACAATTTGTCGAAGGCTAGATTACCCTATTATCACCCACGTATACTAATTTGTTCAAAAATACTGTTTACTAACTAAATTTAACCAAAACTGCCACTCAATATATGTCTAGTACACCCTTATGAATAACCTTAGCACAAAAATAATACTTATCAATCAATACTTCCGCTTGTTTTTCAACTTTTATACACCACCAAATTCAAACATCTGCATCCACCAAGTTTCCCGCCAAAAAATGTATGTGTATGTGTGTGTGTGGGGGCGCATGTGTGTGTTGGTGCGTGTGTCTGTGTGTTTGGGTGCGTGAGTAGTGCGTGTGTGTATGTGTGCATATGTGGGCGTGTGTGACGTGTGTTGGTGTGTGTATGTGTATATGTGTGGGCGCATGTGTGTGTGGATGCGTGTGTGGTGCGTGTGTGTATGGGTGCACGTGTGGGAGCGTTTGCGGGTGCGTGTATGTGGGTGCGTGTGTATTGGTGCGTGTGTGGGTGTGGGTGCGTGTGTGTTTGTTCTGCCACGTGTTGTTTGTGTGGGTTCGTGTGTGTGAGTGCGTGTGTGGTGCCTGTGTGTGTATGTGTGCGTGTGTGTGCGTGTTGGTGCCTGTGTGGGTATGTGTGCGTGTGTGGGTGCATGTGTTTGTGTGTGTGTGTGTGGGTGTGTGTGTGTGTGTGTGTGTGGTCGTGTTTTGGCGCGTGCGTTTTTGTGTGTGTATGTGCGTGTGTGTGTGTGTGTGTGTGTGTGTGTGTGTGTGTGTGTGTGTGTGTGTGTGTGCTTGTGCTGGTGCGTGTTTTTGTGTGTGGATGCGTGTGTGCGTGGGTGCGTGTCTGTGGGTGCATGTGTGTGGGTGCGTGTCTGTGGGTGCGTGTGTTCGCGTTTGTGTGTGCGTGTGTGTGTGCGTGCGTTTTTTGGTCGAGCGTTGTCGCGCGTGTGCGCGTGTGTGGGTGTGTGTGTCTGGGTGTGTATGTGAGGGCGCGTGCGTGTGTGGGTGCATGCGTGTGCGTGTGGGTGTAGGTGTGTACATGTGTGTGTGTGGACACATCTGTGCGGGGATGCGTGTGTGCGTGTGTGTGTGGGTGCGTTTTGTGGTGCGTGTGTGTGTATGTGGGCGTGTGTGGGCAAGTGCGTGTGTGTGCGTGTGTGGGTGCGTGTGAGGGTGCGTGTGTGTGGGTACGTGTGTGGTGCATGTGTGTGTGTGTGCGTGTGTAGTCGTGTGTGTGTGCATGTTGCTGCGTGTGTTGGTGCTAGTGTGTGGGTACCTGTGAGTGTGGGTGTGTTTGTGTGCGTAGGTGCGTCTGTGTGTGTGCGTGTGTTGGCGCGTGTGTGGGCGTATGTGTGTGTGAGTGTGTTTGTGTGGCGTGTGTGAGAAGGTGCGTCCGTGAGTGTGTGGGGTGCCTGTTTGGAGCATGTGTGTGGATGTGTGCGTGTGTGTATGTGTGGGTGTGTTCGTGTTTTGGCGCGTGTGTTTTTGTGTGTGTATGTGTCTTTGTGTGGGCGCGTGTGAGTGGGTGTGTGGGTGTGGATGCGTGTTTGGGTGCGTGTGCGTGGGTGCGTGTGTCGTTCAGGTGTGTGTATGTTTGCGTGTGTTGCCGCGCGTGTGTGCTTGTGTGGGTGCGTATATAGGTGCGTTTGTATGGGTGCTTGTGAGTTTGTGCTGGCGCGTGCGTGTGGGTGTGTGTGTGGGTGCGTGTGTGTATATGTGCTTGCGTTGGTGCTTGAGGGTGTGTGTGTCGGAGGGTTTTGTGTGTGTATATGTGTGTGTGCGGGGGCGTGTGTGGGTGAGTGTGTGGATTCGTGTGTGGGTGCGATTGGGTGTGTATATGTTTTTGTGTGGGCGCATATGTGTGTGTGTGGATGCGTGTGTGATGCGTATGTGTGTATGAGTGGATGTGTGGGCTCGTGCGTAGGTGCGGGTGTGTGGGTGCGTGGGTGTTGGTGCGTGTATGGGTTAGGGTGCCTGTGTGGTGCATGTCTGCGTGTATTGGCGCGTGTGTGTGCGAGTTTTGGCGCATGTGTGAGAGCGTGGGTGCGAGTGTGTGTGTGTGTGCTTGTACTGGCGCATGTGAGTGTTTGTGTGGGTGCGTGTTTGCGTGCGTGTGTGGGTGCGTGTGTGTGTGTGAGAGTGCGTGTGTGGTGCATTTGAGTATGTGTGCGTGTGTTCGCTTGCATGTGTGCGTGTGTGGGTGCGTGTTTCGGTGCGTGTGTAGTTGCATGTGTGTCGCTGCTTGTGTGGGTGCGTGTGTTGGCGCGTATGTGTGCGTGTGTGGGTGAATGTGAGTGATTGCGTGTGTGTGGGTGCATGTGTGTGCGTGTGTCGGTGCGTGTGTGTGCGTGCGTGTGTGGGTATTTGTGCTTGTGTGTACGAATGTGTGCATGTGTGCGTGTGTGTGTGCGTGTGTGTGTGCGTGTGTGGGCGCCTGAGTGTGGGTGCATGTGTGTGGGTGGGTGTGTGTGTGCAAGTGCATGTGCATGTGCTGGCGCGTATGTGTTTGGGTGCGTGTGTGGGTGCGTGTTTGTGGGTGCGTGTGTGTTTGTGCTGGTGCGCGTGTGTGTATGTATGTGTGCTTGTGGGGGTGCGAATGTGTGGATGCCTGTGTGTGTGTGTGCTTCTGTTGCCGAGTGTGTTTGCGTGTGTGGGTGCGTGTGGGTGCGTGTGGGTGCGTGGGTGTGGTTGCGTGTGTGTGCAAGTGCATGTGCTGGCGCGTGTGTGTTTGTATGCGTGTGGGGGTGCGAATGTGTGGGTGCGTGTGTGTGTGTGTGTGTGTGTGTGTGTGCGCGCTTCTGTTGCCGAGTGTGCGTGCATGAGTATGTGAGTGGGTGTTTGTGGGTGCGTGTGTGCGTGTCCATGCGTTTGTGGGTACGTGAATGGATTCGTCTGTGAGTACGCGTGTGTGGGTGCGTGTGTGTAGGTGTGCGTGTTGACGCATCTGTGTGTTGGAGCGTGTGTGCGTGTGTGTGTGTGTGGGTTGGTGGGTGTATGATGCATGTGTGTGTATGTGGGCGAGTGTGGGCACGTGTGTGTGCGTGTGTGTGTGCGTGATTGGGTGCGTGTGAGGGTGCATGTGTGTGGTTACGTGTGTGGGTGCGTGTGTGTGTGCTTGTGTGGTGCATGTGTGTGTATGTATGCGTCTGTTGACGCGGGTGTGTGCATGTTGGTGTGTGTGGGGGTGCTTGTGTTTGGGTGCGTGTGTATGTGCTTGTGCTATTGCGTGTGCGTGTGTGGTTGCGTGCGTGTGGGTGCGTGTGTGTAGGTGCGCGTGTGTGTATATGGGTGCGTGTGTGGCTGCGACTGTGGGGGGCGTGTGTGTGTGTGTGTGGTTATGTTGCCGAATGTGGGTTCGTGTATGGCTGTGTGTGTCTGCGTATGTGTGTGTGCGTGTGTTGGTGCGTATGTGTGCGTGAGTGTGCGCGTGTGAATGGGTGCATGTGTGTGTGTGCGTGTTTCGGTGTGTGTTTGGGTGCGTGTGTGGAATCGCGTTTGAGTGCGCGTTTGTGGGTTCGTGTGTGTAGGTGTGCGTGTTGAAGCATTTGTGTGTTGTGAGTGTGTGCGTGTGTGCGTGTGTGTGTGCGGGTTGGTGCGTGTATGGTGCGTTTGTGTGTGCGTGTCTAGGCACGAGTGTGTCCGTGTGTGTGTGCGTGAGTGGGTGCGTATGAGGGTGCGTGTGTGGATTCGTGTGTGGGTGCGTGTGTTGGTGCGTGTGTTTGTATGTGTGCGTGTGTTGTCGCGGGTGTGTGCACATTGGTGTCTGTGTGGGTGCTCGTGATTGGGTGCGTGTGTATGTGCTTGTGCTTGTGCGTGTGTGTGTGTCGGTGCGTGTGTGGGTGCGTGTGTGGGTACGTGTGTTGGCGCGTGTATGGGCGTATGTATGTGTGTGTTTGTGTGGCGCGTGGAAGAGGGTGCGTCCTTGTGTGTTTTGGGGGGGGGGTGCGTGTGTTGTGTATGTGTGTGTGTATGTGTGCGTGTGTGGGTGCGTGCTTGGGTGCGTGTGTGTGGGTGCGGGTGTCTTTCAGGTGTATATGTGTGCGTGTGTTGCCGCGCGTGTGTGCTTGTGTTGGTGCGTGTATGGGTGCGTGTGGATGGGTGCGTTTGTGTTTGTGCTGTCACGTGCGTGTGGGTGTGTTTGTGGGTTCGCGTAAGAGTGCGTTTGTGGGTGAGTGTGTGTGTGGGTGCGTGGGTGTGAGTGCGTGTGTGGTGAATTTGTGTCTATATGTCTGCGTGCTCACGGAAGCATAGACTCACACGCGCGACACACGCACCCACATATGCCGACACACGTACCAACACAAGCACACACGCACCCACACAAACAAACGCACCCATCCACACACGTACCTTCACACTCACCCACACACGAACCCACACCCACGAACCTACACACACGCACCCACACACGCGCCCACACATGCACACATACACACACGCAACACACGCGCACTCACACACACGCACGCACCTACCCACACACACATGCGCCCACACGCACACATACACAAACCCACGGACCCACACACACGTATCCACGCACGCACACATGCTCACACGCACACACTCGCGTCAACACTCGCACACACACACAGACACACACACACGCACCCACACGCAACCACCCACACAAGCACCCACGTAAGCCCACACAAGCGCCAACACACGCACACACACACACACACACACACACACACACAAGCAAAAGCACCCACACTAACACGTACCCTCACACGCATCCACACACGCTTCCACACACACATACGCCAGCACAAGCACACACACACGCAACCACACACACCCACCCACACACACCCACCCAAACACACTCACAAGCGCCAACACAGTAACACACCAACACCCACACAGACGCACCACACACTCACACATGCACACACGCAAACACACACAAACGCACAAACGCACACACGCACACACACGCACATGCGCAACCACACGCGCACCCACATACACACAAGCACCAGCACACACGCCCGCACGCATCCACATACGTGCCCATACACGCACACATTCATACACACACGCACCACACACACACGCACCCACACATGCACAGACACACGCACACACACACTAACGAACCCACACACGCACATGCACACACACGCAGAAACACACGCACTCACAAACATGCAACCTCACACACGCACCCACACACACGCTGAAGCACAAACACACGCACCCACACCAACGCACCCACATAAGCCCCAACACCAACACACATGCACCAGACAAGCACCCACATACACGCACCCACATACGCAACCACACATGAATCCACACACACAGACACACACATCGACAAACGTACACACACATACATCCACATAAATGCCCCCACACACGCACCCACACATGCACCCACACACACACATGCAAACACACACACACACGCCCACACACATACACACACAGACACACACGCACCCACATACGCGCACACACAAACAAATCCACACTCGCAGCCACAAACGCACCGACACGCGTGCACGCACAGCACACACGCACACATACAAACAAACGTTCCCATCCTCACAGGTACCCACATTGTCACCCACAAACGCACGCACATACGCCAACACACACGTTAACACACGCATACACACACCCACACACACAAACGCACAAACATTCACAAGTACCCACACACGCACCCACACACTCACCCACACACACACTCACGCGCCAGCAGAAGCACACACACAGACACGCACCCACACACTTGCAACCACAAACGCACACACACGCAA
>OZ024854.1:42827574-42837574 GCA_964017155.1 Oasisia sp. SBJ-2009
GCACACGCACACGCACACGCACACGCACACGCACACGCACACGCACACGCACACGCACACGCACACGCACACGCACACGCACACGCACACGCACACGCACACGCACACGCACACGCACACGCACACGCACACGCACACGCACACGCACACGCACACGCACACGCACACGCACACGCACACGCACACGCACACGCACACGCACACGCACACGCACACGCACACGCACACGCACACGCACACGCACACGCACACGCACACGCACACGCACACGCACACGCACACGCACACGCACACGCACACGCACACGCACACGCACACGCACACGCACACGCACACGCACACGCACACGCACACGCACACGCACACGCACACGCACACGCACACGCACACGCACACGCACACGCACACGCACACGCACACGCACACGCACACGCACACGCACACGCACACGCACACATACCCATACACATACACATACACATACACATACACAAACAGATGCGACAACACGCACACATACACACACGCACCCACACACACACACACACACACACACACACACACACACACACACACACACACATAAACACACTCACACAAGAATGCACACACGCACCCTCACACTCACCCACACACGCACACACGCCCACACACATACACACGAATCCACACACGTACCCACACACGCACCGACACAAACACATACATTCACCCACACCCACGCACTCACTCACCCTCACACGCACACACACAAGCACCAACACACACACACATGCACCCAAATACGCACCCACACACGAATCCACACAAGCACCCAAACACTCACCGACACACACACGCACGCACACCCACGCATCCACACACGCACCGACACACACACACACACACACACGCACCCACACACAGGCACACACACTCATACACGCACACACACACACACACATACACACAAGATTCGACACACGCACTCAAACATACATCGACACATGCACACACACATACATGCACTCACACACCCACACCCACACACACACACACACACACACACACACACACACACACACACACATACACACACACACACACGCACGCACGCACACTCACACACTCGCAGACACACATATCCACACGGACCCACACGCAACCACACAAGCACACACACTCGCCAACACACGCACACACTCACACACACGCACCCACACGCACACACAAGCGACAACACACGCACACATACACACTCATGCACCACGCAAGCACCCACACACACGCACCCACACACGCATCCAATCACGCACCGACACACGCACGCACACATGCACCCACACACACTGGTAACGGGTTCACATTTTCTTGTCTTATACTCGGTAAGTCATTTGTCAGGCAGCAGATAATTTAATCTATGTGTGCCGACTTTAATTTTATCAAAATATTTTTGACAAATGCTCTCCTGTCTTACATTCAACGTATCCAGGTTAACACGTCTTAATATCTCCGCGTAACCCAATCCAGGAAAAATACATTTTAATGCCCTTTTTTGTATAACTTCAATATTGTCAGATAAATATTGGGGCAAGTTATTGTGCCATACAGGACATGAATATTCTAGAACTGGTCTCACCACACTAACATATACACTGACCAGATCTTTCTGTGTAATCCCTGCACGCTTTAACTGATATAACATGTACAAGCGTTTACCAGCTTTTTTCACAATAGTATCTACGTGTTTGTTCCATGTCAGATCCTGAGAAATGGTCACACCTAATAGTTTGGCATGGCAAACTTGTGCTACATCCCTCCCATCAATTTTTATATTCAGGATAGTGCTTCTGAAATTGCCATCTTGTGCAAAACTAATGAATATTTCTTTTGATTTTTGTCCGAATTAATTTTCATGTCATTCTTTTCTGTCCATCTAGCAGCAATATCAACCGACTCTTGAATAACAGATACACCCTTTCTGTCGCATATTTCAAATAACGTGCTATCATCTACATACTTATATAGTGGAACAGTCGTTCTTAAATCATTTATTTATGTAAACAAGGAAACATTTAGGTCCAGACAATGTCCCTTACGGTACTCCCCCATTGGGATGACCAGAATGGGAATATTAATTTCCTATTTTTACTCGTTGAGCTCTGTCTAATAGAAATGTTGCCATCCATCTTAAAATATGTGCGGGCAACCCATACGATTGTAGCTTATCTAGCAACAAATGATGAATAATAAGATCAAACGCTTTGCTAAAGTCTAGCATTATAACACTGACATAAGAATTCAATTTATCTGTCGCCTTATACCACATATGAACCAGTTCGACAAGAACATCTGTTGTGGACGTTCCGCTAATTCCTCCAAATTGCTTAGCATCAATTTCACCTTCAATTGTTTCATCCACCCATTTCATTATTATTGATTCAAACACCTTGGCAGCAATTGGAGTTAGTGAAATTGGTCTAATGTCTTTTTCAATCGACACAGGAGGGCTTGTTTTTGGCAACGGTATTACATTGGCCATTTTCCATTCCATAGGGAGTACACCTTCTCTTAGTGAATTGTTAAAAATAGCAGTTAATGGAGGGGCGAGAACATTTGCATAGTTTCTTAACACCCATGCAGGGATGATACGCTTATCACATACTGATCCGACAGTTCCTCGTTAACGTCGAACACCTTGTGGCTCTTATTTAACCGAGGCAAATGGTCACTCACAGACACAAAGAAATCATTCATTGTATTGGCCAGTAAGCTACAATCACCATCCGTTGTTTTGTTAGCTAGACCTTGCATGCATGAATTGCCATTTGTTTTAAGTCCCATTATTGTTTTTATATGCTTCCACCAATCGCGGGATCCCGATTCATGCATTGCTGCAATTTGTGTTTGGTAAAAATTATACTTAAGTTTCGAAGCGGCTCGGTTGACCTTATTACGCAATATTTTTGCTTGATTCAGATCACCACTCATGTGAGCTCGCTGTCGTTTACGAACTAAGTCTCTGAACCAATCTGTAACCCATGGTTTATCAGCCGTATGCCTAGTAACAACTTTAGTAGGAAAGCATATTTCCATCAGGTTGCTAATAACCGTTTGATAATATGAATATTGATCTGCACATGAATCTAAATAGGGGTTCCCATTTAATGGCTGATAAAGCCATATTGAATGTGGCTTTTTCTTTTGGCCCCATACACCTTACGGTTAACCGTGTCACGCATCCAGTATCAACTGAGCTTTTCGCTTTAGGTTTAAGCAAAACCATGTTATGGTCCGATGACCCCAGTTCGGAAATAGTAACAGGTGGGGTGTATACCTCCTCCATATTCGTCCATATTTTGTCTAATATCGCCTGTCCTCGTGTTACAACATTAACTACTTGGACAAATCTATAGTGGGTTTTCAAAAAGTTATCCCGCAACTGGTTGAAATCGCCAGTTATGATCACACCACATTCTGGGTGTTTTCGCATTACAGTGTCAATGCTGGTGATTAAATGATCACGTATTTTTAAATACTCCGTCTTTGGAGTATAATATAAACATGCTACCAGTATACATGAAAATTTTCGAGGCGTTTTCTTTGGCATAACCTTAATCCACATTACCTCTAAATCATCAACCTCCATATCATTCAATCTCTTATACTTTAAATCATGTCAAATGTAGCAAGCTACATCACCGGCTCGTCCATGACCCATATATTTTCTCTCTAAGCAAAACCCGTGCATAGTAAGGCTACTTGAATCCATATAATCTTTAAACCATGTCTCACTAACACATACAATTGAGAAATCATGTGTTGCTACAGTTACATGCAATTCGTCCACTTTTTCACTGTTCACAGATCTGGCATTTAAATTAATTAGGGAAGGCAGATCCCATTTGCATATTTTGTCCGCTGTTGGATTCGGAACACAAAACCGCGTTCAATCAGAGTTCTCGGTTTGTGTGTTCAGGGGAAGTTCCATGGCCAGATCGTTTAGGCCCATTTCCTAACCACGGGTGTGATGCTTTTCTTTATGTCCTCGTTCCCCGCACTGACGACACAACACTTTGTCGTGGAGACTGCAGGTGGCAGTGACGTGGTTCGTCTCACCGCATTTGGCACACTTGCCCATCGACTGACGAGTACGACGCTTAACCACTGTCCACTTACCGTCAGGTGCCACTGTTGCGTTCGGCGATCGGTCGTGGTTCGTTGCGTTTGACACGTGTCGGTTTTGTTGTTGATGTTGGCGTTTGTGCATGCAACCACACAAACGCTCCCACACACGCACCTACACACGCGCAAACACAAACACAAACACAAACACAAACACAAACACACACATACATGTGCACCACACGCGCACACACACACACACACGCACACACACACACACACACACACACACACACACAAGCACCAACACACATGCACCCACACACATACACACACGCACCCACACACATGCACCCATCAACACACGCACACACATGAGCCAGCACACGCACACACACGCTCCCACACACACACCCATCGACACTCACACGCACCTCCACACGCAACCATACACATACACATGCACCAACACACACGAACCCACACGAACCCACACGCACGCACCCACACACGCACACACACGCACCAACACACGCACACACACATACAGGCACTCTAACACCCACCCACACACACACACACACACACACACACACACACACACACATACACACACACACACACACACACACACACATACACACATGCACACATTCGCCCACACACGCACACACACGCACCCACACACTAATCCACACACGTACCCACACACGCATCGACACACGCACACACATGCACCCATACACACGCACTCACTCACACTCACCCACACACACACACACACGCGCCTACACACATTCACCCACCCAAGCCCCGACACACACACACACATGCAACTACACACGCATCTACACACGCACCCACACACGCACACATGCGCGACGACACACGCACACATACACACACATGCACCACACACGCACTCTCACACACGCACCCACACACGCACCCAAACACGCATCCACACAAAAACATGCGCCAGGGCAAACACACACATACACGCACCCATGCACCTACACACGCTCCCACACACGCACCAACACACGCACACACACGCGCCAACACACACACACATGCACCACGCACGCACCAAGACCCACACCCACACACATCCACTAACGCAACGACACACACCGACGCACGCACACACAAACATGCACCCACACAAACGCACCCACACCCACGCACCCACACACGCGCTAACACACACACACACACACACACACACACACATACACGTGCACCACACGCGCACACACACACACGCACACACACGCACGCAAGCACCAACACACATGCACCTACACACATACACCCACACGCACCCACACACATGAGCCAGCACACGCACACACACACGAGCACCCATACACACACCCACCGACACTCACACGCACCTCCAAACGCAACTATACACATACCCATGCACCCACACACACGCACCCACACGCACGCACCCACACACGCACACACACACGCACCAATACACGCACACACACATACCGGCACTCTAACACTCACACACACACACACACACACACACACACACACACACATACACACACACAAACACACACACATGCACACATTTCCCCACACACGCACACATACACCCACACGCATGCACACACACGCACCTACACACGAATCCACACACGTACCCACACACGCACCGACACACGCACACAAATGCACCCACACACACGCACTCACTCACACTGACCCCCCCCCCCCCACACACACACACACACACGCGCGCGCGCCAACACACGCACCCACACAAGCCCCGACACACACACACACACATGGAACTACACCCGCACCTACACACGCACCAACGCACGCACAAATGCGCGCAAACACACGCACACATACACACACATGCACCACATACGCACCCAAACACGCACCGACACAAACAAACATATGCGCCAGCGCAATGACACACACATACACGCACCCACACACGCAACAACACCCGCACACACACGCGCCAACTCACTCACACATACACTCCACACGCACCCAGACCCACACACACACATGCACCAACACCCACGAACCCACACACACACACACCCACACACGCGCCCACAAATGCACACATACACACACATGCGCCCACACAAACACACATACACACACCCACACGCACCCACACACGAATTCACACAAGCACGCTCATACACGCGCACACACACACGTACAAACACGCGCCAAGACACCCACACCAGCACACACATACACACGAATCCACGCACGCACCCACACATGCAATCACACACACGCACCCACTCGTGCATCCACACACGCCAACACACACACCACATACACACTCGCACCACACACCCATCCAAACACACAGACGAACGCACCCACACACACACAGATGGGCCCACACGCACAAATACAAATACGCACCCACACACCCACACGCACATGCACCCACACACACGCACCCACACACGCACACGCACACACGCGACAACACACACACATACACACACATGTACCACACAAGCACCTACACACACGCACTCACATATGCACCTAAACTTGAATCCACACACCCAACCACACACGCACCGACACACACACATACACACACACACACACACACACACACACACACACACACACACACACACACACACATGCACCACAGACACACCCACACACAAGCACCCACACACGAACCCACACCCACGCACCTGCACACACGCACCCATACACGCCCCACATATGCACACATACACAAACGTACCACACACGAACCCACATACACACGCACGCACGTACTCACACACAGATGCGCCCACACGCACACATACACATACCCACGCAACCTTACCCACATACACCATAGACGCACCCAGACCCGCACACTCACCCACGCCCACACAACCACACACACACACACATACACACACACACGCCCATACATCCACACACATGCACACACATGCGCCCACAAACACGCTCCCACACACACGAACACACACACGCACACACACACTATTGCCAACACACGAACACACGCACACACACACACACGAATCCACTCACGCACCCTCACATGCAACCACACACACGCACCCACACATGCACCCGCACACACGAGCGCACGCAAACACTCACACGCACACACACCCATGCACACACGCAAACCCATACACGCACCCACACATACCTCCATACGCGCCCACACACGACCTCACACACACACACACACACAAACACACACACACATACACACCACACACCATACACGCTCACAAACACACAGACGCACGCACCCACACACACACATGCGCGCACACACCCACACCCACAGACACAAACACACACACACTCACATGTACCCACACATGCACCCACACATGCACCAACAAACACACACACACGCCAACACAAGCACTCACACACGCGACAACATAGACACACGTACACACACATGCACCACACACGCACCCACACGCACACGCACCCACACACGCACCCACACACGATCACCAACACACACGAGCCTACACATGCATACATACACACACACGCACCACACAGGCACCACATACGCAAACATACACATACACATACACACACGCCTACACGCACCCACACACATATGCGTCCACACGCACACGTACCCCCACAGGCATCCCCACACGCACACACGCATCCCCACACACACGCACCCACACACGAATCCACACACGCACTCTCACACGCAACCACACACACGAACACACACAAACACTCACACGCAAACACGCCCATGCACACACGCAAACCCATACACGCACCCAAGCGCACCTCCACACGCGCCCACACATGACCTCACACACACACACACACACACACACACACACACACACACACACACACACACACGCTACACACGCACACAAACACACAGACGCACGCACCCACACACTCATGCGCCCACATGCACACATACACACACGCACCCTCACACACACACACGCACCACACACGAATCAACACACGCATCCACAAACGCACCGACACACGCACACACAGACACGCACCCTCACAGACGCACCCATACAATGACACACGCACACGCCCACACACACACGCACCCACTCACACACCACACACGCACACACTCGCGCGAACACACGCACACACGCACACACGCACACACGCACACACGCACACACGCACACACGCACACACGCACACACGCACACACGCACACACGCACACACGCACACACGCACACACGCACACACGCACACACGCACACACGCACTCACGCACACACGCACACACGCACACACGCACACACGCACACACGCACACACGCACACACGCACACACGCACACACGCACACACGCACACACGCACACACGCACACACGCACACACGCACACACGCACACACGCACACACGCACACACGCACACACGCACACACGCACACACGCACACACGCACACACGCACACACGCACACACGCACACGCGCACACGCGCACACGCGCACACGCGCACACGCGCACACGCGCACACGCGCACACGCGCACACGCGCACACGCCCACAAGCGCACACGCGCACACGCGCACACGCGCACACGCACACACACGCACACGCGCACACACGCACACACGCACACTCGCACACACGCACACACGCGCATACGCGCACACGCGCACACACGCACACGCGCACACGCGCACACGCGCACACGCGCACACGTGCACACACGCACACACGCACACACGCACACACGCACCCTCGCACACACGCACACACGCACACACGCGCATACGCGCACACGCGCACACACGCACACACGCACACACTCGCGCCAACACACGCACGCACACACACAAACACACACACACACACGCAGACACACACACACAAGAATCCACACACGCACCCACACACTCACCCTCACACGCACTCACGCACACACACCCACAAACACACACACACACGAATCCACACACAAACACACACATGCACCGACACACGCACACCCACACACATCCACCTACACTCACGCACCCACACAAGCGCCCACACACGCACACACACGCCCCAATACACGCACACACACACGCGCCTACACATGATCCACACACACGCACACCCACACACCCACCGACACACACACACACACACACACACACACATTCACCCACATAGACGCTCCGACATACACACACACACTCACACACACACACACACACACACACTTGCACCAACACACACGCACAAACACACAGGCACACACAAGAACTCACACGCGCCAACGCACGCACGCACACACGCACGCACACTCACGAATCCACGCACGCACCCACACATGCAACCACACACACGCACTTACACACGCACCCACACACGCACCCACAGATGTATCCACACATGCACCCACACATTCACGGACACACACGCGCCTACACATGCACACATACACACACGCACCACCCAAGCACCACACACATCCCCAAACACGCACACACGCACACACGCACACACGCACACACGCACACACGCACACACATACACACGAATCCACGCACGCACCCACACATGCAATCACACACACGCACCCACTCGTGCATCCACACACGCCAACACACACACCACATACACACTCGCACCACACACCCATCCAAACACACAGACGAACGCACCCACACACACACAGATGGGCCCACACGCACAAATACAAATACGCACCCACACACCCACACGCACATGCACCCACACACACGCACCCACACACGCACACGCACACACGCGACAACACACACACATACACACACATGTACCACACAAGCACCTACACACACTCACTCACATATGCACCTAAACTTGAATCCACACACCCAACCACACACGCACCGACACACACACAT
>OZ024854.1:42842574-42852574 GCA_964017155.1 Oasisia sp. SBJ-2009
GCGTGTGTGCGTGTGTGGGGTGTGTATGGGTGCGTGTGTATGGGTTCGTGTGTGAGTGCGCCTGTGAGTGCGTGTGTGTGGGTGCGTGTGTGCGTGTGTGTGTGTGGGTGTTTTGGCGCGTGTGGGTGCGTGTGTGGGTGGGGGTTTATGTTTGCGCGCGCGTATGACAGACAGAGAGAGAGTGAGCGAGAGAGACACAGAAAGTGTGTGCGTGTGTTGGTGCGTGTGTCGGTGCGTGTGTTGATTCGTGTGTGGGTGCGTGTGTGTGGGTGCATGTGTGTGTGTGTGCGTGTGTCAGTGGGTGTGTGGGTGCATGTGTGGATTCGTGTGTGTGTTGGTACGTGTGTGGGTGCGTGTGTGGATTGGGGTGTGCGTGCGTGTGTGTGTGGGTACATAGCTGTGTGGGTGCATGCGTCTGTGTGTGGGTGCGTGTGTGTGTGGTGTGTGTGTATATGTGCGTGTGTGGATTCGTTTGTGGGTGCGTGTGAGGGTGCGTGCGTGTGTGGGAGCATGTCGGTGTAGGTGCGTGCATGTGTGAGTGAGTGTGAGTGGGTGCGTGTTTTTGGGAGCATGTGTGTGGGTCAGTCGGTGCGTGTGTAGTTGCGTGTGTGTGTGGGTGAGTGTGTGTGTATGCGTGTTTGGGCGCATGTGTGTGTGAGGGTTCGTGAGAGTGGGTGAATGTGTGTGTGTGTGTGTTTGTGTGTGTGCGTGCATGTGTGTGTGAGGGTACGTGTGTGGGTGTATTTGTGTGCGTGTATTTGCTTGTGTTTGTGTGTGTGTGGATGCCTGTGTGTGGGTGCGTGTATGGTGCGTGTGTGTATGTGTGCGTGTGTGGGCGCGAGTGTGTGGGTGAGTGGGTGTGGGTGCGTGTTTGGGTTCGTGTTTGTGGGTGCGTGTGTCCTTCATGTGTGTGTATGTGTGCGTATGTTGGCGTGCGCGTGTGCGTGTATGGGTGCCTGTATGTGTGCGTGTGTATGGGTGCGTGTGTGCTGGCGCGGGCGTGTCGATGCGTGAATGGGTGCGCCGGTGAGTGCGTGTGTGTGTGCTCGCGCACGTGACAGAGTGAGAGAGAACGAGCGAGAGAGACAGAGAAAGTGTGTGGGTGTGTCGGTGCGTGTGTGAGTGCGTGAGTGGATTCGTGTGTGGGTCCCTGTGTGTGGGGGCATGTCTCCGTGTGCATGTGTCGGTGTGTGTGTGGGTGAATGTGTGGATTCGTGTGTGTGTGCGTGTGTGTGTGTGTGTGTGTGCGTGTGTGTGTGTGTGTTGGCGCGTGTTTGTGCGCGTCGGGGTGCATATGTGAGTGCGTGTGAGTGTTGGTGCGTTTGTGTGTGTGTGGATGCGTGTGTGTGCGTATGTTGAAGCGTGTATGGGCGTATGTGGGTTCGTCTGTGGGGGTGCGTGTGTGGTGCATGTGTGTGTATGTGTGCGAGTGTGGGTGCGTGTGTGTGGGTGCGTGTGTGTACGTGTGTTGGCTTGTGTTTGTGTGTGTGTGGGTGCTTGTGTGGTGCGTGTTTGTATATGTGCGGGTGTGGGCGCGTGTGTGTGGATGCGTGGGTGTGGGTGCGTGTTTGGGTGCGTGTGGGTGGATGCGTGTGTCGTTCATGTATGTGTGCTTGCGTTGGTGTGTGTGCGAGTGTGTGCGTGTGTGTCGGTGCGTGTGTGTCGGTGCATGTGTGTGTGCGTGTGTAGGTACGTGTGTGGGGGTGCGTGTGGGTGGAGGCGTGGGTGGGCGCGTGTGTGTATGTGGGCGCTTGTGTGGGTGCTTGAGTGTGGGTGGATGTGTGTGTGTGCGTGTGTCGGTGCATGTGTGCGTGCGTGTGTGGATTCTTGTGTGTGTGTGTGTGTGTGTGTGGGCGTGTATGCGTGTGTGGGTGAGTGTGAGGGTGCGTGTGTGCATTCTTGTGTGAGTGTGTTTCTGCGTGTGTGTGTGCGTGTGTTGGCGTGTGTATGTGCGTGTGTGGTGTGTGAGTGGGTGCGTGTGTGTGTGTGTGTGTGTGTGGGCGTGGGTGTGTGTGTGTGCGTGTGTCGGTGCGTGTGTGGATGCGTGTGTGGATTCGTGTGTGGTTGTGTGTGTGTGTGTGGGTGCGTGTGTGTATGTGTGCATGTGGGCGCATGTGTGCGTGGGTGCGTGCGTCTGTGTGTTTAGGTGCGTGTGTCGTGTGTGTTTGTGTGTGAGGTCGTGTGTGGGCGCGTGTGGAGGTGCGTGTGGGTGCGTGTGTGTGTTTGCGTGTGTGCATGTGTGTGTCTTCGTGTGAGTGTGTGCGTGTGTTCGCGTGTGTGTGCGTGTGTGTGGTTGCATGTGAGGGTGCGTGCGTGGATTCGTGTGTGTGTGTGTGTGTGTGTGTGCATGTGTTCGTGTGTTGGCGATTGTGTGTGCCTGTGTGGGTGCGTGTTTTGATTCGTGTGAGGGTGCGTGTGGTTGTGTGTATGTGTGTATGTGTGGGCCCATGTGTGTGTTGATGCGTTTGTGGTACGTGTGTGTATGTATGGGTGCATGTGTGGACGTGTGTGTGTGCGTGTGTGAGTTTGCGTGGGTGTGGGTGCGTGTGTGGGTGAGTGTGTGGGTCTGGGTGCGTGCATGGTGCATGTGTGCGTGTGTTGGCGCGTGTGTGGGTACTTGTGAGTGTAGATGCGTTTGTGTGTGTGAGTGTGTGTGCGTGTGTTATCGTGTGTGTGTATATGGGTGCGTGTGTGGGTGCGTGTGTGGGTGCGTGTGTGGGTATATGTGAGAGTGGGTGCGTTTGTTTGTGTAGATGCGTGTGTGTGTTGGCGCGTGTGTGTGCGTATGTGGGTGCGTGTGTGGCACGTGTGAGGTTGGTTCCGTGTGTGTGGGGGGGGGGTTCGTGTGTTGTGTATGTGTGTGTATGTGTGCGGGTGTGGCTGCGTGTGTGTGTGTGTGTGTGTTTGTGCTTGTACTGGCGCGTGTGTGTGCGAGTGTGGTGTGTGTGTGGGTGCTTGTGTACGTGTGTATGCGTGTGTGCTTTTCTGCGTGTGTGCGTGTGTGAGTGTGTGGGTGCGCAGTTGCTCAGGGGTAGAGCTTCGGACTCTCGACTACGAGAACCGGGTTCGAATCCTGGCTGCGGCGTTAAAACCTTGGACAAGTATTTTCACTCTACATTGCTACAGTTCACTCAGCTGAATTAAAGGAGTACCTGGCTATAGACAGTGGTGGATATGCAGCCTTCGCGAATTAATTGTAGCATATGGCTGGATGCTTCCCAGAGAAGCCGAGATGGTGTCTGAGTGAACAGGTTTGTCAGAGAAGTAAAGTGTAAAGCGCTTTGAACGGTCCTGAGGATTGGATATTGCGCTATATAAGAACTGCCTTTACTTTTACTGATAGGATGTGTGTGTGCGTGTGTCGGTGTGTATGTGGGTCCGTGAGTGGATTCGTGTGTGGTTGCATGTTAGTGTGGGTGCGTATTTGTGTATGTGTCTATGTGCGTGTTTGTGTGGTGCGTGGGTGGTGTGTGTGTGCGTGTGTAGGCACGTGTGTGTCCGTGTATATGTGTGTGCTTGGGTGGGTGCGTGTTTGGGTGCGTGTGTGGTTAAATATGTGTGTGCGTGTGTGGGTGCGTGTGTGAGTGCGTGTGTGTGGTTGCATGTGTGGTTGCGTGTGTGGATTCGTGTGTGTGTGCGTGTGTGTGTGTGTGCTTGCGTTGGCGTGTGTGTGCGTGTGTTTGCGTGTGCGTGTGTGTCGGTGCGTGTGTGTGGGTGCGTGTGGGTGGGTGGAGGCGTAGGTGGGCGCGTGTGTGTGTGGGCGTTTGTGTGGGTGCTTGAGTGTGGGTGGATGTCTGTGTGTGTGGGTGTGTCGGTGCATGTGTGCGTGCGTGTGTGGATTCGTGTGTGTGTGTGTGGGCGTGTGTGTGTGTGTGTATGCGTATGTTGGCGTGTGTATGTGCGTGTGTGGTGTGTGAGTGGGTGCGTGTGTGTGTGTCTGTGTGGGTGTGTGTGCGTGTGCGCATTTGAATACGTGAGTGCGTCTGTGGGCGTGCGTGTGTGTGTGTGCGTGTGTCGGTGCGTGTGTGGATGCGTGTGTGGATTCGTGTGTGGTTGTGTGTGTGTGGGTGCGTGTGTATGTGTGCATGTGGGCGCATGTGTGTGTGGGTGCGTGCGTCTGTGTGTTTAGGTGCGTGTGTGGTGTGTTTTTGTGTGTGAGGCCGTGTGTGGGCGCGTGTGGATGTGCGTGTGTGTGCGTGTGTGTGGTTGCATGTGAGGGGGCGTGCGTGGATTCGTGTGTGTGTGTGCATGTGTTCGTGTGTTGGCGATTGTGTGTGCCTGTGTTGGTTCGTGTGAGTGTGTGTATATATGTGTGTGTGTGTGTGTGTGTGTGTGTGTGTGTGGGAGCGTGTTTGTGGATGCAAGTGTGTGTGCGGTTATCGGTGCGTGTGGGTGCGTGTTTTGATTCGTGTGAGGGTGCGTGTGGTTGTGTGTATGTGTGTATGTGTGGGCGCATGTGTGTGTGGATGCGTTTGTGGTACATGTGTGTATGTATGAGTGCATGTGTGGACGTGTGTGTGTGCGTGTGTGTGGTTGCGTGGGTGTGGGTGCGTGTGTGGGTGAGTGTGTTGGTATGGTGCATCTGAGCGTGTGTTGGCGCGTGTGTGGGTACTTGTGAGTGTAGATGCGTTTGTTTGTGTAGATGCGTGTGTGTGTGTGCATATGTGGGTGCTTGTGGCACGTGTGAGGTTGGTTCCGTGTGTGTGTGGGGGTTCGTGTGATGTGTATGTGTGTGTATGTGTGCGGGTGTGGCTGAGTGTGTGTGTGTGTGTGTGTGGTTGCGTGTGTGTGTGTGCTTGTGCTGCCGCGTGTGGGTGCGTTTGTGTGTGTGGGGGTGTGTGTATGCGTGTGTTGGGGCTTGTGTAGGTGTAAGTGGGTGCAGGTGTGGGTGGTTGCGTGTGGGTGCGTGTGTGTGTGTGTCTGAGTGTTTGAGCCTGTGTTGGCGCGAGTGTGTTGGTGTGAGAGTGCTTGTGTTGATGCAGATGTGGGTGCGTGTGTGTAATTGTGTGAGTGTGTGTGCGTGTGTGCGTGTGTGCGTGTGTGCGTGTGTGCGTGTGTGCGTGTGCGCGTGTGTGCGTGTGTGCGTGTGTGCGTGTGTTCGTGTGTGCGTGTGTGGATGCGTGTGTGGATGCGTGTGTGGATGCGTGTGTGTGCGTGTTTGGATGGGTGAGTGTGTATGGGTGCGAGTGTGTATGTGTGAGGGCGCGTGTGTGTGGGTGCGTGCGTTTGTGTGAGTGCGTGTGTGGTGCATGTGTATGTGTGTTTGTTTGCGCTTGTGTCTGTGCGTGTGTCTGGGTTCGAGTGTGTGGGTGGATATGTGTGTGTTTGTTTGTCGGTGCGTGTGTAGGTTCGTGTGTGGATTCATGTGTGGGTGCGTGTGTTGATGCAGATGTGGGTGCGTGAGTGTAATTGTGTGTGTGTGCGTGTGTCTGTGTGTGTGCGTGTGTGCGTGTGTGGATGCGTGTGTGGATGCCTGTGTGTGTGCATGTGTGTGTGGGTGTAGGTGCGTGGGTGTGTGTATGTGTGCGTGTGGGCGCATGTGTGTGGGTATGTGCGTGCGTGTGTGTATGGGCGCGTGTGTGCGTGCGTGTATATAGGAGCGTGGGTGTGGGTTCGTGTGTGGGTGATTGTGTGTGGGTGTGTCTGTGGTGCTTGTGTGCGTGTGTGTGTGTGCGTGGGTTGGCGCGTGTGTGTGCGTGTGCGGGTGCGGGTGTGCGGGTGGGTGTGTGCTAGCACGCCGGCGTGTGTGTATGTGTGTGTGTGTGTGTAGGCGCCTGTGTGTGCGTGTGGGGAGGGGTGCGTGTGTGTGTGTGTGTGTGTGTGAGGGCGCGTGTGTGTGGGTGCTTGCCTGTGTGTGTGTTTGTGTGTGAGTGAGTGCGTGTGTGGTGCATGTGTACGTGTGTTTGTTTGCGCTTGTGTGTGTGCGTGTGTCTGAGTGCGTTTGTGTGGGTGCATATGTGTGTGTTTGTTTGTCGGTGCGTGTGTAGGTTCGTGTGTGGATTCATGTGTGGGTGCGTGTGTGTGGGTGCATGTCTGGTGCGTGTGTATCATGTGTATTTGTGTGTGTGTGTGTGTGTGTGTGTGTGTGTGTGTGCTTGCACAGGTGTGGGTGAGGGTGTGTGTGTGTGTGTGGGTGTGGGTGTGTGTATTTGTGTGCGTAGGTGCATGTGTTTGTGTCCGTGTGTCGGTGCGTTTGTGGGTGCGAGTTTGGATTCGTGTGTGGGTGCGCGTATGTTTGTGCGTGTGTGTCTGTGTGTGTATGTTTGTGTAGGGCGCGAGTGTGGGTGCTTGCATGTGTGTGTGGGTGCGTGTGTGGTGCATGTGTTTCATGTGTATTTGTGTGTGTGTTTGGGCCTATGTGGGTGCGTGTGTGGGTGCGTGTGTGTGGGTGCGTGTGTGTGTGGGTGCATGTGTGTCTGTGTGTGTGTCGGTGCGTGTATGGATTTATTTGTGGGTGCGTGTGTGGGTGCGTGTACGTGGGTGCTTGTATGGTGCTTCTGTGTTGATGTTGGTGCGTATGTGGGTGCGTGTGTGTGGGTGCGGGTGTTTGTGCTTGTGCAAGTTATGGCGTGTGTGTGTAGGTGCGTGTGTGGGTGCGTGTGTGTGGGTGCGTGTGTGTGCGTGCATGTGTGTGAGTGCGTGTGTTGCTGCGTGTGTGTGCATGTGGTGGTGAGTGTGTTTGTGTCCATGAGTGTGTGTGTGTGCTTGTGTCGGTGCATGTGTGTGTGGGTGCGTGCGTCTGTGTGTTTAGGTGCGTGTGTGGTGTGTTTTTGTGTGTGAGGTCGTGTGTGGGCGCGTGTGGATGTGCGTGTGTGTGCGTGTGTGTGGTTGCATGTGAGGGTGCGTGCGTGGATTCGTGTGTGTGTGTGCATGTGTTCGAGTGTTGGCGATTGTGTGTGCCTGTGTTAGTTCGTGTGTGTGTGTGTGTGTGTGTGTGTATGTGTGTGTGTGTGTGGGGGGGGGAGCGTGTTTGTGGATGCAAGTGTGTGTGCGTGTATCGGTGCGTGTGGGTGCGTGTTTTGATTCGTGTGAGGGTGCGTGTGGTTGTGTGTATGGGTGTATGTGTGGGCGCATGTGTGTGGGGATGCGTTTGTGGTACGTGTGTGTATGTATGAGTGCATGTGTGGACGTGTGTGTGTGCGTGTGTGTGGTTGCGTGGGTGTGGGTGCGTGTGTGGGTGAGTGTGTGGGTCTGGGTGCGTGTATGGTGCATCTGAGCGTGTGTTGGCGCCTGTGTGGGTGTATATGGGTGCGTGTGTTGGTGCGTGTGTGGGTACATGTGAGAGTGGGTGCTTTTGGTCGTGTAGATGCATGTGTGTGTGTGCGTATGTGGGTGCGTGTGTGGCACGTGTGAGGTTGGTTACGTGTGTGTGGGGGTTCGTGTGTTGTGTATGTGTGTGTGTATGTGTTCGGGTGTGGCTGAGTGTGTGTGTGTGTGTGTGTGTGTGTGTGTGTGGTTGCGTGTGTGTGTGCTTGTGCTGGCGCGTGTGGGTGCGTTTGTGTGTGTGCGTATGTTTATGCGTGTGTTGGGGCTTGTGTAGGCGTACGTGGGTGCAGGTGTGGGTGGTTGCGTGTGGGTGCGTGTGTGTGTGTGTGTCTGAGTGTTTGAGCCTGTGTTGGCCCGAGTGTGTGGGTGTGAGAGTGCGTGTGTGTGGGCTTGTGTTGATGCAGATGTGGGTGCGTGTGTGTAATTGTGTGTGCGTGTGTCCGTGTGTGCGTGTGTGCGTGTGTGTGTGCGCGTGTGTGCGTGTGTGCGTGTGTGCGTGTGTGCGTGTGTGCGTGTGTGGTTGCGTGTGTGGATGCGTGTGTGGATGCGTGTGTGGATGCGTGTGTGTGTGCGTGTGTAGGCGCCTGTGTGTGCATGTTTGGATGGGTGAGTGTGTATGGGTGCGTGTGTGTATGTGTGAGGGCGCGTGTGTGTGGGTGCGTGCGTGTGTGTGAGTGCGTGTGTGGTGCATGTGTATGTGTGTTTGTTTGCGCTTGTGTCTGTGCGTGTGTCTGGGTTCGTGTGTGTGGGTGCATATGTGTGTGTTTGTTTGTCGGGGCGTGTGTAGGTTCTTGTGTGGATTCATGTGTGGGTGCGTGTGTTGATGCAGATGTGGGTGCGTGTGTGTAATTGTGTGTGTGTGTGTGCGTGTGTGTGTGTGTGTGTGTGTGTGCGTGTGTGCGTGTGTGGATGCGTGTGTGGATGCCTGTGTGTGTGCATGTGTGTGTGGGTGTAGGTGCGTGGGTGTGTGTATGTGTGCGTGTGGGCGCATGTGTGTGTGGGTATGTGCGTGCGTGTGTGTATGGGCGCGTGTGTGCGTGCGTGTATATAGGAGCGTGGGTGTGGGTTCGTGTGTGGGTGATTGTGTGTGGGTGTGTCTGTGGTGCTTGTGTGCGTGTGTGTATGTGTGCGTGGGTTGGCGCGTGTGTGTGCGTGTGCGTGTGCGTGTGCGTGTGCGTGTGCGTGTGCGGGTGTGCGGGTGGGTGTGTGCTAGCACGCCGACGTGTGTGTATGTGTGTGTGTAGGCGCCTGTGTGTGCGTGTGTGGAGGGGTCCGTGTGTGTGGGTGTGGGTGTATGTGTGAGGGCGCGTGTGTGTGGGTGCTTGCCTGTGTGTGTGTTTGTGTGTGAGTGAGTGCGTGTGTGGTGCATGTGTATGTGTGTTTGTTTGCGCTTGTGTGTGTGCGTGTGTCTGAGTGCGTTTGTGTGGGTGCATATGTGTGTGTTTGTCTGTCGGTGCGTGTGTAGGTTCGTGTGTGGATTCATGTGTGGGTGCGTGTGTGTGGGTGCGTGTCTGGTGCGTGTGTATCATGTGTATTTGTGTGTGTTGTGTGTGTGTGTGTGTGTGTGTGTGTGTGTGTGTGTGTGTGTGTGTGTGTGTGTGTGTGTGTGTGTGTGTGTGTGTGTGTGTGCCTGCACATGTGTGGGTGAGGTTGTGTGTATGTGTGGGTGTGGGTGTGCGTGTGTGTGTGCGTGTGTGGATGCGTGTGTGGATGCGTGTGTGGATGCGTGTGTGTGCGTGTTTGGATGGGTGAGTGTGTATGGGTGCGAGTGTGTATGTGTGAGGGCGCGTGTGTGTGGGTGCGTGCGTTTGTGTGAGTGCGTGTGTGGTGCATGTGTATGTGTGTTTGTTTGCGCTTGTGTCTGTGCGTGTGTCTGGGTTCGAGTGTGTGGGTGGATATGTGTGTGTTTGTTTGTCGGTGCGTGTGTAGGTTCGTGTGTGGATTCATGTGTGGGTGCGTGTGTTGATGCAGATGTGGGTGCGTGTGTGTAATTGTGTGTGTGTGCGTGTGTCTGTGTGTGTGCGTGTGTGCGTGTGTGGATGCGTGTGTGGATGCCTGTGTGTGTGCATGTGTGTGTGGGTGTAGGTGCGTGGGTGTGTGTATGTGTGCGTGTGGGCGCATGTGTGTGGGTATGTGCGTGCGTGTGTGTATGGGCGCGTGTGTGCGTGCGTGTATATAGGAGCGTGGGTGTGGGTTCGTGTGTGGGTGATTGTGTGTGGGTGTGTCTGTGGTGCTTGTGTGCGTGTGTGTGTGCGTGGGTTGGCGCGTGTGTGTGCGTGTGCGGGTGCGGGTGTGCGGGTGGGTGTGTGCTAGCACGCCGGCGTGTGTGTATGTGTGTGTGTGTGTGTAGGCGCCTGTGTGTGCGTGTGGGGAGGGGTGCGTGTGTGTGTGTGTGTGTGTGTGTGAGGGCGCGTGTGTGTGGGTGCTTGCCTGTGTGTGTGTTTGTGTGTGAGTGAGTGCGTGTGTGGTGCATGTGTACGTGTGTTTGTTTGCGCTTGTGTGTGTGCGTGTGTCTGAGTGCGTTTGTGTGGGTGCATATGTGTGTGTTTGTTTGTCGGTGCGTGTGTAGGTTCGTGTGTGGATTCATGTGTGGGTGCGTGTGTGTGGGTGCATGTCTGGTGCGTGTGTATCATGTGTATTTGTGTGTGTGTGTGTGTGTGTGTGTGTGTGTGTGTGTGTGTGCTTGCACAGGTGTGGGTGAGGGTGTGTGTGTGTGTGTGTGGGTGTGGGTGTG
>OZ024854.1:42857574-42887574 GCA_964017155.1 Oasisia sp. SBJ-2009
TGGGTGCATGTGTGGATTCGTGTGTGTGTGTGTGTTGGTACGTGTGTGGGTGCGTGTGTGGATTGGGGTGTGCGTGCGTGTGTGTGCGTGTGTGTGTGGGTACATATCTGTGTGGGTGCATGCGTCTGTGTGTGGGTGCGTGTGTGTGTGTTTGGTGCTTGTGTGTATATGTGCGTGTGTGGATTCGTGTGTGTGTGCGTGTGAGGGTGCGTGCGTGTGTGGGACCATGTCGGTGTAGGCGCGTGCGTGTGTGAGTGAGTGTGAGCGGGTGCGTGTTTTTGGGAGCATGTGTGTGGGTGAGTCGGTGCGTGTGTAGTTGCGTGTGTGTGTGGGTGCGTGTGTGTATGCGTGTTTGGGCGCATCTGTGTATGTGGGTGCGTGTGAGTGGGTGAATGTGTGTGTGTGTGTGTTCGTGTGTGTGCGTGCATGTGTGTGTGTGGGTACGTGTGTGTGGGTGTATTTGTGTGCGTGTATTTGCTTGTGTTTGTGTGTGTGTGGATGCCTGTGTGTGGGTGCGTGTATGGTGCGTGTGTGTACGTGTACGTGTGTGGGCGGGAGTGTGTGGGTGAATGGGTGTGGGTGCGTGTTTGGGTTCGTGTTTGTGGGTGCGTGTGTCCTTCATGTGTGTGTATGTGTGCGTATGTTGGCGCGCACGTGTGCGTGTATGGGTGCCTGTATGTGTGCGTGTGTATGGGTGCGTGTGTGCTGGCGCGGGCGTGTCGATGCGTGAATGGGTGCGCCGGTGAGTGCGTGTGTGTGTATGTGTGTGTGTGTGCTCGCGCACGTGACAGAGTGAGAGAGAACGAGCGAGAGAGACACAGAAAGTGTGTGGGTGTGTCGGTGCGTGTGTGAGTGCGTGAGTGGATTCGTGTGTGGGTCCCTGTGTGTGGGGGCATGTCTCTGTGTGCATGTGTCGGTGTGTGTGTGGGTGAATGTGTGGACTCGTGTGTGTGTGCGTGCGTGTGTGCGCGTGTGTGTGCGTGTGTGTGTGTGTTGGCGCGTGTTTGTGCGCGTGGGGGTGCATATGTGAGTGCGTGTGAGTGTTGGTGCGTTTGTGTGTGTGTGGATGCGTGTGTGTGCGTATGTTGGAGTGTGTGTGGGCGAATGTGGGTGCGTCTGTGGGGGTGCGTGTGTTGTGCATGTGTGTGTATGTGTGCGAGTGTGGGTGCGTGTGTGTGGGTGCGTGTGTGTACGTGTGTTGGCTTGTGTTTGTGTGTGTGGATGCTTGTGTGGTGCGTGTTTGTATGTGTGCGGGTGTGGGCGCGTGTGTGGATGCGTGGGTGTGAGTGCGTGTGTGGGTGCGTTTGTGTGGGTGCGAGTGTGTGGGTGTGTGTGTGTGCGTGTTTTGGCGCGAGTGGGGAAGTGTGTGGCTGGGTATTTGTGTGTGTTCGTTTGTGTGTGTGTATGTGTGTGTGCGCGCGTGTGTGAGAGAGAGAATGAGCGAGAGACACACAGAAAGTGTGTGCGTGTGTGGAATCGTGTTTCGGTTGGTGTGTGCTTGCAATTGTGGATTCGTGTGTGTGTCTGTGGGTGTGTTGGCGGGTGTGGATGCGTGTTTTGGGTGCGTGTGTGTGGGTGCATGTTTCCGACTGCGTGTGTTGGTGCGTGTGTGGGTGCGTGTGTGGATTGGTATGGAGGTGCGTTTGTTTGCGTGTGTGGGGGCACAAGTCTGTGTGGGTGCTTGCGTCTGTGTGTTGGTGCGTGGATGTTTCTGTGGTGCGTGAGTGTATGTGTGCGTGTGTGGATTCGTATGTGGGTGCGTGTGTGGGTGTTTCAGTGTAGGTGCATATGCTTGTGTGTGTGGGTGCGTGTGAGCGGCGTGTGTGGATTCGTCGGTGGGTGCGTGTGTGTGAGTGCGTGTGTGTATTTGTGCGTGTGGGCGAATATGTGTGTGTGTGGGTGGGTGCGTTTCTGTGTTTGGGGGCGTGTGTGGGTGTGTGTGTCTGTATGTGTGTGCTTGTACTAGCGCGTGTGTGTGCGAATGTGGTGTGTGTGTGGGTGCTTGTGTACGTGTGTATGCGTGTGTGCTTTTGTGCGTGTGTGCGTGTGTGAGTGTGTGGGTGCGTCTGATAGGATGTGTGTGTGCGTGTGTCGGTGTGTATGTGGGTCCTTGAGTGGATTCGTGTGTGGTTGCATGTGTGTGTGGGTGCGTATTTGTGTATGTGTGTATGTGCGTGTTTGTGTGGTGCGTGGGTGGTATGTGTGTGCGTGTGTAGGCTCGTGTGTGTCCGTGTATGTGTGTGTGCTTAGGTGGGTGCGTGTTTGGGTGCGTGTGTGGATAAATCTGTGTGTGCGTGTGTGGGTGCGTGTGTGAGTGCGTGTGTGTATTTGCATGTGTGGGTGCGTGTGTGGATTCGTGTGTGTGTGCGTGTGTGTGCTTGCGTTGGCGTATGTGTTCGTGTGTGTGTGCGTGTGTGTCGGTGCCTGAGTGTGGGTGCATGTGTGTGTCGGTACGTGTGTGGGGGTGCGTGTGGGTGGAATCGTGGGTCGGCGTGTGTGTGGGGGGGGGGCGTTTGTGTGGGTGCTTGAGAGTGGGTGGATGTGTGTGTGTGCGTGTGTCGGTGCATGTGTGCGTGCGTGTGTGGATTCGTGTGTGTGTGTGTGTGGGCGTGTGTGCGTGTGTGTGTGAGTGTGAGGGTGCGTGTGTACATTCTTGTGTGAGTGTGTATCTGCATGTGTGTGTGTGTGCGTGTGTTGGCGTGTGTATGTGCGTGTGTGGCGTGTGAGTGGGTGCGTGTGTGTGTGTGTGTGTTTGTGTGTGAGGTCGTGTGTGGGCGCGTGTGGAGGTGCGTGGTGGTGCGTGTGTGTGTTTGCGTGTGTGCATGTGTGTTTCTTCGTGTGAGTGTGTGCGTGTGTTCGCGTGTGTGGGTGCGTGTGTGTGCGTGTGTGTGGTTGCATATGAGGGTGCGTGTGTGGATTCGTGTGTGTGTGTGTGTGTGTGTGTGTGTGTGTGTGGTTGTGCATGTGTTCGTGTGTTGGCGATTGTGTGTGCCTGTGTGGGTTCGTGTGTGTGTGTGTATGTGTGTGTGTGTGTTTGTGTGTCCGTGTTTGTGGTTGCAAGTGTGTGCGCGTGTATCGGTGCGTGTGGGTGCGTGTTTTGATTCGTGTGAGGGTGCGTGTGGTTGTGTGTATGTGTGTATGTGTGGGCGCGTGTGTGTGTGGATGCGTTTGGGGTACGTGTGTGTATGTGCGTGTGTGTGTGCGTGTGTGTGGTTGCGTGGGTGTGGATGCGTGTTTGGGTGAATGTGTGGGTCTGGGTGCGTGTATGGTGCATGTGTGCGTGTGGGGGTGCGTGTGGGTGCGTGTGTGGGTGTGTGGGTGTGTGTCTGTATGTGTGTGTGCTTGTACTGGCGCGTGTGTGTGCGAGTGTGGTGTGTGTGTGGGTACTTTTGTACGTGTGTATGCGTGTGTGCTTTTGTGCGTGTGTGCGTGTGTGAGTGTGTGGGTGCGTCTGATAGGATGTGTGTGTGTGTGTCGGTGTGTATGTGGGTCCGTATGTGGATTCGTGTGTGGTTGCATGTGTGTGTGGGTGCGTATTTGTGTATGTGTCTATGTGCGTGTTTGTGTGGTGAGTGGGTGGTGTGTGTGTGCGTGTATATGTGTGTGCTTGGGTGGGTGCGTGTTTGGGTGCGTGTGTGGATAAATCTGTGTGTTCGTGTGTGGTTGCATGTGTGAGTGCGTGTGGGTGGTTCCATGTGTGCGTGCGTGGGTGGATTCGTGTGTGTGCGTGTGTGTCGGTGCGTGTGTGTCGGTTCATGTGTGTGTGCGTGTGTCGGTACGTGTGTGGGGGTGCGTGTGGGTGGAGGCGTGGGTGGGCGCGTGTGTGTGTGGGCGCTTGTGTGGGTGCTTGAGTGTGGGTGGATGTGTGTGTGTGTGCGTGTGTCGGTGCATGTGTGCGTGCGTGTGTGGATTCTTTTGTGTGTGTGTGGGCGTGTGTGCGTGTGTGGGTGAGTGTAAGGGTGCGTGTGTGCATTCTTGTGTGAGTGTGTTTCTGCGTGTGTGTATGCGTGTGTTGGCGTGTGTATGTGCGTGTGTGGTGTGTGAGTGGGTGCGTGTGTGTGTGTGTGCGTGTGCGCATGTGAGTGCGTGGGTGCGTCTGTGGGCGTCGGTGTGTGTGTATGCGTGTGTCGGTGCGTGTGTGGATGCGTGTGTGGATTCGTGTGTGGGTGTGTGTGTGTGTCGGTGCGTGTGTGTATGTGCGCATGTGGGCGCATGTGTGCGTGAGTGCGTGCGTCTGTGTGTTTAGGTGCATGTGTGGTGTGTGTTTGTGTGTGAGGTCGTGTGTGGCGCGTGTGGAGGTGCGTGTGGGTGCGTGTGTGTGTTTGCGTGTGTGCACGTGTGTGTCTTCGTGCGTATGTGTGCGTGTGTGTGGTTACATGTGAGGGTGCGTGCGTGGATTCGTGTGTGTGTGTGTGCATGTGTTCGTGTGTTGGTGATTGTGTGTGCCTGTGTGGGTTCGTGTGTGTGTGTGTATGTGTGTGTGTGTGTGTGTGTGTGTGTTTGTGTGTGTGTGTGTGGGTGCGTGTTTGTGGATGCAAGTGTGTGTGCGTGTATCAGTGCGTGTGGATGCGTGTTTTGATTCGTGTGAGGGTCCGTGTGGTTGTGTGTATGTGTGTATGTGTGGGCGCATGTGTGTGTGGATGCGTTTGTGGTATGTGTGTGTATGTATGGGTGGATGTGTGGACGTGTGTGTGTGCGTGTGTGACGTTGCGTGGGTGTGGGTGCGTGTGTGGGTGAGTGTGTGGGTCTGGGTGCGTGCATGGTGCTTGTGTGCGTGGGTGCGTGTGAGCGGCGTGTGTGGATTCGTCGGTGGGTGCGTGTGTGTGAGTGCGTGTGTGTGAGTGCGTGTGTGTATTTGTGCGTGTGGGCGAATATGTGTGTGTGTGGGTGGGTGCGTTTGTGTGTTTGGGGGCGTGTGTGGTGCGAGTGTGTATGGGTGCGTGTGTTGGTGCGTGTGGGTGCGTGGGTGTGTGTTTGCGTGTGGGCATGTGTGTGTCTGCGTGTTTTTTTTCGTGTGTTAGCGTGTGTGGGTGCGTGTGTGGGTGCGTGTGTGTGATTGCATGTGTGGGTGCGTGCGTGGACTTGTGTGTGTGTGTGCGTGTGTGCGTGTCTTGGCTCGTGTTTGTACGTGTGTGGGTGCGCGAGTATGAGCGTGTGTGCGGATGCGTGTGTGTGGGTGCAGGTGTGTGTAAAGGTGTATTTGTGGGCGCGTGTGTGGTTGCGTGTGTGTGGGTTCGTGGGTGTTGGTGCGTGTGTGGGTGTGGGTGCATGTGTGGGTCTGGGTGCATGTGTCGAGCATGTGTGAGTGTGTTGGCGCGTGTGTGTGCGTGTGTGGGAGCGTGTGTAGTTGCATGGGTGCGTGTATATGTGTGTTTGCGTGCCGCATGTGTTTGTTTGTGTGGGTGCGTGATTGGGGGCGTGTGTGGGTGCGTATGTGGGAGTGCGTGTGTGTGTGTGCGCGCATGTGGGTGTGAGTGGGTGCTTGTGTGTGTACGCGCGTGTTGGGGCGGTTGTGTGCGTGTGGGTGCGTGTGTGGGTGTGTGTGTCTGTATGTGTGTGTGCTTATACTAGCGCGTGTGTGTTTGCGAATGTGGTGTGTGTGTGGGTGCTTGTGTACGTGTGTATGCGTGTGTGCTTTTGTGCGTGTGTGCGTGTGTGAGTGTGTGGGTGCGTCTGATAGGATGTGTGTGTGCGTGTGTCGGTGTGTATGTGGGTCCGTGTGTGGATTCGTGTGTGGTTGCATGTGTGTCTGGGTGCGTATTTGTGTATGTGTGTATGTGCGTGTTTGTGTGGTGCGTGGGTGGTATGTGTGTGCGTGTGTAGGCTCGTGTGTGTCCGTGTATGTGTGTGTGCTTAGGTGGGTGCGTGTTTGGGTGCGTGTGTGGATAAATCTGTGTGTGCGTGTGTGGGTGCGTGTGTGAGTGCGTGTGTGTATTTGCATGTGTGGGTGCGTGTGTGGATTCGTGTGTGTGTGCGTGTGTGTGCTTGCGTTGGCGTATGTGTGCGTGTGTGTGTGCGTGTGTGTCGGTGCCTGAGTGTGGGTGCATGTGTGTGTCGGTACGTGTGTGGGGGTGCGTGTGGGTGGAAGCGTGGGTCGGCGTGTGTGTGGGGGGGGGGCGTTTGTGTGGGTGCTTGAGAGTGGGTGGATGTGTGTGTGTGTGCGTGTGTCGGTGCATGTGTGCTAGCGTGTGTGGATTCGTGTGTGTGTGTGTGTGTGTGTGGGCGTGTGTGCGTGTGTGTGTGTGAGTGTGAGGGTGCGTGTGTGCATTCTTGTGTGAGTGTGTGTCTGAATGTGTGTGTGTGCGTGTGTTGGCGTGTGTATGTGCGTGTGTGGCGTGTGAGTGTGTGCGTGTGTGTGTGTGTGTGTGTGTGTGTGTGTGTGTGTGTGTGTGTGTGTTCGTGTGTGAGGCCGTGTGTCGGCGCGTGTGGAGGTGCGTGGTGGTGCGTGTGTGTATTTGCGTGTGTGCATGTGTGTTTCTTCGTGTGAGTGTGTGCGTGTGTTCGCGTGTGTGGGTGCGTGTGTGTGCGTGTGTGTGGTTGCATATGAGGGTGCGTGTGTGGATTCGTGTGTGTGTGTGTGTGTGTGTGTGTGTGTGTGTGTGTGTGTGTGTGTGGTTGTGCATGTGTTCGTGTGTTGGCGATTGTGTGTGCCTGTGTGGGTTCGTGTGTGTGTGTGTGTGTGTGTGTATGTGTGTGTGTGTGTGTGTTTGTGTGTCCGTGTTTGTGGTTGCAAGTGTGTGTGCGTGTATCGGTGCGTGTGGGTGCGTGTTTTGATTCGTGTGAGGGTGCGTGTGGTTGTGTGTATGTGTGTATGTGTGGGCGCGTGTGTGTGTGGATGCGTTTGGGGTACGTGTGTGTATGTGCGTGTGTGTGTGTGCGTGTGTGTGGTTGCGTGGGTGTGGATGCGTGTGTGGGTGAATGTGTGGGTCTGGGTGCGTGTATGGTGCATGTGTGCGTGTGGGGGTGCGTGTGGGTGCGTGTGTGGGTGTGTGGGTGTGTGTCTGTATGTGTGTGTGCTTGTACTGGCGCGTGTGTGTGCGAGTGTGGTGTGTGTGGGTACTTTTGTACGTGTGTATGCGTGTGTGCTTTTGTGCGTGTGTGCGTGTGTGAGTGTGTGGGTGCGTCTGATAGGATGTGTGTGTGTGTGTGTCGGTGTGTATGTGGGTCCGTATGTGGATTCGTGTGTGGTTGCATGTGTGTGTGGGTGCGTATTTGTGTATGTGTCTATGTGCGTGTTTGTGTGGTGAGTGGATGGTGTGTGTGTGTGCGTGTGTAGGCACGTGTGTGTCCGTGTATATGTGTGTGCTTGGGTGGGTGCGTGTTTGGGTGCGTGTTTGGATAAATCTGTGTGTGCGTGTGTGGTTGCATGTGTGCGTGCGTGGGTGGATTCGTGTGTGTGCGTGTGTGTCGGTGCGTGTGTGTCGGTTCATGTGTGTGTGCGTGTATCGGTACGTGTGTGGGGGTGCGTGTGGGTGGAGGCGTGGGTGGGCGCGTGTGTGTGTGGGCGCTTGTGTGGGTGCTTGAGTGTGGGTGGATGTGTGTGTGTGTTCGTGTGTCGGTGCATGTGTGCGTGCGTGTGTGGATTCTTTTGTGTGTGTGTGGGCGTGTGTGCGTGTGTGGGTGAGTGTAAGGGTGCGTGTGTGCATTCTTGTGTGAGTGTGTTTCTGCGTGTGTGTGTGTGTGCGTGTGTTGGCGTGTGTTTGTGCGTGTGTGGTGTGTGAGTGGGTGCGTGTGTGTGTGTGTGTGCGTGTGCGCATGTGAGTGTGTGGGTGCGTCTGTGGGCGTCGGTGTGTGTGTGTGCGTGTGTCGGTGCGTGTGTGGATGCGTGTGTGGATTCGTGTGTGGGTGTGTGTGTGTGTGTCGGTGCGTGTGTGTATGTGCGCATGTGGGCGCATGTGTGCGTGGGTGCGTGCGTCTGTGTGTTTAGGTGTGTGTGTGGTGTGTGTTTGTGTGTGAGGTCGTGTGTGGCGCGTGTGGAGGTGCGTGTGGGTGCGTGTGTGCGTTTGCGTGTGTGCACGTATGTGTCTTCGTGCGTATGTGTGCGTGTGTGTGGTTACATGTGAGGGTGCGTGCGTGGATTCGTGTGTGTGTTTGTGCATGTGTTCGTGTGTTGGCGATTGTGTGTGCCTGTGTGGGTTCGTGTGTGTGTGTGTGTGTGTGTATGTGTGTGCGTGTGTCTGGGTGTGTATGTGAGGGCGCGTGAGTGTGTGGGTGCATGCGTGTGCGTGTGGGTGCGTGTGTGGTGCATATGTGTCTGTGTGTATGTGTGCGTGTGTTTGCTCGTGTGTGTGCGTGTGTTGGTGCACGTGTGGGTGCGGGGGTGGGTGCGTGTGTGGGGGTTCGTGTGTGAGGATTCGTGTGTGGGTGCGTGTGTGTTGGTGAGTGTATGTGTGTGTGTGTGTGGGCGCATGTGTGGGTAGATGTGTGAGTCGGGCATTTGTTTGTATGGGTGCATGTGTGGTCGCCTGTGCGGGTTCGTGTGTGTGGGTGAGTGGGTGTGGTTGCTTGTGTGGGTGCGTGTGTGTGTGTGCTTGTGCTGGCGCGCGTGTGTGTGTGTGGGTACGTGTGTGTGTGTGTGTGTGTGTGTGTGTGTGGGTGGGTGGGTGGGTGGGTGTGTGTGTGTGTGTGTGCGTGTGTTGGCGCGTGTGTGGGCGTATGTGGGTGCGTTTGTGGGTAGGTGCGTGTGTGTGGGTGCGTGCCTGTGTGTGTGTGTGTGTGTTTGTGTGTGTGTGTGTGTGTGCGTCTGTGGCGCGTCAGTGTGTTTGAGTTTGTGTGTGGTGCATTTGTGTGTATGTATGCTTGTGTGCGTGCGTGTGTGTGTGTGTGTGTGTGTGTGTGTGTGTGTTTTTGTGTGCGTGTGTTGGGCGCGTATGTGTGGGTGTCTGCGTGTGGGTGTTTGTTTGGGTGCGTGTGTGTGGATGCGTGTGTCGTTCATGTTTGTGTATGTTGTTGGCGCGCGTTTGTGTGTGTGTGCTGGCTCGGGCGTGTGGATGCGTGAGTGGGTGCGCGTGTGAGTGCGTGTGTTTATGTATGTGTGTGCGCGCGTTTGACACAGAGAGAGAGAGAGAGAGAGAGAGAGAGAGAGAGAGAGAGAGACTGAGCGAGAGACACAGAGAAATTGTGTGCGTGTTTCGGTGCGTCTGTCGGTGCGTTAGTGGATTCGTGTGTGGGTGCGTGTGTGTGTGGGGGCATGTGGGTGTGTGTGTGTGTGTGTGTGTGTGTGTGCGGGTGTCGGTGTGTGTGTGGGTGCATGTGTGGGAGCGTGGATGTGCGGGTGAATGTGTGTGAGTGCGTATGTAGGTGCGTGTGTGGGTGCCTGTGTGGATTTGCGTGTGGGTGCGTGTGAGTGCGTGCGTGTGTGGGTACAAGTTTGTGTGTGTGGTTGGGTGCGTGTGTGTGTGTGTGTGTCTGTGTGTGTGTGTGTGTGTGTGCGCATATCTGTGAAGGTGCGTGCGTGTGTGTGAGTGTGAGTGGGTGCATGAGTGTGTGGGGGTGTACGTGTGTACGTGTGTCTGTGCGGGTTTGGGTGCGTTGGTGGTTTCGTGTTTGGATGCGTGTGTGTGGTTGCGTGTATGTATGTATGCGTGTGTGGGCGCAGGTGTGTATTTGGAGGCGTGTGAGTGGATGCGTGTGTGTGTGTTTGAGTGTGTATGTGTGTGCCTGTGTTGGCGCGTGTTTTTGCACGTGTGGGAGAGTGTGTGTGGGTGCGTGTGTGTGGGTGCATGTGTGTGCCTGTGTCGTTGCGTGTGTAGATGCGTGTGTGGTTTCGTGTGTGTGTGTGTGTGTGTGTGCGCGCGCGTTTGTGCGTGTGTTGGCGCGTGTATGCGCGCGTGCGGGTGCGTATGTGGGTGCCTGAGTTTGTGTGCGTGTGCGTGGGTGCATCTGTGTGGGTGCATGTGTTGGTGCGTGTGTGGGTGCGTGTGTGGATTCTTGTGTTGGTGCGTGTGGGTCCGTGAGTGTATAGGCACATGTCTCTGTGGGTGCGTGCGTGAGTATGTGGGTGCGTGTGTGTGATGCATGTGTGAGTATGTGCTGGTGCGCTTGTATGTGGGTGCGTGTGTGGATGTAGGTGTGTACATGTGTGTGTGTGGACACATCTCTGCGTGGGTGCGTGTGTGCGAGTGTGTGTATGAGGGCGTGTGTGGGCAAGTGCGTGTGTGTGCGCGTGTGGGTGCACATGCATCCACACACGCACCTAAACACGCACCCACACACGCACACATGCAAGCCAACACACGCACACATACTCACATGCACGACACACGCACTCTCACACACACACGCACCGACACACGCACGCAAACACGCACCCACACAAACACTCACATGCGCCAGTACAAGCACACACACACACTCGCACCCACGCACCTACCCACGCTCTCACACATGCGCCAACACTCGCACACACACGCGCCAACACACGCACACATGCACCACACAGGCACCCTAACCCATACACGCACCAACACCCACGCACCCACACACACGCACCCACACACGAGCCCACACATCCACTCATACACACATACGCACCACACACGCATCCATACACACAAACATGCGACCACACAAAAACATATACACACACCCAATCGCACCCACACACGAATTCACACACACACACACACGCACGCACCGACACACGCACACATACACATTCCAAAAAACACGCACACACACGAATCCACACACTCACCCACACACGCCCGCACACACACATATACACACACAAAACCCTCCCACACACACACCATCACGCACCAACGCAAGCACATACACACACACGCACCCACACACACTCGCCCACAAACGCCCTTACACGCGAACCCACACACACACCCACACGCACGCGCCAGCAGAAACTCACACGCACCCATACAAACGCACCTTTACACGCACCCACTCAAGCACACACGCGCGGCAACACACGCAAACATACACACACCTGAACGACACACGCACCCACCCACACGCACCCAAACACGCATCCACACCCACACACCCACTCACACGCGCCCACACAAACACACATACACACACAAAAACACACGCGCCAAAACACGAAAACACCCTCACATACACACACGCACACATACACACACATGCACCACACAGGCACCCCCACACACTCACGGACGCACCTTCTCACACACGCCACACAAACACACTCACACACACATACGCCCACACACGCGCCAACACACGCACACACAGACGCACCTACGCACACAAACGCACCCACATTCACAGGTACCCACACACTAGCACCAACACACGCACCAACATGCACGCACACGCGACAACACACGCACACACACACATGCAACACACACGTACCCACACACACGCACCCTCAACGCACCCACACACGCACACACACGCACTTGCCCACACACGCCCACATACACACACGCACCACAAAACGCGCCCCCACACACACACACACGCACACAACCCCCCACGCACAGATGTGTCCACACACACACATGTACACACCTACACCCACACACGCACCCACATACATGCGCACCAGCACATACTCACACATGCATCACACACACGCACCCACATACTCCCGCACGCACCCACAGAGACATGTGCCTATACACGCACGGACCCACACGCACCAACACAAGAATCCACACACGCACCCACACACGCACCAACACATGCACCCACACAGATGCACCCACGCACACGCACACGAACTCAGGCACCCACATACGCACCCGCACGCGCGCACACACGCGCCAACACACGCACAAACGCGCGCGCACACACACACACACACACACACACACACACACACACACGAAACCACACACGGATCTACACACGCAACGACACAGGCACACACATGCACCCACACACACGCACCCACACACATTCTCCCACACATGCAAAAACACGCGCCAACACAGGCACACACATACACACTCAAACACACACGCACGCATCCACTCACACGCCCCCAAATACACACCTGCGCCCACACACGCATACATACACACACGCAACCACACACACGCATCCAAACACGAATCCACCAACGCACCCAAACACGCACAGACACACGTACACACGTACACCCCCACACACTCATGCACCTACTCACACTCACACACACGCACGCACCTTCACAGATATGCGCACACACACACACGCACCCAACCACACACACACGCACGCGCACACACGAACGCACCCACACATTATTGTGCCCACACACGCACGCACTCACACGCACCCACACGCAAATCCACACAGGCACCCACACAGGCACCTACATACGCACTCACACACATTCACCCGCAAATACACGCTCCCACACATGCACCCACACACACACCGACACACGCACACACACACACAGACACACACACACACACACACACATGCCCCCCCCCCCCCACACACACACGCACCCACACACGAATCCACTAACGCACCGACAGACGCACCAAAACACGCACACACTTTCTCTGTGTCTCTCGCTCAGTCTCTCTCTCTCTCTCTCTCTCTCTCTGTCACACGCGCGCACACACATACATAAACACACGCACTCACACGCACACCCACTCACGCATCCACAAGCCCGAGCCAGCACACACACACAAACGCGCGCCAACAACATACACAAACATGAACGACACACGCATCCACACACACGCACCCAAACAAACACCCACACGCACACACCCACACATACGCACACACACACGCACACACACACACACACGCACCATGCAGGCACCCACACACAGGCATCCACACACACACACAAACACAATCCAACACACGCACACACAAAAAAAAACACACACACACACACACGCACGCACACAAGCATACATACACACAAATGCACCACACACAAACTCACACACACTGACGCGCCACAGACGCACACACACACACACACACACACACACACACACACACACAGGCACGCACCCACACACACGCACCTACCCACAAACCCACCCACATACGCCCACACACGCGCCAACACACGCACACACACACGCACCCACACACCCACACACACACGTACCCACACACACACACACACACGCGCCAGCACAAGCACACACACACGCACCCACACAAGCAACCACACCCACTCACCCACACACACGAAACCGCACACGCGACCACACATGCACCCATACAAACAAATGCCCGACTCACACATCTACCCACACATGCGCCCACAAACACACACATACACTCACCAACACACACGCACCCACACACGAAACCACACACACGAACCCCCACACACGCACCCACCCCCGCACCCACACGTGAACCAACACACGCACACACACGAACAAACACACGCACACATACACACAGACACATGTGCACCACACACGCACCCACACGCACACGCATGCACCCACACACTCACGCGCCCTCACATACACACCCAGACACACGCACCCACACACGCATACACGCGCGACAACGCTCGACCAAAAAACGCACGCACACACACACGCACACACAAACGCGAACACACGCACCCACAGACACGCACCCACAAACATGCACCCACAGACACGCACCCACGCACACACGCATCCACACACAAAAACACGCACCAGCACACACACACGCACATACACACACAAAAACACACGCGCCAAAACACGACCACACACACACACACACACACACACACACACACACACACACACATACACATGCACACATACACACACAGGCATCAACACGCACATACACGCATACATACAGACACAAATGCACCACACACGCACTCACACAAACGAACCCACACAAACAACACGTGGCAGAACAAACACACACGCACCCACACCCACACACTCACCAATACACACGCACCCACATACACGCACCCGCAAACGCGCCCACACATGCACCCATACACACACGCACCACACACGCATCCACACACACATGCGCCCACACATATACACATACACACACCCACACACGAATCCACACACGCCCACATATGCACACATACACACACGCACTACTCACGCACCCAAACACACATACACACGCACCAACACACACATGCGCCCCCACACACACGCACCTACACGCGCACACACGCACGCACACAGACACACACACACACGAATCCACAAACACCCACACATGTATCGACACACGCACAGACACACACACACACACACACACACACAGAGACACACATGCACCCACACTCACGGACCCACCCACACACCCACACACGCACTCACACGCACCCACATACTCACACAAAGGCGCAAACACGGGCACACATACACACACACATGCACCACAAACGCAACAACAAACGCATCCACAAACACACACACGCACACACATACACCCACCCACACAGACGCACCCACACATAAGCACACACCCACACAGGCAACCACACACGCACACACACAAACACATACACACACACGCACACACACGCACCCACGCTGCTACACACACTCCCACACACGCAACAACCCACGCACCCACACTCGCCAACAGACGCATACATGCACCAGACACTCTCCCAGACAAACAAACGCACCCATACCCACACACGCACCAACACCCACGCACCCACACACAAGCACCCACACACACATGCACCCATACAAACACACGCACCACACACGCATCCACACACACATGAGCCCACATATACACACATACACATATCCACAGGCACCTACACACTCGCATCCACACAGGAGTTCACACAAGCACACAAACGCGCACACAAACACGCACCGACACACGCACACACACATGTACACACACCCATACAGACGCACCCACACACACACACACACCCGCACCCACACACGCACACAAATACACACACGCGCACCAGCACATACTCACACACGCACCACACTCACACACGCACCCACACACACACGGTCGCTCCCACACAGACATGTGCCCAGACACACATGGACACACACGCTCCCATACACGAATACCCACACGCAACCACACACGCACACAAAAACGCACTCACACACGCACCCACACGCACCCACACACAACCACACACACACACACACGAATCCACACATGCACCCACACACGCATCGACACACGGACACACACACACATGCATCCACACACATACACCCAAACAGGCACCCACGCGGAGGAACCCACACACGCACACACACGCCCCAACACACCTATACACACATACACGCACTCAAACACACACACACACACACACACACACAAACACACACAGACAAACACACACACACACACACACACACATGCACACACTCACACTCACCCACAAACACACATGCGCCCACACAAGCACAAACACGCCCCCACACGCACGCTCCTCCGCGAATCCACACACGCACCCACACACGCACCCACACACGAGCTCTAACAAGCACCCATACACACACGCACCTACACACGCGCCGATACACGCACACACACGCGCCAACACACGCACACATGCATCCACACTCACATACTCACCCACACACACACACCCACACACACACACACACCCACACACACACACACCCACACACGCGTCCTCACAAGCACCCATATTAACACGCACCTTAACACGCACCCACACACGCACCGATACACGCACACACACACGCTCCAACACACGCACACATGCCCCATACACGAACCCACACCCACACCCGAACCCACACCCCGAACCCACACACGAACCCACACAAGCGCCTTCACAAGCACTCACACACACACGCACCACACTCGCATCCACACAAACACAAACACACACGCCCACACACACAAACACACACACGCGCACCTACACACACGCACCCACACAAGAATCCACACACGCACGGACACACGCACACACACATGCACCAACACACACGCACCCAAACACACACGCACGAAATCACGCTGGAACCCACACGCTGGAACAAAGGCACACACACACACACACACCCATACACACACGCACCACACACGCATCCACACACACACATGCGCCCACACACACAAACACACACACGCACCTACACACACGCACCCAGACACGAATCAACACACGCACGACAGACGCACACACACAGGCTCCCATACACACACGCAACGACACACTCACCCACACGCGCCAACACTCGCACAAACGCACACGCACACGCGCACATACACGAATCCACGCAAGAACCCACAAATGCACCCACACACGCCAACATACACACAAGTACCCACACGCACCCACACGCGAGGAAACACACGCACAAATATGCGCCCACACACCCGAACATACACACACACGCACTAACACACACGCAGCCACACACGAATCCTGACACACGCACCGTCACACGCACCGAAACACGCACCCACACACGCACCGACACACGAACACACACACATGCATCCAAGGCCTCACCCACACACTCACACACACACGCGCAAACACACACACACAAACATATGATACACATGCACCACACACGCACCCACACACACATGCAAGCACCCACACACTCGCGCCCACACACACACATACATACACGCACCCACACACACGCTCCCCCCACACACGCTACTACTTTGATGAGAAGATCCAGCGTATTCGCACCACTCTACAAACGCCACACTCCTTTGCTATCGACTGTACTGTGTGCACAAATCGCCCTGACACTGACTGCCAGCTGTCAAGCTTCGTGGCAGTCACACGAGCGGAAATCACACAACTATTAAGTAAGTCACCATCCAAGATATGCAAACTTGATCCGATGCCTACTCATATCGTAAAACAGTGTCACGACGTCATGGCAGTACCAATTACGGACATCATCAACAAGTGTTTGATAGACGGAATGCCCGATGAGATGAAAGCTGCAATCATCACACCCATTTAAAAAAAGTCAAGTCTTGACAGTGAAACGTTCAAAAGCTATCGACCTATATCAAACATGTTCTTTGTGTCAAAGTTACTTGAGAGAAGTGTGGCAGACCGGTTGATTGCACACATGCGTGACAATGATCTCTACATGCCGTTACAATCAGCATACCGGCAAAATTGCAGTACCGAAAAGCACTACTACACGTGCATGACAGCGTAATCCAGTCAATCGACGAACGCAAAGGTGTGATTCTGTTGCTAATCGATCTGAGCGCAGCATTCGATACGATTGATCACGATATTCTTCTAACCACTTTGAGTAACACCATCGGCGTCAAGGATCGTTGCTTGTCATGGTTCGCTGCCTACATACAACACAGAGAATACACGGTGTTGATTGCCGGCGAGCAGTCAAAACCACACAAGCTGACATGTGGTGTCCCGCAAGGGTCAGTCCTCGGACCACTATTGTTCACGATTTATATGACCCTCTTGCGTCACAACTCAAACTTCATGGCATGACTTACCATCTATACGCCGACGACACCCAACTTTTTCAAGAATTCAGCCTAAGCGACAACACTTCACCCGAGATTGCCGTCAGGAAAATGGAACGCTGTGTCACCAATATCCGTCAGTGGATGAAGACCAACATGCTGAAGCTGAACGACGACAAAACACAGATCCCCATCATCCTTCCGAAATCTGCAAACCAACACCTCCTTCTCGAAAGTGTAAGAATCGGTAACACCAACGTGACACCCAACACGCATGCCATAAATTTGGGAGTGACATGCGATTGCAATATGTCGCATGAGCGACATGTAACAAACATTTCTAGAACAGCATACTACCATCTCCACAGCATCGGACGCATTCGTTGTTATATAGAACAAGGACACACAAAACAGCTAGTGCATGCCCTTGTCATATCACGAATTTACTGTTGCAACAGCCTCCTGAATGGACTATCAGTAGCGGTAGTTGAAAAACTACAGCGCGTCCAAAATGCTTGTGCTCGTATTATACTAATTCAACGAAAACGAGTCCACGTCACGCCCATGCTCTTGGAGCTGCACTGGCTTCCTGTTAAGTGTCGCATCACATTCAAGACCCTACTTCTCACCTTTAAATGCCTCCATGGTCTTGCACCTACATACTTATCAGCACTTCTCTCTCCCTATTGCCCTACACGCAGTCTGCGGTCTTCTGACCAGTTACTACTTAATCAGCCCACTTCCCGAACTAAAATTGGCGATCGATCCTTCTCTTGTGCGGCTCCAAGGGCATGGAACCAACTACCCATTGCTGTGCGACAATGTACGACTGTGAATCATTTCAAAGTAGCAAGACGGATCTGTTTACAGCTTACTATTTTGACAGTCTGTGATCACAGTTAATCAGTCAACGATTCTTACATTTATTTTAATTAACTTATTAATTTAATTAGCATATATTTATATTATTTTATTTTATTTACTATTTACAACATATTTATACTATTTTATTTATTTATTCATAAATATAGTGTGTAGTTGTGTGCCAATTTAAGTCTGTATTTTAAAGTATCATATTTGTTTTATTAGTATATCCTCATTTTACCAAAGTAGTATTGTATTAACGTTTTAGTATTATATATATATATATATATATATATATATATATATATATATATATATATGTATATATTAGTATATATTATTATGTTATTAGTAAGTATTTTTAGTATCATTATTTTAGGAATAATCATTGTAAAGCGCCCCAGAACAATTATTTGGATGGGGCGCTATATAAGAAATAAACTATTACTATTATTATTATTATATGCATAGCACACGCACCCCCCCACACACGGAAGCACCCTCACATACGTGCCACACACGCTCCCACAAACGCCCAGACACGCGCCAACACACGCACACACAAATCTACACAAACAAACGCACCCACTCTCACACGAACCCACACATGCACCCACACTCACCAACATACGCCCACACACGCGACAACATACCCATACACACCCACACCCACAAACGCAACTACACTCACACGTACCCACACACGCACCCACACACGCACCCACACACGCATCCAAACACTCACACGCGCCAGCACAAGCATTCACACACGCACACACACACACTCACACACACGCATCCACACACGCACTCACACACTCCCACACACGCAACAATACACGCACACACACGCACCAACACACGCACACATGCACCACACACGCACCCAGATCCACACATGCACCCATACCCACACACGCACCAACTCCCACGCAACTACACACACGCACCCACACACTCCCACACATGCACCCATACACACACGCACCACACTCGCATCCACACACATGCGCCCACACATACACAGATACACACACCCACACGCACCGACACACTCGAACCCACACACGAATTCACACACACCCACACACACGCACACAAACATGCACCCACACACACGCACCTACACACACGCACTCACACACATACCCTCCGGCGGGCTAGCTTACACGCACCCTCACATCCGCAACCACACACGCTCACACACGCGCCAACCCATGCACACATACACACACGCACACATGCACCTACACACACGCACCCACACACTGGACCACACATGCACACATACACACACACGCATGGTCCTACACGCACACCTACAAACACCCACGCACCCACACGCACACGCGAATCCACACACGAACCCACACACGCACTCACACAAACAAACACATATGCATCCACACACAGGCACACACACACACACACACACACACACGATTCCACACACGCACCCACAACTGTATCGACACAAGCACACACACACGCACCCACACACGCACACACACACACGCGGCAACACACCCACCCACACGCAGACACAAACGCACCCACACGCCACCACCTACACAAACACCTACATACGCCCACACAAGTGCCAACACACGCACACCCACACACCCACACGCACAAACGCACCCACACTCACACGTACCATCACACGCACCCACACACGCACCTACACACACTCACAAGCCAGCAGGAACACACACACACACACACCCAAACACACACTCACACCCACGCACACCCACCCGCACACACCCAAACGCGCACACATACACACCCCCACACACGCAACAACAAACGCATACATACACTCATATGCACAACACACGCAGCCCCACACCCACGCGGAAGCACCCACACCCGCTCCCACATACACCCACACACGCGCCAACACATGCACACACAAATCTACACAAACAAACGCACCCACTCTCATACGAACCCACACATGCACCCACATACGCCCCCACACGCGATAACATACGCACACACACACACAAACGCAACTACACTCACACGTACTCACACACGCACCCACACTCGCACCCACACAGGCACCTACACACTCACACGCGCCTGCACAAGCATACACACACGAACACACACACACACACACACACACACACTCACACACACGCAGCCACACACGCACCCACACACTCCCACACAAGCAAACACACACGCACACACACGCGCCAACACACACACACACACATGCACCACACACGCATCCACACACACATGCGCCCACACATACACATACACATACACAGATACACACACCCACATGCACCGACACACTCGCACCCGCACACGAATTCACACACGCCCACAAACACGCACCGACACACGCACACAAACATGCACCCACACACACGCACCTACACACACGCACTCACAAGCGCACCCACACACGCACAAACACGCGCCAAAACACGCACACACACACACACACACACACACACACACACACACACATACGAATCCAAGCACTCACCCACACAAGCAACCACACACACGAATCCACACACGCACCCGCAACACGCCAACATACGAACACACACGCACACACACACACATGCACACACGCAAACACTCACACACACACACACACACACACACACACACACACATGCGCACGCACCACACACGCACCCAATCACACACACAAACGCACGAACACACACATGCGCCCACATGCACAAATACACACACGCACCCACATACACCCACCAACCCACGAATCCACACACGCACCCACACACGCACACAAACACACACACGCACCAATACACGCATTCACACAAACACCCAGACACACACACCCACACACGCACCCACAAGCACCCACAAACGCACACAAATGCGCTAACACACGCACACATTAAAACGCACATGCACACACACCCACACACGCACGCACGCACCCACACAAAAACACCCAGACACACACACCCACACACACGCACCCACACACACGCACACACGCACACCCGCACCACACACGCACACACACGCGCCCACACGCACCCACGCACACCCACACACACCCACGGACTGACAACCAGGACTGCCTGGCGGTTACCATCAACACACAATTATCGTGGCAACCACATATCAACAAAGTGCAGAACAAAGCCAGCAAGAAACTTGGCTTACTCCAAAGAACACTGCATGCGGCGCCACCGCAAGTGAGGCAAACAGCATACGAGGTACTCGTGCGACCAACACTCGAGTTTGCCACACGCGCCTGGGCACCTCACACAAAGACAGGCATTCAGAGAATAGACCGCGTACAAAGATCCGCTGCGCGGTTTGTCACCGGTGATTACCGCAGAACGTCAAGTGTCAGTGATATGTGCACTAACCTGATGTGGAACTCCTTGTACACACGAAGGCGGATAAGAGATGCAACTTTTTTTTAAATTAACCACGGACTAATGCACACCAGCTTGCCTGTCATCATCACCAGAGCAGATGCGCGCACCAGACGCCAACACAAGCACAAACTACGAACACTACCTGCCACTTGCACGCCCTACCAGCAGTCATTCTACGTACGCTGTATTCCACTGTGGAACGCACTTACCGAGGAAGCTGTCACCCCATCTACCACAGAGGTATTCCAGAGAGCCGCCATCCCAGTCATTCAGACATTGACATTATAATAGATTGCTTTAATGTTAATCATGGACTGCCTGCTTTTTTAATGTACTATTAATTTTATTGATCTATTTATTCTAATATTTTATAAACGTATGATTTATATATATATATATATATATATATATATATATATATTATATTTATCTTATTAATTTATTCATCGTTTTAATGTAGAGTTAACTGGATTTATCTATTGTCATATTAATTTTATTAACTTATTATTTTAGCGCACATTATTTTTAACTACAACTGCAGGATAGTGAAATATCACTTTTAAGCAGTATAACAATAGAAGACTTGAAGACGAACCCACACACGCACCCACACAAACACATGCGCGCGCCAGCACAAGCAAACACACACGCAAGCACACACACGAACCCACACACGCACCCACAAACGCACCCACACCCACACATGCACACACCAACACCCGCACCCACGCACACACACGCGCCCACACGCACCCACGCACACCCACACTCTCCCACACACCCACATATACACACGCGCACCAGCACATACTCACACACGTACCACACTCACACACGCACCCACACACACACGCTCGCACCCACAGAAACATGTGCCCACAAACACACGGACACAAACGCTCCCACACACGAATCCACACACGCACCCACACACACGCACCAACACACGCACAAACACGCGCCAACACACGCACACACACATACACACACCGACGCACATAAACACACACACGCACACGCACACACACACACACAAACACACACACCCACATACACACATACGCCCAAACACGCACATATACACACAGGCACCCTCACACACGCAACCACACACCATTCCACCCACGCACCCACACACACGCAGAGACTCACGGGCACACATGCACCCACACACACGCACCCACTCACACTCACACACACACGCACCCACACAGACATGCGCATACACACGCACCCATACACGCACCAACACACGCACTCACACAAGTGCACCCATACACACGCACCCACACACGAATCCACACACGCACCAAAACACGCGCCCACACACGCACCGACACACGCACACACTTTATCTGTCTCTCTCGCTCACTCTCTCTCTCTCTCTCTCTCTGTCATACGCTCGCGCACACACACACACATACACACACACAAACACCCACCCACATACGCACCCACACGCACCAACACACGCACACACACACACACACACACACACGTACCCACAAACACGCACCCACATACGCACCCACACGCACCAACACACGCACACACACACACACACACACACACACACACACACGTACCCACAAACACGCACCCACACCCGCACTCACACGCGCACGCACACACACGCACCCAAACTCGCATCCACACACACGCACAGACACAAAGGCGCCCACACCCGCACCCACACACAGGCGTGGTGTTTAGAGCATTTCCACATCGGCTAGTAATGGACATGTATTTTAATTTGATTTAATTAATTAATGTATTTATTTATTTTATAACAATGTTTGTGTAAAGTATATTTTAATGTACAGTGTATATGTTTTAAATTGATTACCTAGGTTTCTAATGATGATTTTAATTTTTAACAAGATATGCTAACATTGTACATTGTTATGATATTGTGTGGAATTGTTGATTTTAGTATGAATGTACATGTACAATCCAACTGCAAAGTTGCCACATAATAAATTTATCTTATCTTATCTTATACTAATTCGACCAAAACGAGACCACGTCACGCCCATGCTCTTGGAGCTGCACTGGCTTCCTGTTAAGTGTCGCATCACATTCAAGACCCTACTTCTCACCTTTAAATGCCTCCATGGTCTTGCACCTACATACTTATCAGCACTTCTCTCTCCCTATTGCCCTACACGCAGTCTGCGGTCTTCTGACCAGTTACTACTTAATCAGCCCACTTCTCGAAATAAAATTGGCGAACGATCCTTCTCTTGTGCAGCTCCAAGGGCATGGAACCAACTACCCATTGCTGTGCAACAATGTACGACTGTGAATCATTTCAAAGTAGCACTCAAGACGCATCTCTTTATAGCTAGCTTACTATTTTGACAGTCTGTCATCACAGTTAATCAGTCAACGATTCATACATTTATTTTAATTAACTTATTAATTTAATTAGCATATATTTATACTATTTTATTTTATTTACTATTTACAACATATTTATACTATTTTACTTATTTATTCATTTTTAATATAGTGTGTAGTTGTGCGCCAATTTAAGTCTGTATTTTAAAGTATCATATTTGTTTTATTAGTATATCCTCATTTTATCAAAGTAGTATTGTATTAACGTTTTAGTATTATTATTATATATATCTATATATATATATATATATATATATATATATATATATATATATATATATTATGTTATTAGTATGTATTTTTAGTATCATTATTTTAGGAATAATCATTGTAAAGCGCCCAAAAACAATTATTTGGATTGGGCGATTATTGTTATATTATTGTTATATTATTATTATTATTATTATTATTATTATTATATGCATAACACACGCACCCCCACACACACACGGAAGCACCCTCACATACGTGCCACACACGTTCCCACATACGCGCAGACACGCGCCAACACACGCACACACAAATCTACACAAACAAACGCAACATATTTATACTATTTTACTTATTTATTCATTTTTAATATAGTGTGTAGTTGTGTCCCAATTTAAGTCTGTATTTTAAAGTATCATATTTGTTTTATTAGTATATCCTCATTTTATCAAAGTAGTATTGTATTAACGTTTTAGTATTATTATTATTTATATATATATATATATATATATATATATATATCTATATTTTTATATTATTATTATGTTATTAGTATGTATTTTTAGTATCATTATTTTAGGAATAATCATTGTAAAGCGCTCAAAAACAATTATTTGGATGGGGCGATTATTCTTATATTATTATTATTATGATATGCATAACACACGCACCCCCCACACACACACACACGGAAGCACCCTCACATACGTGCCACACACGTTCCCACATACGCGCAGACACGCGCCAACACACGTACACACAAATCTACACAAACAAACGCACCCACTCTCACACAAACCCACACATGCACCCACACACGCACCCATATACACACGCGATAAAATACCCACACACACCCGCACCCACAAACGCAACTACACTCACACGCACCCACACACGCACCCACACACGCACCCACAATCTCACACGCGCCAGCACAAGCATTCACACACGCACACACACACACACACACACACACACACACACACACACACACACACACACACGCGCGCGCGCGCGCGCGCGCGCGCGCGCGCGCGCGATAAAATACCCACACACACCCACACCCACAAACGCAACTACACATACACGCACCCACACACGCACCCACACACGCACCCACAATCTCACACGCGCCAGCACAAGCATACACACACGCACACACACACACACACACACACACACACACACTCACACACACGCACCCACACACGCACTCACACACTCCCACACAAGCAAACACACACGCACACACACGCGCCAAAACACACACACATGCACCACACACGCATCCACACACACATACGCCCACACATACACATACACATACACAGATACACACACCCACATGCACCGACACACTCGCACCCGCACACGAATTCACACACGCCCACAAACACGCACCGACACACGCACACAAACATGCACCAACACACACGCACCTACACACACGCACTCACAAGCGCACCCACACACGCACAAACACGCGCCAAAACACGCACACACACACACACACACACACACACACACACACACAGACACACACACCCACACACGCACCCACACACACGCACAGACGCACACCCGCACCACACACGCACACACACGCGCCCACACGCACCCACGCACACCCACACACACCCACGGACTGACAACCAGGACTGCCTGGCGGTTACCATCAACACACAATTATCGTGGCAACCACATATCAACAAAGTGCAAAACAAAGCCAGCAAGAAACTTGGCTTACTCCAAAGAACACTTCATGCGGCGCCACCGCAAGTGAGACAAACAGCATACGAGGTACTCGTGCGACCAACACTCGAGTTTGCCACACGCGCCTGGGCACCTCACACAAAGACAGGCATTCAGAGAATAGACCGCGTACAAAGATCCGCTGCGCGGTTTGTCACCGGTGATTACCGCAGAACGTCAAGTGTCAGTGATATGTGCACTAACCTGATGTGGAACTCCTTGTACACACGAAGGCGGATAAGAGATGCAACTTTTTTTTTAAATTAACCACGGACTAATGCACACCAGCTTGCCTGTCATCATCACCAGAGCAGATGCGCGCACCAGACGCCAACACAAGCACAAACTACGAACACTACCTGCCACTTGCACGCCCTACCAGCAGTCATTCTACGTACGCTGTATTCCACTGTGGAACGCACTTACCGAGGAAGCTGTCACCCCATCTACCACAGAGGTATTCCAGAGAGCCGCCATCCCAGTCATTCAGAAATTGACATTATAATAGATTGTTTTAATGTTAATCATGGACTGCCTGCTTTTTTAATGTACTATTAATTTTATTGATCTATTTATTCTAATATTTTATAAACGTATGATTTATATATATATATATTATATTTATCTTATTAATTTATTCATCGTTTTAATGTAGAGTTAACTGGATTTATCTATTGTCATATTAATGTTATTAACTTATTATTTTAGCGCACATTATTTTTAACTACAACTGCAGGATAGTGAAATATCACTTTTAAGCAGTATAACAATAGAAGACTTGAAGACGCACCCACACACGCACCCACACACACACACACACGCGCCAGCACAAGCAAACACACACGCAAGCACACATACGAACCCACACACGCACCCACAAACGCACACACACCCACACATGCACACACCCACACCCGCACCCACGCACACACACGCGCCCACACGCACCCACGCACACCCACACACTCCCACACACCCACATACACACACGCGCACCAGCACATACTCACACACGTACCACACTCACACACGCACCCACACACACACGCTCGCACCCACAGAAACATGTGCCCACAAACACACGGACACAAACGCTCCCACACACGAATCCACACACGCACCCACACACACGCACCAACACACGCACAAACACGCGCCAACACACGCACACACACATACACACACCGACGCACATAAACACACACACACGCACACGCACACGCACACGCACACACATACACACACACACACTCACACATACACACATACGCCCAAACACGCACATATACACACAGGCACCCACACACACGCAACCACACACCATTCCACCCACGCACCCACACACGCAGAGACTCACGGGCACACATGCACCCACACACACGCACCCACTCACACTCACACACACACGCACGCACCCACACAGACATGCGCACACACACGAACCCATACACGCACCAACACACGCACTCACACAAGTGCACCCACACACACGCACCCACACACGAATCCACACAAGCACCAAAACACGCGCCCACACACGCACCGACACACGCACACACTTTATCTGTCTCTCTCGCTCACTCTCTCTCTGTCATACGCTCGCGCACACACACACACATACACACACACAAACACCCACCCACATACGCACCCACACGCACCAACACACGCACACACACACACACACACACACACACACACACACGTACCCACAAACACGCACCCACACCCGCACTCACACGCGCACGCACACACACGCACCCAAACTCGGATCCAAACACACGCACAGACACAAAGGCGCCCACACCCGCACCCACACACAGGCATCCCCACACACAAACACAAGCACCCACACACACACACACCCACACACGCGCCCTCCCACGCGCCAAAGGACGCACACACACACACGCACCCACAAAACAAACGCACCAACACTGACACGTACCCACACACGCACGCACACATGCACTCACACACGCACCCGCAAAAACACACGCGCCAGCACAAACACACCGACACACGCAAACACACACGCACCACACACGCACACACACGCGCTAACACACGCAAACACCCACACACGAATCCACACACGCAACCACAAACGCACCGACACACGCAAACACACACGCACCACACACGCACACACACGCGCTAACACACGCAAACACACAAACACGCAGACACACACACACGAACCCGCACGCACTCACTCACGCACACACACGCTGCATCACACGCACACACACACAAGCACCAACACACACCCACATGCGCAACGACACACGCACCCACATACACACACGCGCTCCAGCACAAGCACACGCGCGCACCCACAAACACGCACCCACACACTCACACACGCACCCACACACACACCACACACGCGCTAACTCACGCACACACACAAACACGCACATACACACACACACAAGCACCCAAACCCAACCACTTCCCCAACCACACAAGCACCACATACACACACGCCCACACACAAACACGCACCCACACACGCAAACACACAAAAACACACATGCACCACACACAAGCGCTCTCACACATACACACACGCACCCACTCACACGCACTCATCCACACACGCACACGCAAGCACACACACGAACCCACACACGCACCCACACACGCGACGACACACGCACACATATACATACATGCACCACACACGCACCCACCCACACACGCACCCACAGACGAATCCACACAAGCACCCACACACGAAACCACACACACACACACGCGCTAGCACAAGCAAACACACACGCACGCACACACACGCACCCACACACGCACCCACACACGCACACACACGCGCCAACACACGCACACATATACATACATGCGTCACACACGCACCCACACACACACGCACCCACACACGAATCCACACTAGCACCCACACACGAACCCACACCCACGCACCTACACACACGCACCCACACACCCGCCCACACATGCCCACATACACACACACACGCATCACACACGCACCCACAAAAACACGCACGCGCGTACCCACGCACACACACGCGACAATACACGCACACATACATGCACCACACACGCATCCACACACACATGCACCACCACACGCACCCACACACGTACGCATGCACCCAAAAACGCGCGCCCACACATACACCCACACCCACACACACGCACCCACAGACACGCATCCACCCACACACGCACCCACAAACAAACACACGCGCCAGCACAAGCACACACACACACGCACCTACACAGGCACCAACACACGCACATACACGCAGACATACAGACACAAATGCACCACATACGAACTCACACCCACGCACCCAGACACACACACACCCACACACGCGAACACACACGCACACATACACACACTCCAACAAACTCGCACCCACACACGAATCCACACACTCATCAACATACGCACCGCACACGCACACACTTTCTCTGTCTCTCTAGCTCACTCTCTCTCTCTCTTCCACACGCCCGCGCACACACACATATACACACACAAAAACTCACCCACACACGCGCCCTCACGCACGAACACAAGCACACACACACACACACACACACACACACACAAACGCACCTACACACACTCACATACAAACGCACTCACACGCGAACCCACACACACACCCTCACGCACGCGCCAGCACAAACACACACGCACCCATACAGACGCACCCACACCAGCACACGCGCGCGGCAACACACGCACACATACATACACCTGAAAGACACACGCACCCACACACACACGAAGGCAAACACGCACCCACACCCACACACCCAGACAGACGCGCCCCCACAGACACACACATACACACACAAACACACACGCGCCAAAACACGCATACACACGCACCCACACACGCACACATACACACACATGCACCACACACGCACCCCTCCCCCCCCACACACACACGGACGCACCCTCTCACACGCGCCACACAAACATACTCACACACACATACCCCCC
>OZ024854.1:42892574-42940074 GCA_964017155.1 Oasisia sp. SBJ-2009
TTCTTCGTGCGTGTGTGCGGGCGTTGGCGCGTGTGTGTGCATGTGTGGGTGCGTGGGTCGGTGCAAGTGTGGGGGTGCGTGTGTGTGGATTCGTAAGTGGGTGCGTGTGTGTGGGTGAGTGTATGTGTGTGTGTGTGTGGGCGCAGGTGTGGGTAGATGTGTCAGTCGTGAGACAGAGAGAGAATGAGCGAGAGAGACTGACAAAGTGGGTGTGTCGGCGCGTGTGTGGGTGTGTGAGTGGATTCGTGTGTGGGTGCCTGTGTGTGGGGGCATGTCTATGTGTGTGTGTGTGTGTGTGTGTGTGTGTGTGTGTGTGTATGTGTGCGTGTGTGGGCACGTGTGTGTGTTCGTGTGTGTGTGTCCGTGAGTGGGTGCGTGTGAGGGTGCGAGTGGATTCGTGTGGGTGCGTGTGTGGTGCATATGTGTCTGTGTGTATGTGTGCGTGTGTTTGCGCGTGTGGGTGCATGTGTGTGGTTGCATGTGTGGGTGCATGCGTGGATTCGTGTGTGTGCGTGCGTGGGTGGATTCGCGGGTGTGTTCTTCGTGCGTGTGTGCGGGCGTTGGCGCGTGTGTGTGTGCATGTGTGGGTGCGTGGGTCGGTGCATGTATGGGGGTGCGTGTGTGTGGATTCGTATGTGGGTGTGTGGTTATGGGTAAGTGAAGATATGTGTGTGTGGGCGCATGTGTGGGCGCATGTGACAATCGTTCGTTTGTTTGTTTGGGTGCATGTGTGGGCGCGTGTGCGTGTGCGTGTGTGTGGGTGCGTTGATGTGGATGCGTGTGTGAGTGTGTTGTCGCGTGTGTGTGCGTGTGTGTGTGCGTGTGAGGGTGGGGTGTGTGTGCTTGTGCTGGCGTGTGTGTGTGTGAGTGTGTGTGTGTGTGTGGATGCGTGTGTATGTGCATGTGTGGCTACGTGTGACTGTGGGTGCGTTTGTGTGTGTGGGTGTGTGTGTGCGTGTATTGGCGAGTGTATGGGCGTTTGTGACTGCGTGTGAGCGTCGGTGGGTGTGTGTGTGGGTGCGTGTGCGTGTGCATGTGCTGGCTCATGTGTGTGCGTGTGTGGGTGCGTGTGTCTATGCGTGTGGGTGCATGTGTGTTGGAGCTTCCGTGCGTGTGTGTGTGTGTGTGTGCGTGTGGTGCACGTGTATGTGTGTGTGTTTGAGCGTGTGTGGGCGCGTGTGTGGGAGCGTTTGTGTGGATGCATTTTTGTGTGTACGTGAGTCGGTGGGTGTTTCGGTGCGTGTGTGGATTTGTGTGTGTGTGTCTCGGTGCGTTTGTGGTGCATGTGTGAGTGTGTTGGCGCGTGTGTGTGCCTGTGTTGGTGCGTGTGTGGGAGCGTGTGTAGGTGCATGGGTGCGTGTATGTGTGTGCTTGAGCTGGTGCATGTGTTTGTTTGGGGGGGTGGGGCGAGTTTGTGTTCGTGTGTGGGTACGTGTGTGAGAGTGGGTGTGTGGTGCATGTGTGTGTATGTGTGCGTGTGTTGGCGCGCATGTGTGCGTATGTGGGTGTGTATATGGGTGCGTGTGGCTGTTTCAGTGTGGTTGCGTGTGTTTCTGTGTGTGTGTGCGCGCTTGAGGGTGCGTGTGTGGATTCGAGTGTGGGTGCGTGTGTGTTCGTGCGTGTGTGTATTTGTGCGTGTGTGGGCGAAGTGCATGTGTGTGTGTGTGTGTGTGTGTGTGGGTGGGTGGGTGGGTGGGTGGATACGCGTGAGTGTTCTTCGTGCGTGTGTGCGGGCGTTGGCGCGTGTGTGTGCATGTGTGGGTGCGTGGGTCGGTGCAAGTGTGGGGGTGCGTGTGTGTGGATTCGTAAGTGGGTGCGTGTGTGTGGGTGAGTGTATGTGTGTGTGTGTGTGTGTGTGGGCGCAGGTGTGGGTAGATGTGTCAGTCGTGAGACAGAGAGAGAATGAGCGAGAGAGACTGACAAAGTGGGTGTGTCGGCGCGTGTGTGGGTGTGTGAGTGGATTCGTGTGTGGGTGCCTGTGTGTGGGGGCATGTCTATGTGTGTGTGTGTGTGTGTGTGTGTGTGTGTGTGTGTGTGTCGGTGTGTATGTGGGTACATGTGTGGATTCGTGTGTGTGTGCGTGTGTGTGTGTTGGCGCGTGTGTTTGCGCGTGTGGGTGCATGTGTGGGTGCGTGTGAGTGTTTGTGTTGGAGCGTCTGTGGGCGTATGTGGGTGCGTGTGAAGGTGCGCATGTGGGTGTGTGTGGGTGTGTGTGTATGTGCGTGTGTTGGCGCGTGTGTGTGCGTGTGTGGTGTGTGTGTGTCTGCGTGTGTGCGTGTGTATGTGTGCGTGTGTTGGCGTGTGTGTGTGCGTGTGTGGTGTGTGTGGGTGCGTGTGCGTGTTGACGCATCTGTGTCTGTGTGGGTGTGTCGGTGCATGTGTTGGTGCGTGTGTGTGAGTGGTGCGTGTGTGTGTGAATGTGTGCGTGTGAGGGTGCCTCTGGGTTTGTGTGGGTGCTTGTGTTTGTATGTGTGTGTGCGTGTGTGCGTGTGTGCGTGTGTGCGTATGTGCGGTGTGCGTGTGTGCGTGTGTGCGTGTGTGGGTGTGTGCGTGTGTGCGTGTGTGCGTGTGTGCGTGTGTGCGAGGAGATATAGCGACAAGCAAGCCTCCAGAAGGCGACGCCGACGCCAACGATGGCAGTGACACTGCTTGTGGCGAACAGCCTGCTACGTGATGTACGCGTCCAGTGGCAATCCCATCAAGATTCGGAAAAAATCAGCCGCCATTCTCGCCGATATCGAACAAATGATCGATGACGCAGCTAATACGGAAACAATCGACGAAATTGTCATCGACAGAGGAACTCAAGAAACAACGAGTGAAGTAAGTGTAGCAAACATAAAAGAAAACATCGCACAACTACTGCGGAATGCGAAAACCGTGAAACCAACCATCACGGTGAGCAGCGTATTGCCGTCGAAATAGAAGTTATACAAAAAATTGTTTTAAAATGTATGTTTCCTGGATTGGGTGACGCGGAGATACTCAGACGTGTTAACCTGGATACGTTGAATGTAATATGGGACAGCATTTGTCAAAAATATTTTGATAAAATTAAAGTCGACACACGTAGATAATATGTTCTGCTGCCTGAAAAAAGTCATTCCATGTATAATATTACTAGAACGAATAGATTCCGTAACTCCTTTATACCGTGGGCTTTATACAAATGTCAGTAAAAAGGCTATTAGTACGGTATTATTTGCGGTATCAAATGTATTTCTGTTGTATTTGTATGATATTTTGATGAGTTATTTGTAACCTATTGTAATATGCCAATCCAACTCAGTTGAGTTGCTAATAAAAGTTGGGTGTATTTATTACACGCTGACGAGAATGACATATGAATTGTCTGAGACACACGCGGTGGAGACTGACTTATATGAATAGACTGAGATATACGCGGAAGAGACAGAGTGATATGAATAGACGTAGATAAACACGGACGATACAGACTTGTATAAATCTATGTAGATACACGCGGACGAGTCTGACATGAATAGACTGAAATACGCGCGGACGAGACAGACATATGAATAGACGTAGATACACGCGGACGAGACTAATTTATATGAATATACAGCAATACACTCGGACCAGACAGACTCAAATGAATAGACGTAGATACACGCAGACGAGACTGAGTTATATATGTAGACATAGATACACGAGGACGAGACTGACTTATATGAATAGACTGAGATACGCGCGGACGAGACAGATGTATACGAATAGACTTAGACACACGTGGACGAAACAGACTAAGATGAAGGACTTAGATACACGCGGCCGAGCTGCCTTCTAAAAGTAGACTTAGCTAAACGCGGATTGAGATTGAGTGATATCAATTGACGTAGATGTTAGCGGACGAGCCAATTTTTTTGAATAGACGTGGATACACGCATACGAGTCAGATTGGTATGAATAGGCGTATATACACGCGGACGAGGTAGAGTTATATGAATAGATGGATATACAAGCGGACGAGACATTTTCATATGAATCAACGTAGATACATGCGGACGATACAGACTAATATGAATACACGTAGACACACGCGAAAGAGACTGACCTATAAATAGACATACCCGGGTAAATACATGCGGACGACACAGATGTATACGTAGATACATGCGGACAAGACAGACATATATGAATAGACGTAGATACACGCGGACAAGACTGACTGATACGAGTGAACGTAGATACACGCGGACGAGACAGATTTATATGGAAAGACAGATTTAGATACACGCGGACGCGACTGACATAAATGAATAGACATAAATAAAGGCGGAATAGACTGACTGATATGAATAGACTTAGATACATGCGGACGATACAGAGTTATATGACTATACATAGATACAAGCAGACGAGACTGACGTGTATGAATAGACGTAGATACTCGCGGAAAAGACAGACTTATATGAATAAACATGGATACACGCGGAAGACATATGAAGAGACGTAGATACACCCGAAAGAGACTGACTGATGTGAATAGACTTAGATAAACGCGGACGACACTGACTTATATGAATAGACTCAGACACACGGGAAGAGAGTGATTTATATGAACACACTTAGATACACGCGGACGAGACTGACTTATGTGAATAGACTTAGATGCAGGCGGACGAGACTGCTGATATGAATAGATTAAGATACACGCGGACGAGACTGACTTAAATGAATTGACAGGTAAACGCGGACGATACAAGACTTGTGTCAATACAAGTAGATACAGGCGTGTGAGATATATTTATATGAATGGACGTAGTTACACGCGGAAGAGACTGACTGATATAAATAGACTTAGATACATGCGGAAGAGACTGACTTGTATGAACATACTTAAATACACGCGACTGAGACTGATTTCTAAGAATAGACTTAGATACACGCGGACGAGACTGACTTATATGAATAGACTTAGAAAAACGCAGATAAGACGTATTTTCATGAATAGACTTAGGTACCCGCGGACGAGACTGACTTATATGAATTACCGTAGATACACGGGGACGAGACAGACTAATAGGAATATACGTAGATACACGAGGACGATACTGACGTATATGAATAAATGTAGATACACGTGGATAAGACGGACATATATGAATAAACATAGATACACGCGGACGGTACAGACTTATACAAAGACACGTAGATACACTCGGACGAGACGAGAGTTATATCAATAGACTTGGATACATGCGGAAGAGACTTACTGGTAGGAATAGACTTAAATACACGCGACTGAGACTGACTGATATGCATAGACTTAGATATACGCGGACGAGATTGACTTGTATGAATAGACTTAGATAAACCCGGACGAGACTGACTTATATGAATAAACTTACATAAACCCGGACGAGTCTTTGGTGAATAGACTTAGATACATGCGGACCAGACTGACATATATGAATAGCCGTAGATACACTCGGACGAGACAGACTGATATGAATAGACTTAGATAAACGCGGACGAGTCTGACTGATATGAATAGATTTAGATACACGCGAACGAGACTGCTGATCTGAATAGATCTAGATACTCTCGGACGAGTCTGACTTATATGAATTGACGTAGAAACAGGCGGACGAATCAGACTTATAAGAATAGACTTAGAAACATGCGGTCGAGGCAGATTATATGAATAGATGTAGATACACGCGGATGAGACATATTGATATGAATAGACGTAGATACACGCGGTCGATACAAACTAATATCAACACACTGATATACACGCGGACGAAATTGAATTATGAATAGATGTAGAAAACGCGGACGAGACAGACTTATATAAATAGATGTAGATACATGCTCCACCCCACTGCAAGTGCTAGACGTGTTTACGATGTGCTAGTTTCAATTAAGTATTTCTGCCAGTTTTAGTCGGTCTTAATAGTGACTCTTATGATCATATACATGTTGATCACCTTACGAATACACCTTTATGTGACATCTTTCACTAGGCCGAGCCGATGTGAAAGATTTTAAGTATTTTAAAATTTAGCTGGATGTTTGGGCCTTTTATCGCCCGACGGGTGACTCTACCAGGTAAACGAACAATAGTTAAAAGCAATAACATCAGCTTAGCTGTAACCAATTATACCGGTTCCGCCTGAACAACCGTGGACAACGACTCTTGCCCGGTGGCTAATCGTTCAGGTGAAAACTGTTGCGGATCACCTGTACTACCCGTACATCTGCCTCCAATAGACGTCATTTGTGACCCGGTGAGTGACAAGTCAAGAAAGCGCGCCGGGAAGCTGCGAAAGATAAGCACGCAGACAACTCGAAATACTGCGTGAAGACCTATATACTCAACGGCAAGGACAACCATCAAATGGATCAATGTCATCTGTGCCAGGCGTGGGTGCACCCGGAGTGTTTCGGTGAAGACGATAAGGACATTATAGGCATTTGGTCCTGCGCGTCATGTCGTATGCTACCGACATTCATGGAGCGTCTACTCGAGAAGACGTCCCACCTCGAGTCGCTATTCGTCAAACTCGAACGATCGAACCAAGAGCTTGTCTCCTTGACGGGTGAACAGAACGAAGAAATACGAGGTCTGCGAGGAGATATAGCGACAAGCAAGCCTCCAGAAGGCGACGCCGACGCCAACGATGGCAGTGACACTGCTTGTGGGGAACAGCCTGCTACGTGATGTACGCGTCCAGTGGCAATCCCATCAAGATTCGAAAGAAATCAGCCGCCATTCTCGCCGATATCGAACAAATGATCGATGACGGGGAAACAATCGACGAAATTGTCATCGACAGAGGAACTCACGAAACAACGAGTTAAGTAAGTGAATAGACTGAGATACGGGCGTACGAGACAGACGTATACCAATAGACTTAGTTACAGGCGGACGAGCTTCCTTCTAAGAATAGACTTAGTTACACGCGGATTGAGATTGACTGATATGAATTGACGTAGATGCTAACGGACGAGACTGTCTTATATGAATAGACTTAGATAAACGCTGACGAGTCTGACTGATATGAATAGATTTAGATACACGCGAAGATACCCGTGGGCGAGGTAGAGTTATATGAATAGATGTATGGAAGCACCGGCCCGTCATAAAGGCGGAATAGCCTCACGACGTAATTATTCGTGCGAAACGACGCAATTATTTGCGTCGTGAATAATTTCTATTTTTGACACGACGTAAATAAAATTACATTGTGTCGCCATTTAGCGAAACGACGTAATTCGAATTACGTCGTGTCAAAAATTCGAATTGCGTCGTTGCGCCACATGGCGACACATCGCAATTCGATTTACGTCGTGTCAAAAATACGACATGCTCGAGCCTCTAAATTCTTGTCGTGCATCAAGTCAACCAATCACGGCACGTTTCGGAATTCGTTTTTCGTTATGCTTCGGTCGCACTGCCACTTCGGGTGGCCGGTAAAACTAGGTAGTTTCGGCGGGATACTTCGGTCGCACTGGATGCGTTTTGAAAACAAACTCCCAGAAATTGCATCGGCGAAGTGGTATATCTAAGTACCTATGGGTAATTTTTGGTCGTTTCCGCGCTGTTTTTTATGTTTCGACAATTTAATAAACTTTACTCAACCTTAAATGTAATAGGTCAAAAGATGCATAAATCGAGAGTATATTTTATAACTGCAACTATGTGATGCAATAGTTATTTAAATTTAGTTTATAAAATATTTGACTTAGGAGGTCCCTATTATGACTAATAAATAGTCGCTATCTTAGGGGCCACTTTGGGTTTTTAAATTAGCAATTTTTTATGTAATTATTGAATGCCACTGACGGACCATTACGGATAGCCCAATTGTATTTAGGAGCATGTATATTCCTGAGCATTGTTTATTAATATTTGCTACTTTACGCCAATTGCAAATATAGGATATGTGGTAAAAATATAATACGTTTATGGCTTAATGTGTTGCTAGAGTTAGTGTTCATTCATTATTATTTTGCATATGTAGTAATGTATAACAGTAGAGGTATGTTTGCATATGTGAGTAATATGCTGCTTTACATAGTCTTTTTTAAATTGTGATTGGTTATGTTTTTATTAAACAAATATAGGTATTGTTTATTGTGTGAGGCAGACTATTTTTAATACTTTTTTTACAAATGTATATTATGTCCTGAATGTATGTATTCTGCTGTGTGCTGGTGTGAAATGATTATGCATATTTCTGGTTTGTGTTATATGTCAATTTTGAAAGTATGCGGGTAATGTTTTATGTTTATATTTATAATAAAATTATAATATAATATAATAATATAAAGTTGGTATTCAACTTCGCCGATGTAATTTCTGCGAGTTTGTTTTCAAAACGCAGCCAATGCGACCGAAGTATCCCGCCTTTGCGAACGATGCTTTCGTTCGGTTAACGCATTGTCGCCTTTCCAAACGTTGTTTTCGAAGCGCTTTCGCCTTTGCGAGCGACGTTTTCGATCGGCAAAAGCGTTTTCGCCTTTGCGAGCGACGTTTTCGCACAGTGAAAGCATTTTTGACTTTGCGAGCGACGTTAAATCGTTTTCTTATTTCCGAGCCACATTTTTACCAGGCCACGTTTTCGCTAGGTAAATGCGTTTTAAAATTTGTGAGCCACGTTTTCGCTCGGTATAAAACGTTTTCGCCTTGGCTCGAAAAGTCGAAAACGCGTTTATCAAGCCAAAATCTGCATCGCAAAGTCGAAAACGCTTTTATCGAGCGAAAACGCAAACGCGAAAACGCGTTTACCGAGTTAAAACGCGTACTTAGAATGAAAACGTGTTTAACGAGCGAAAACGTCGCTCGCAAATTCGAAAACGCTTTTACGGAGCGAAGACGTCGCTAGCAAAGGCGAAAACGCGTTTACCGAGCGAAAACGTCGCTCGCAAAGGCGAAAACGCTTCGCCTTTGAAAGAAACGTTTTCGCTCGGTAGACGATTTTGCTCCTTTGCGGGAGACCTATTTTCTCGGTAAGTCGAAAACAGAGATAAAATGTCGCTCACAAAGTCGAAAACGCATTTACCGACCGAAAACGTGTCTACCGAGCGGAAACGCCTTTACCGATTAAAAACGTACCTCTTAAAGACGAAAATGCGTTCACCGAGCAAAAACGAGGCTCACTGAGCGAAGATATTGCGATAAACGCGATTTCCGAGTTAAAACGTGGCTCGCAAAGGCGGAAAAGAGTTTACCTAGCGCGTTTTCGCCTTTGGGAGGGACGTACTAACGTCCCTCCCAAAGGCGAAAACGCGTTTACCAAGCGAAAGCGTGCCGCGCAAAGGCGGAAACTTTTTTCCGACGCAAATGCTCAGACAAAAAAGCCTTTCCCGAGCAAAAACGAATATTAACGAGCGAATACGCGTCTACATAGCGAAAACGGAAAGGCGGAAACGCGTTTACCGAGCTGATACATTCCTCACAAAAGGCGAAAACATTTACCTAGCGAAAACGTGGCCCGGAAAGGCGGTAACGCTTTTACCGAGAGAAAACGTCGCAAGGAAATGCGAAAAAGTGTTTACCAAGGGAAAACGCGTTTACCTAGCGAAAACGCGTTTACCTAGCGAAAACGTGCCCCGGAAAGGCGGAAACGTTTTTTACCGAGAAAAAACGACGCAAGCAAACGCGAAAAAGCGATTACCGAGGGAAAACGTCGCTCACAAAGGCGGAAACGCGTTTACCTAGCGAAAACGCGTTTACCTAGCGAAAACGTGCCCCGGAAAGGCGGAAACGTTTTTTACCGAGAAAAAACGACGCAAGCAAACGCGAAAAAGCGATTACCGAGGGAAAACGTCGCTCACAAAGGCGGAAGCGCGTTTACCGAGCTCATACGTTCCTCGTAAAGGCGAAAACGCGTTTACCTAGCGAAAACGTGCCACGGAAAGGCGGAAACGCTTTTTTCCGAGAGAAAACGACGCAAGCAAAGGCAAAAAACGTTTACCGAGCGAAAACGCGTTCCCCGAGCGAAAACGTAACTCTGAAAGACGAAAAAGCCTTTACGGAGCGAAAACGTCGCTCGCAAAGGCGATAACGCTAATACCGAGCGAAGACGTCGCTCGCAAAGTGGAAAACGTGTCTGCCCCAGCTTAAACTTCGATCGCAAAGGTGAAAACGCTTTTACCAAGCGAAAATAACCTTTGCAATGGCGAAAATGCGTCTATCGAGCGAAAACGCCATAACCGAGCGAAGACTTTCCTCGGAAAGGCTAAAATCTGTTTACTGAGCGACATTTCCGCTCGGAAAACGCGTTTTCGCATTTGCGATCGACGATTTTGCTCGATTAAATCGTTTTCGAATTTGCGAGGCAGCTTTTTTGTTGGTAAAGGCGTTATTGTTTTTGCGCGCCAAGTTTTCGCTCGGTGAACGCGTTTTCGCCTTTGCGTGCGTCGGAAATGCGAAAAAGCTTTTTATTGAGCGAAAATGTCGTTAACAAAACCAAAAATCCGTTTATGGAGCGAAAACATTGCTCGCAAAGGCGAAAAGGCGACTACCCAGCAAAAACGTCGCTCACAAAGGCGTATACGCGTTTATCGAGCTTCCGCCTCTGCGAGCCTAGTTTTCGCTCGCAGAGGCGGAAACGCGTCTACCGTGCTAATACGTCACTTGCAAAATCAAAAATACGTTTAGCAACCAAAAACGTACCCCGGAAAGACGGAAACGTTTTTATCGAGAGAAAGCGACACAAGCATAGGCTAAAAAGCGTTTCCGGAGCGAAAACGCATATTAACGAACGAATACGCGTCTATATAGCGAAAACGCGCTAACGAAGCGAAAAATCTTTTACCGAGCGACAACGTCGCTACCAAAGGCGAAAACGCTTTTTACCGAGTGAAAACACGTTACCCGGGTGAAAACGTAACTCGGAAAGGCGAAAAAGCCTTTACCCAGCGAAAACGTCGTTCGGTTAACGCATTTTTCGCTTGGTAGACGCGTTTTCGCCTGTGCGAGCGACGTTTTCACTAGGTAAAAGCGTCTTAGGCTTTTCGAGCGACGTTTTCGCTCGGAAAACACGTTTTCATTCGGAAAACGCGTATTAGCTCGATCAACGCGATTTCGCATTTGCGTTTTCGCTCGGTTAAGCGTTTAAGGCTTTGCGAGCGACGTTTTCGCACTGTGAAAGCGTTTTCGAATTTGCGACGCAGCTTTTTTGCGTTATTGTCTTTGCGAGCCAAGTTTTCGCTCGGTGAACGCGTTTTCGCCTTTGCGTGCGTCAGAAATGCGAAAAAGCTTTTTATTGAGTGCAAATTTCGTTAACAAAACCAAAAATCCGTTTATGGAGCGAAAACATTGCTCGCAAAGGCGAAAACGCGATTACCCAACAAAAACGTCGCTCACAAAGGCGTATACGCGTTTATCGAGGGAAAACGTGGCACGGAAAATCCAAAATGCGTTTACAGATCTAAGACGTGATTATTTTCTCTAGGCAGAATTGTTTTCGCCTTTGCGACCGACGTTTTCGCTCGGAAAAGGTTTCATCGCCTTTCCGAGGTACGTTTTCGCTCGATCAACGCGTTTGAAACTTTGCGAGCCACGTTTTCGCTCGAGGAACGCGTTTTCGCTCGGTAAACGCGTTTTCCCTTGGTAAACTCTTTTTCGCCTTTGCTTGCGTCGTTTTTTCTCGGTAAGAAGCGTTACCGCCTTTCCGGGGCACGTTTTCGCTAGGTAAACGTTTTCGCCTTTGTGAGGAATGCCTGAGCTCGGTAAACGCGCTTCTGCCTTTGGGATCCACGCTTTCGCTCGGAAAACGGTCAGTAAGTGTTTTTGCTTTTGCAAGCAACGGCTTCACTCGGTAGACGCTTTTTCAACTTTGCGAGTCATTTGTTTTGTATTAAGGTGTTTTCGCCTATGAGAGGGACGTTTTCGTTCGGTTTACTGGTTTTCGCTCGCTTATCGCTTTTTCGCTCGGTAAACGCATTTTCGCATTTACAAACGTTATTTTCGCTAGGTAAAACCGTTTTCGCATTTGGGAGCGACGTCTTTGCTGGGTAAAGCGATTTCGCGTTTGCGAGCGACGTTTTTCGGTTGGTATAGGCTTTTTGTCCTTTCTAAGATATATTTTCGCCCGGTAAACGCGTTTAAAACTTTGTGAGCGACGTTTTAGGTATGTTTTGGATTTACCTAGAGAATATGTCTCACGCAAAGGAGCAAAATCGTCTACCGATCGAAAAGGTTTCTTTCAAACGCGAAATCACGCTTACCAAACAAAAACGTTGCTTGTAATGCTGCAACGCATTTATCGAGGAAATACGTATCCCGCAAAAGCGACAACGCGATAAATGCGATTACGATGCTACAACGTCGTTCGCAAATGCAAAAAATGCATTTATTGAGCGAAAACGTCGAAACAAAGTCGAAAACTCGTTTACCGACCGAAAACATCCCTCGCAAATGCGAAAAGCTTGTAACTAGACAAAACGTCTCACGTAAAGGCCAAAACCCTTCTTCCGAGCGAAGATTTCGTTCGCAAAGGCAAAAATGCTTTTTCCGAGCGAAAACGTGGCTTGCAGAGGCGGAAACGCGTCTACCGTGCTAATACGTCCCTAGCAAAAACAAAACAGGTAAAAGCGTTTTAGGCTTTTCGAGCGGTCGGAAAACACGTTTTCATTCGGAAAACGCGTATTAGCTCGATCAACGCGATTTCGCATTTGCGTTTTCGCTCGGTAAAGCGTTTTAGGCTTTGCGAGCGACGTTTTCGCACTGTGAAAGCGTTTTCGAATTTGCTACGCAGCTTTTTTGCGTTATTGTCTTTGCGAGCCAAGTTTTCGCTCGGTGAACGCGTTTTCGCCTTTGCGTGCGTCAGAAATGCGAAAAAGCTTTTTATTGAGTGCAAATTTCGTTAACAAAACCAAAAATCCGTTTATGGAGAGAAAACATTGCTCGCAAAGGCGAAAACGCGATTACCCAACAAAAACGTCGCTCACAAAGGCGTATACGCGTTTATCGAGGGAAAACGTGGCACGGAAAATCCAAAATGCGACGCAGCTTTTTTGTTGGTAAAGGCTTTTGTTAGTAAATTTCTTTGCGAGCCGAGTTTTCGCTCGGTGAATGCGTTTTCGCCTTTGCGTGCGTCAGAAATGCGAAAAAGCTTTTTATTGACCGAAAATGTCGTTAACAAAACCAAAAATCCGAAAACATTCCTCGCAAAGGCGAAAACGCGACTACCCAGCAAAAACTTCGCTCACAAAGGCGTATACGCGTTTATCGACGGAAAACGTGGCACGAAAAATCCAAAACGCGTTTACAGATCTAAGACGTGATTATTTTCTCTAGGCAGAATTGTTTTCGCCTTTGCGACCGACGTTTTCGCTCGAAAAAGATTTCATCGCCTTTCCGAGGTACGTTTTCGCTCGATAAACGCGTTTGAAACTTTGCGAGCCACGTTTTCGCTCGAGGAACGCGTTTTCGCTCGGTAAACGCGTTTTCCCTTGGTAAACTCTTTTTCGCCTTTGTTTGCGTCGTTTTCTCTCGGTAAGAAGCGTTACCGCATTTCCGGGGCACGTTTTCGCTAGGTAAACGTTTTCGCCTTTCCTGAGGAATGCATGATCTCGGTAAACGCGCTTCCGCCTTTGGGAGCCACGCTTTCGCTCGGAAAACGGTCGAAAAAGCCTTTACCCAGCGAAAATGTCGCTCGGTTAATGCATTTTTCGGTAGACGCGTTTTCGCCTGTGCGAGCGACATTTTCGCTAGGTAAAAGCGTCTTAGGCTTTTCGAGCGACGTTTTCGCTCGGAAAACACGTTTTCATTCGGAAAACGCGTATTAGCTCGATCAACGCGATTTCGCATTTGCGTTTTCGCTCGGTAAAGCGTTTTAGGCTTTGCGAGCGACGTTTTTGCTTCGTGAAAGTGTTTTCCCTTTTGCAAGCACTCGGTAGACGCCTTTTCAACTTTGCGAGCCATATTTGTTTTGTGTTAAGGTGTTTTCGTTCGCTTAACTGGTTTTCGCTCGCTTCTCACTTTTTCGCACGATAAACGCATTTTCGCATTTACAAACGTTATTTTCGCTAGGTAAAACCGTTTTCCCATTTGCTAGCGACGTCTTCGCTGGGTATAGCGATTTCGCGTTTGCGAACGACGTTTTTCGCTCGGTATAGGCTTTTTGGCCTTTCTGATGTATATTTTCGCCCGGTAAACGCGGTTAAAACTTTGTGAGCGACGCTTTAGCTCTGTTTTGGACTTACCTAGAGTATATGTCTCTGGCAAAGCAGCAAAAGCGTCTACCGAGCGGAAACGTTGCTTTCAAAGGGGAAAACACGCTTACCGAACGAAAACGTCGCTTGCTAACACAGCAACGCGTGTTGATCGAGAGAATACGGACCCCACAAAAGCAATACAACGATAAACGCGATTACGGTGATAACAACGTCGTTCGCAAATGCGAAAATGCATTTATAGAGCGAAAACGTGGCTCACAAAGTCGAAAACTCGTTTACCGAGCGTAAACATCCCTCGCAAAGGCGAAATGCTTGTAACTAGACAAAACGTCTCACGTAAAGCCCAAAACGCTTTTTCTGAGCGAAGATTTCGCTCGCAAAGGCAAAAATGCTTTTTCCGAGCGAAAACGTGGCTCGCATGCTAATACGTCCCTCGCTCGGGCGAAAATACGTTTACCTTGCGAAAACGTGCCCTGGAAAGGCGGAAACTTTTTTATCGAGAGAAAGCGACACAAGCATAGACGAAAAACCGTTTCCCGAGCGAAAACGCATATTAAAGAGCGAATACGCGTCAATATAGGGAAAACACGCTAACCGGTCGAAAAATCGTTTAACGAGCGAAAACGTCGCTCACAAAGGCGGAAACGCGTTTACCGAGCTAAAACATTCCTAGCAAAGGCGAAAACGCGTTTACCTAGCGAAAGCGTGCCCCGGAAAGGCGGAAACGGTTTTTACAGAGAAAAAACGACGCAAGCAAACGCGAAAAAGCGATTACCGAGGAAAAATGTCGCTCACAAAGGCGGAAGCGCGTTTACCGAGCTCATACGTTCCTCGTAAAGGCGAAAACGCGATTACCTAGCGAAAACGTGCCTCGGAAAGGCGGAAACGTTTTTTCCCGAGAGAAAACGACGCATGCAAAGACGAAAAAGCGTTTCCCAAGCGAAAACGCATATTAAAGAGCGAATACGCGTCAACATAGCGAAAACACACTAACCGGTCGAAAAATCGTTTACCTAGCGAAAACATCCCTCGCAAAGGCGAAAAGCTTGTAACTAGAGAACACGTCTCACGTAAAGCCCTAACGCTTTTTCCGATTGAAGACTTCGCTCGCAAAAGCGAAAACGCGTCTACCATGCTAATACGTCCCTCGCTAAGTCGAAAATACGTTTGCCTTGCGAAAACGTGCCCTGGAAAGGCGGATACTTTTTTATCGAGAGAAAGCGACACAAGCATAGACGAAAAACCGTTTCCCGAGCGAAAACGCATATTAAAGAGCGAATACGCGTCAATATAGGGAAAACACGCTAACCGGTCGAAAAATCGTTTAACGAGCGAAAACGTTCCCTCACAAAGGCGGAAACGCGTTTACCGAGCTAAAACATTCCTAGCAAAGGCGAAAACGCGTTTACCTAGCGAAAACGTGCCCCGGAAAGGCGGAAACGGTTTTTACAGAGAAAAAACGACGCAAGCAAACGCGAAAAAGCGATTACCGAGGGAAAATGTCGCTCACAAAGGCGGAAGCGCGTTTACCGAGCTCATACGTTCCTCGTAAAGGCGAAAACGCGATTACCTAGCGAAAACGTGCCTCGGAAAGGCGGAAACGTTTTTTTCCGAGAGAAAACGACGCAAGCAAAGACGAAAAAGCGATTACCGAGGGTATAAGCGTTTACCGAGCGAAAACGCGTTCCCGGAGCCAAAACGTAACTCTGAAAGGCGATAAAGCCTTTACCGAGCGAAAACGTCGCTCGCAAAGTGGAAAACGCTTTTACCAAGATGTGTTTACTGAGCGACATTTCCGCTCGGAAAACGTGTTTTCGTTTTTGCTCAGTTTTTTCAGTTTTTGCTCGGTAGACACATTTTTGGTCGGTAAATGCGTTTTCCATTTTGTGAGCGACTTTTTAGCTCTGATTTCGACTTACCGAGAGAATATGTCTCACGCAAAGGAGCGAAATCGTCTACCGAGCGAAAAGGTTTCTTTCAAAGGCGAAATCACGTTTACCAAACGAAAACGTTGCTAGTAATGCTGCAACGCATATATCGAGGGAATACGTACCCCGCAAAAGCGACAACATGATAAATGCGATTACGATGCTACAACGTCGTTCGCAAATGCGAAAAATGCATTTATTGAGCGAAAACGTCGAAACAAAGTCGAAAACTCGTTTACCGAGCGAAAACATCCTTCGCAAAGGCGAAAAGCTTGTAACTAAACAAAACGTCTCACATAAAGGCCAAAACGCGAAGGCCTTTCCCAGCGAAGATTTCGCTCGCAAAGGCAAAAATGCTTTTTCCGAGCGAAAACGTGGCTCGTAGAGGCGGAAACGCGTCTACCGTGCTAATACGTCCCTTGCAAAAACAAAAATACCATTAAGCAAGCAAAAACGTGTCCCGGAAAGGCGGAAACGTTTTTATTGAGAGAAAGCGACACAAGCATAGACGAAAAACCGTTTCCCGAGCGAAAACGCATATTAAAGAGCGAATACGCGTCAATATAGGGAAAACACGCTAACCGGTCGAAAAATCGTTTAACGAGCGAAAACGTCGCTCACAAAGGCGGAAACGCGTTTACCGAGCTAAAACTTGCCCCGGAAAGGCGGAAACGGTTTTTACAGAGAAAAAACGACGCAAGCAAACGCGAAAAAGCGATTACCGAGGGAAAATGTCGCTCACAAAGGCGGAAGCGCGTTTACCGAGCTCATACGTTCCTCGTAAAGGCGAAAACGCGATTACCTAGCGAAAACGTGCCTCGGAAAGGCGGAAACGTTTTTTTCCGAGAGAAAACGACGCAAGCAAAGACGAAAAAGCGATTACCGAGGGTATAAGCGTTTACCGAGCGAAAACGCGTTCCCGGAGCCAAAACGTAACTCTGAAAGGCGAAAAAGCCTTTACCGAGCGAAGACGTCGCTCGCAAATGCGATAACGCTATACCGAGCGAAGACGTCGCTCGCAAAGTGGAAAACGCTTTTACCAAGATGTGTTTACTGAGCGACATTTCCGCTCGGAAAACGTGTTTTCGTTTTTGCTCAGTTTTTTCAGTTTTTGCTCGGTAGACACATTTTTGGTCGGTAAATGCGTTTTCCATTTTGTGAGCGACTTTTTAGCTCTGATTTCGACTTACCGAGAGAATATGTCTCACGCAAAGGAGCGAAATCGTCTACCGAGCGAAAAGGTTTCTTTCAAAGGCGAAATCACGTTTACCAAACGAAAACGTTGCTAGTAATGCTGCAAAGCATATATCGAGGGAATACGTACCCCGCAAAAGCGACAACATGATAAATGCGATTACGATGCTACAACGTCGTTCGCAAATGCGAAAAATGCATTTATTGAGCGAAAACGTCGAAACAAAGTCGAAAACTCGTTTACCGAGCGAAAACATCCTTCGCAAAGGCGAAAAGCTTGTAACTAGACAAAACGTCTCACATAAAGGCCAAAACGCGAAGGCCTTTCCGAGCGAAGATTTCGCTCGCAAAGGCAAAAATGCTTTTTCCGAGCGAAAACGTGGCTCGTAGAGGCGGAAACGCGTCTACCGTGCTAATACGTCCCTTGCAAAAACAAAAATACGTTAAGCAAGCAAAAACGTGTCCCGGAAAGGCGGAAACGTTTTTATTGAGAGAAAGCGACACATGCATAGACGAAAAACCGTTTCCCGAGCGAAAACGCATATTAAAGAGCGAATACGCGTCAATATAGGGAAAACACGCTAACCGGTCGAAAAATCGTTTAACGAGCGAAAACGTCGCTCACAAAGGCGGAAACGCGTTTACCGAGCTAAAACGTGCCCCGGAAAGGCGGAAACGGTTTTTACAGAGAAAAAACGACGCAAGCAAACGCGAAAAAGCGATTACCGAGGGAAAATGTCGCTCACAAAGGCGGAAGCGCGTTTACCGAGCTCATACGTTCCTCGTAAAGGCGAAAACGCGATTACCTAGCGAAAACGTGCCTCGGAAAGGCGGAAACGTTTTTTTCCGAGAGAAAACGACGCAAGCAAAGACGAAAAAGCGATTACCGAGGGTATAAGCGTTTACCGAGCGAAAACGCGTTCCCGGAGCCAAAACGTAACTCTGAAAGGCGAAAAAGCCTTTACCGAGCGAAGACGTCGCTCGCAAATGCGATAACGCTATACCGAGCGAAGACGTCGCTCGCAAAGTGGAAAACGCTTTTACCAAGATGTGTTTACTGAGCGACATTTCCGCTCGGAAAACGTGTTTTCGTTTTTGCTCAGTTTTTTCAGTTTTTGCTCGGTAGACACATTTTTGGTCGGTAAATGCGTTTTCCATTTTGTGAGCGACTTTTTAGCTGTGATTTCGACTTACCGAGAGAATATGTCTCACGCAAAGGAGCGAAATCGTCTACCGAGCGAAAAGGTTTCTTTCAAAGGCGAAATCACGTTTACCAAACGAAAACGTTGCTAGTAATGCTGCAACGCATATATCGAGGGAATACGTACCCCGCAAAAGCGACAACATGATAAATGCGATTACGATGCTACAACGTCGTTCGCAAATGCGAAAAATGCATTTTTTGAGCGAAAACGTCGAAACAAAGTCGAATACTCGTTTACCGAGCGAAAACATCCCTCGCAAAGGCGAAAAGCTTGTAACTAGACAAAACGTCTCACATAAAGGCCAAAACGCGAAGGCCTTTCCGAGCGAAGATTTCGCTCGCAAAGGCAAAAATGCTTTTTCCGAGCGAAAACGTGGCTCGTAGAGGCGGAAACGCGTCTACCGTGCTAATACGTCCCTTGCAAAAACAAAAATACCATTAAGCAAGCAAAAACGTGTCCCGGAAAGGCGGAAACGTTTTTATTGAGAGAAAGCGACACAAGCATAGACGAAAAACCGTTTCCCGAGCGAAAACGCATATTAAAGAGCGAATACGCGTCAATATAGGGAAAACACGCTAACCGGTCGAAAAATCGTTTAACGAGCGAAAACGTCGCTCACAAAGGCGGAAACGCGTTTACCGAGCTAAAACGTGCCCCGGAAAGGCGGAAACGGTTTTTACAGAGAAAAAACGACGCAAGCAAACGCGAAAAAGCGATTACCGAGGGAAAATGTCGCTCACAAAGGCGGAAGCGCGTTTACCGAGCTCATACGTTCCTCGTAAAGGCGAAAACGCGATTACCTAGCGAAAACGTGCCTCGGAAAGGCGGAAACGTTTTTTTCCGAGAGAAAACGACGCAAGCAAAGACGAAAAAGCGATTACCGAGGGTATAAGCGTTTACCGAGCGAAAACGCGTTCCCGGAGCCAAAACGTAACTCTGAAAGGCGAAAAAGCCTTTACCGAGCGAAGACGTCGCTCGCAAATGCGATAACGCTATACCGAGCGAAGACGTCGCTCGCAAAGTGGAAAACGCTTTTACCAAGATGTGTTTACTGAGCGACATTTCCGCTTGGAAAACGTGTTTTCGTTTTTGCTCAGTTTTTTTGTTTTTGCTCGGTAGACACATTTTTGGTCGGTAAATGCGTTTTCCATTTTGTGAGCGACTTTTTAGCTCTGATTTCGACTTACCGAGAGAATATGTCTCACGCAAAGGAGCGAAATCGTCTACCGAGCGAAAAGGTTTCTTTCAAAGGCGAAATCACGTTTACCAAACGAAAACGTTGCTAGTAATGCTGCAACGCATATATCGAGGGAATACGTACCCCGCAAAAGCGACAACATGATAAATGCGATTACGATGCTACAACGTCGTTCGCAAATGCGAAAAATGCATTTATTGAGCGAAAACGTCGAAACAAAGTCGAAAACTCGTTTACCGAGCGAAAACATCCTTCGCAAAGGCGAAAAGCTTGTAACTAAACAAAACGTCTCACATAAAGGCCAAAACGCGAAGGCCTTTCCGAGCGAAGATTTCGCTCGCAAAGGCAAAAATGCTTTTTCCGAGCGAAAACGTGGCTCGTAGAGGCGGAAACGCGTCTACCGTGCTAATACGTCCCTTGCAAAAACAAAAATACGTTAAGCAAGCAAAAACGTGTCCCGGAAAGGCGGAAACGTTTTTATTGAGAGAAAGCGACACATGCATAGACGAAAAACCGTTTCCCGAGCGAAAACGCATATTAAAGAGCGAATACGCGTCAATATAGGGAAAACACGCTAACCGGTCGAAAAATCGTTTAACGAGCGAAAACGTCGCTCACAAAGGCGGAAACGCGTTTACCGAGCTAAAACGTGCCCCGGAAAGGCGGAAACGGTTTTTACAGAGAAAAAACGACGCAAGCAAACGCGAAAAAGCGATTACCGAGGGAAAATGTCGCTCACAAAGGCGGAAGCGCGTTTACCGAGCTCATACGTTCCTCGTAAAGGCGAAAACGCGATTACCTAGCGAAAACGTGCCTCGGAAAGGCGGAAACGTTTTTTTCCGAGAGAAAACGACGCAAGCAAAGACGAAAAAGCGATTACCGAGGGTATAAGCGTTTACCGAGCGAAAACGCGTTCCCGGAGCCAAAACGTAACTTTGAAAGGCGAAAAAGCCTTTACCGAGCGAAGACGTCGCTCGCAAATGCGATAACGCTATACCGAGCGAAGACGTCGCTCGCAAAGTGGAAAACGCTTTTACCAAGATGTGTTTACTGAGCGACATTTCCGCTCGGAAAACGTGTTTTCGTTTTTGCTCAGTTTTTTTGTTTTTGCTCGGTAGACACATTTTTGGTCGGTAAATGCGTTTTCCATTTTGTGAGCGACTTTTTAGCTCTGATTTCGACTTACCGAGAGAATATGTCTCACGCAAAGGAGCGAAATCGTCTACCGAGCGAAAAGGTTTCTTTCAAAGGCGAAATCACGTTTACCAAACGAAAACGTTGCTAGTAATGCTGCAACGCATATATCGAGGGAATACGTACCCCGCAAAAGCGACAACATGATAAATGCGATTACGATGCTACAACGTCGTTCGCAAATGCGAAAAATGCATTTATTGAGCGAAAACGTCGAAACAAAGTCGAAAACTCGTTTACCGAGCGAAAACATCCTTCGCAAAGGCGAAAACTAAACAAAACGTCTCACATAAAGGCCAAAACGCGAAGGCCTTTCCGAGCGAAGATTTCGCTCGCAAAGGCAAAAATGCTTTTTCCGAGCGAAAACGTGGCTCGTAGAGGCGGAAACGCGTCTACCGTGCTAATACGTCCCTTGCAAAAACAAAAATACGTTAAGCAAGCAAAAACGTGTCCCGGAAAGGCGGAAACGTTTTTATTGAGAGAAAGCGACACATGCATAGACGAAAAACCGTTTCCCGAGCGAAAACGCATATTAAAGAGCGAATACGCGTCAATATAGGGAAAACACGCTAACCGGTCGAAAAATCGTTTAACGAGCGAAAACGTCGCTCACAAAGGCGGAAACGCGTTTACCGAGCTAAAACGTGCCCCGGAAAGGCGGAAACGGTTTTTACAGAGAAAAAACGACGCAAGCAAACGCGAAAAAGCGATTACCGAGGGAAAATGTCGCTCACAAAGGCGGAAGCGCGTTTACCGAGCTCATACGTTCCTCGTAAAGGCGAAAACGCGATTACCTAGCGAAAACGTGCCTCGGAAAGGCGGAAACGTTTTTTTCCGAGAGAAAACGACGCAAGCAAAGACGAAAAAGCGATTACCGAGGGTATAAGCGTTTACCGAGCGAAAACGCGTTCCCGGAGCCAAAACGTAACTCTGAAAGGCGGAAAAGCCTTTACCGAGCGAAGACGTCGCTCGCAAATGCGATAACGCTATACCGAGCGAAGACGTCGCTCGCAAAGTGGAAAACGCTTTTACCAAGATGTGTTTACTGAGCGACATTTCCGCTCGGAAAACGTGTTTTCGTTTTTGCTCAGTTTTTTCAGTTTTTGCTCGGTAGACACATTTTTGGTCGGTAAATGCGTTTTCCATTTTGTGAGCGACTTTTTAGCTCTGATTTTGACTTACCGAGAGAATATGTCTCACGCAAAGGAGCGAAATCGTCTACCGAGTGAAAAGGTTTCTTTCAAAGGCGAAATCACGTTTACCAAACGAAAACGTTGCTAGTAATGCTGCAACGCATATATCGAGGGAATACGTACCCCGCAAAAGCGACAACATGATAAATGCGATTACGATGCTACAACGTCGTTCGCAAATGCGAAAAATGCATTTTTTGAGCGAAAACGTCGAAACAAAGTCGAAAACTCGTTTACCGAGCGAAAACATCCCTCGCAAAGGCGAAAAGCTTGTAACTAGACAAAACGTCTCACATAAAGGCCAAAACGCGAAGGCCTTTCCGAGCGAAGATTTCGCTCGCAAAGGCAAAAATGCTTTTTCCGAGCGAAAACGTGGCTCGTAGAGGCGGAAACGCGTCTACCGTGCTAATACGTCCCTTGCAAAAACAAAAATACCGTTAAGCAAGCAAAAACGTGTCCCGGAAAGGCGGAAACGTTTTTATTGAGAGAAAGCGACACAAGCATAGACGAAAAACCGTTTCCCGAGCGAAAACGCATATTAAAGAGCGAATACGCGTCAATATAGGGAAAACACGCTAACCGGTCGAAAAATCGTTTAACGAGCGAAAACGTCGCTCACAAAGGCGGAAACGCGTTTACCGAGCTAAAACGTGCCCCGGAAAGGCGGAAACGGTTTTTACAGAGAAAAAACGACGCAAGCAAACGCGAAAAAGCGATTACCGAGGGAAAATGTCGCTCACAAAGGCGGAAGCGCGTTTACCGAGCTCATACGTTCCTCGTAAAGGCGAAAACGCGATTACCTAGCGAAAACGTGCCACGGAAAGGCGGAAACGTTTTTTTCCGAGAGAAAACGACGCAAGCAAAGACGAAAAAGCGATTACCGAGGGTATAAGCGTTTACCGAGCGAAAACGCGTTCCCGGAGCCAAAACGTAACTCTGAAAGGCGAAAAAGCCTTTACCGAGCGAAGACGTCGCTCGCAAATGCGATAACGCTATACCGAGCGAAGACGTCGCTCGCAAAGTGGAAAACGCTTTTACCAAGATGTGTTTACTGAGCGACATTTCCGCTCGGAAAACGTGTTTTCGTTTTTGCTCAGTTTTTTCAGTTTTTGCTCGGTAGACACATTTTTGGTCGGTAAATGCGTTTTCCATTTTGTGAGCGACTTTTTAGCTCTGATTTCGACTTACCGAGAGAATATGTCTCACGCAAAGGAGCGAAATCGTCTACCGAGCGAAAAGGTTTCTTTCAAAGGCGAAATCACGTTTACCAAACGAAAACGTTGCTAGTAATGCTGCAACGCATATATCGAGGGAATACGTACCCCGCAAAAGCGACAACATGATAAATGCGATTACGATGCTACAACGTCGTTCGCAAATGCGAAAAATGCATTTTTTGAGCGAAAACGTCGAAACAAAGTCGAAAACTCGTTTACCGAGCGAAAACATCCCTCGCAAAGGCGAAAAGCTTGTAACTAGACAAAACGTCTCACATAAAGGCCAAAACGCGAAGGCCTTTCCGAGCGAAGATTTCGCTCGCAAAGGCAAAAATGCTTTTTCCGAGCGAAAACGTGGCTCGTAGAGGCGGAAACGCGTCTACCGTGCTAATACGTCCCTTGCAAAAACAAAAATACCGTTAAGCAAGCAAAAACGTGTCCCGGAAAGGCGGAAACGTTTTTATTGAGAGAAAGCGACACATGCATAGACGAAAAACCGTTTCCCGAGCGAAAACGCATATTAAAGAGCGAATACGCGTCAATATAGGGAAAACACGCTAACCGGTCGAAAAATCGTTTAACGAGCGAAAACGTCGCTCACAAAGGCGGAAACGCGTTTACCGAGCTAAAACGTGCCCCGGAAAGGCGGAAACGGTTTTTACAGAGAAAAAACGACGCAAGCAAACGCGAAAAAGCGATTACCGAGGGAAAATGTCGCTCACAAAGGCGGAAGCGCGTTTACCGAGCTCATACGTTCCTCGTAAAGGCGAAAACGCGATTACCTAGCGAAAACGTGCCTCGGAAAGGCGGAAACGTTTTTTTCCGAGAGAAAACGACGCAAGCAAAGACGAAAAAGCGATTACCGAGGGTATAAGCGTTTACCGAGCGAAAACGCGTTCCCGGAGCCAAAACGTAACTCTGAAAGGCGAAAAAGCCTTTACCGAGCGAAGACGTCGCTCGCAAATGCGATAACGCTATACCGAGCGAAGACGGCGCTCGCAAAGTGGAAAACGCTTTTACCAAGATGTGCTTACTGAGCGACATTTCCGCTCGGAAAACGTGTTTTCGTTTTTGCTCAGTTTTTTGTTTTTGCTCGGTAGACACATTTTTGGTCGGTAAATGCGTTTTCCATTTTGTGAGCGACTTTTTAGCTCTGATTTCGACTTACCGAGAGAATATGTCTCACGCAAAGGAGCGAAATCGTCTACCGAGCGAAAAGGTTTCTTTCAAAGGCGAAATCACGTTTACCAAACGAAAACGTTGCTAGTAATGCTGCAACGCATATATCGAGGGAATACGTACCCCGCAAAAGCGACAACATGATAAATGCGATTACGATGCTACAACGTCGTTCGCAAATGCGAAAAATGCATTTATTGAGCGAAAACGTCGAAACAAAGTCGAAAACTCGTTTACCGAGCGAAAACATCCCTCGCAAAGGCGAAAAGCTTGTAACTAGACAAAACGTCTCACATAAAGGCCAAAACGCGAAGGCCTTTCCGAGCGAAGATTTCGCTCGCAAAGGCAAAAATGCTTTTTCCGAGCGAAAACGTGGCTCGTAGAGGCGGAAACGCGTCTACCGTGCTAATACGTCCCTTGCAAAAACAAAAATACGTTAAGCAAGCAAAAACGTGTCCCGGAAAGGCGGAAACGTTTTTATTGAGAGAAAGCGACACAAGCATAGACGAAAAACCGTTTCCCGAGCGAAAACGCATATTAAAGAGCGAATACGCGTCAATATAGGGAAAACACGCTAACCGGTCGAAAAATCGTTTAACGAGCGAAAACGTCGCTCACAAAGGCGGAAACGCGTTTACCGAGCTAAAACATTCCTAGCAAAGGCGAAAACGCGTTTACCTAGCGAAAACGTGCCCCGGAAAGGCGGAAACGGTTTTTACAGAGAAAAAACGACGCAAGCAAACGCGAAAAAGCGATTACCGAGGGAAAATGTCGCTCACAAAGGCGGAAGCGCGTTTACCGAGCTCATACGTTCCTCGTAAAGGCGAAAACGCGATTACCTAGCGAAAACGTGCCTCGGAAAGGCGGAAACGTTTTTTTCCGAGAGAAAACGACGCAAGCAAAGACGAAAAAGCGATTACCGAGCGAAAACGCGTTCCCGGAGCCAAAACGTAACTCTGAAAGGCGAAAAAGCCTTTACCGAGCGAAAACGTCGCTAGCAAATGCGATAACGCTATACCGAGCGAAGACGTCGCTCGCAAAGTGGAAAACGCTTTTACCAAGATGTGTTTACTGAGCGACATTTCCGCTCGGAAAACATGTTTTCGTTTTTGCTCAGTTTTTTCAGTTTTTGCTCGGTAGACACATTTTTGGTCGGTAAATGCGTTTTCCATTTTGTGAGCGACTTTTTAGCTCTGATTTCGACTTACCGAGAGAATATGTCTCACGCAAAGGAGCGAAATCGACTACCGAGCGAAAACGTTTCTTACAAACGCAAAGCGAGCGACATTTTCGCCCTGTAAAAGGGTTTTCGAATTTGCGAGCGACCTTTTCGCTCGTTAAACAGGTTTTCATTCTAAATACGCATTTTAACTCTGTAAACGCGTTTTCGCGTTTGCGTTTTCGCTCGATAAAAACGTTTTCGAATTTGCGATGCAGATTTTTGCTCGATAAACGCGTTTTCGTCGTGAGGCTATTCCGCCGTTATGACGGGCCGGTGCTTCCATACATCTATTCATATAACTCTACCTCGCCCACGGGTATCTTCGCCTATTCATACCAGTCGCGTGTATCTAAATCTATTCATATCAGTCAGACTCGTCCGCGTTTATCTAAGTCTATTCATATAAGACAGTCTCGTCCGTTAGCATCTACGTCAATTCATATCAGTCAATCTCAATCCGCGTGTAACTAAGTCTATTCTTAGAAGGAAGATCGTCCGCCTGTAACTAAGTCTATTGGAATACGTCTGTCTCGTCCGCCCGTATCTCAGTCTATTAACTTACTTAACTCGTTGTTTCGTGAGTTCCTCTGTCGATGACAATTTCGTCGATTGTTTCCCCTTCATCGATCATTTGTTCGATATCGGCGAGAATGGCGGCTGATTTTTTTCGAATCTTGATGGGATTGCCACTGGACGCGTACATCACGTAGCAGGCTGTTCCCCACAAGCAGTGTCACTGCCATCGTTGGCGTCGGCGTCGCCTTCTGGAGGCTTGCTTGTGGCTATATCTCCTCGCAGACCTCGTATTTCTTCGTTCTGTTCACCCGTCAAGAGACAACCTCTTGGTTCGATCGTTCGAGTTTGACGAACAGCGACTTGAGGTGGGATGTCTTCTCGAGTAGACGCTCCACGAATGTCGGTAGCACACGACATGACGCGCAGAACCAAATGCCTATAATGTCTTTATCGTCTTCACCGAAACACTCCGGTGCACCCACGCCTGGCACAGATGACATTGATCCATTTGATGGTTGTCCTTGCCGTTGAGTATACAGGTCTTCAGGCAGTATTTGTAGTTGTCTGCGTGCTTATCTTTCGCAGCTTTCCGGCGCGCTTTCTTGACTTGTCACTCACCGGGTCACAAATGACGTCTATTGGCGGAAGATGTAACGGTAGTACAGGTGATCCGCAACAGTTTTCACCTGAACTGTTAGCCACCGGGCAAGTGTCGTCCACGGTTGTTCAGGCGGAACCGGTATAATTGGTTACAGCTAAGCTGATGTTATTGCTTTTAACTATTGTTCGTTTACCTGGTAGACTTACCCGTAGGGTGATAAAAGGCCCAAACATCCAGCTTAAATATTAAAATACTTAAAATCTTTCACATCGGCTCGGCCTAGTGAAAGATGTCACGTAAACGTGTATTCGTAAGGTGATCAACACGTATATGATCATAAGTCACTATTAAGACGGACTAAAACTGGCAGCAATACTTAATTGAAACTAGCACTTGCAGTGGGGTGGAGCATGTATCTACATCTATTTATATAAGTCTGTCTCGTTCGCGTTTTCTACATCTATTCGTAATTCAGTTTCTTCAGCGTGCATATCAGTGTGTAGACCGCGTGTATCTACGTCTATTCATATAAATCTGTCTCATCCGCGAGTATCTAAGTCTATTCTTAGAAATCACTCTCAGTCGCGTGTATTTAAGTGTGTTCATACATGTATCTACGGCTATTCATATATGTCAGTCTGGGCCGCGTGTATCTAAGTCTATTCACCAAAGTCAGTCTCGTCCGGGTTTATGTAAGTTTATTCATATAAGTCAGTCTCGTCCGGGTTTATCTAAGTCTATTCATACAAGTCAGTCTCGTCCGCGTATATCTAAGTCTATGCATATCAGTCAGTGTCAGTCGCGTGTATTTAAGTGTGTTCATACAAGTCAGTCTCTTTCGCATGTATCTAAGTCTATTTATATCAGTCAGTCTCGTCCGCGTGTATCTACTTTCGTCCGCGTGTATCTCAGTGTCTTGATATTAGTTTGTATCGACCGCGTGTATCTACGTCTATTCACATCAATCTGTCTCATCCGCGTGTATCTACATCTATTCATATAATCAGCCTCGACCGCATGTTTCTAAGTTTTTTCTTATAAGTCTGACTTGTCCGACTGTTTCTACGTCATTTCATATAAGTCAGACTCGTCCGCGAGTATCTAGGTCTATTCAGATCAGCAGTCTCGTTCGCGTGTATCTAAATCTTTTCATATCAGTCAGACTCGTCCGCGTTTATCTAAGTCTAGTCATATAAGACAGTCTCGTCCGCGTGTATCTACATCTATTGATATTAGTCTGTCTCGTCCGCGTGTATCTACGGCTATTCACCAAAGTCAGTCTCGTCCGGGTTTATGTAAGTTTATTCATATCAGTCAGTCTCGCCCGGTTTTATCTAAGTCTATTCATACAAGTCAGTCTCGTCCGCGTATATCTAAGTCTATGCATATCAGTCAGTCTCAGTCGCGTGTATTTAAGTCTATTCCTACCAGTCAGTCTCTTCCGCGCGTATCCAAGTCTCTTGATATAACTCTCGTCTCGTCCGTGTATATCTACGTGTCTTTGAATAAGTCTGTACCGTCTGCGTGTATCTATGTTTATTCATATATGTCCGTCTTATCCACGTGTGTCAACATCTATTCATATACGTCAGTGTCGTCCTGGTGTATCTACGTATATTCATATTAGTCTGTCTCGTCCTCGTGTATCTACGGTAATTCATATAAGTCAGTCTCGTCCGCGGGTACCTTAGTTTATTCATGAAAATACGTCTTGTCTGCGTTTTTCTAAGTCTATTCATATAAGTCAGTCTCGTCCGCGTGTATCTAAGTCTATTCTTAGAAATCAGTCTCAGTTGCGTGTATTTAAGTCTGTTCATACAAGTAAGTCTCTTCCGCATGTATCTAAGTCAATTTATATCAGTAAGTCTCTTTCGCGTGTAACTACGTCCATTAATATAAATATATCTCATACGCCTGTATCTACTTGTATTGACACAAGTCTTGTATTGTCCGCGTTTACCCGTCAATTCATTTAAGTCAGTCTCGTCCGCGTGTATCTTAATCTATTCATATCAGCAGTCTCGTCCGCCTGTATCTACGTCTATTCACATAAGTCAGTCTTGTGCGCATGTATCTAAGTGTGTTCATATAAATAACTCTATTCCCGTGTGTCTGAGTCTATTCATATAAGTCAGTGTCATCCGCTTTTATCTAAGTCTATTCACATCAGTCAGTCTCTTCCGGGTGTATCTACGTCTCTTCATATATCGTCCGCGTGTATCCATGTTTATTCATATAAGTCTGTCTTTTCCGCGAGTATCTACGTCTATTCATACACGTCAGTCTCGTCTGCTTGTATCTATGTATATTCATATAACTCTGTATCGTCCGCATATATCTTAGTCTATTCATATCAGTCAGTCTATTCCGCCTTTATTTAAGTCTATTCATTTATGTCAGTCACCTCTAAGTCTGTCTTCCCATATAAATATGTCTTGTCCGCGTGTATCTACGTCTATTCATATATTTCTGTCTTGTCCGCTTGTGTCTCGTATATATAAAATAAGTATGTCTGATCCACGTGCATCTACGTCTATTCATATCAGCCTGTCTCGTCCGCGTGTATCTACGTCTATTCATATATGTCAGTCTGGTCCGTGTGTATCTAACTCTATTCACCAAAGTCAGTCTCGTCCGGGTTTATGTAAGTTTATTCATATAAGTCAGTCTCGTCCGGGTTTATCTAAGTATATTCATATAAGTCAGTCTCGTCCGCGTATGTCTAAGTCTATTCCTACCAGTCAGTCTCTTCCGCGTGTATCTACATCTATTCATATAGGTCAGTACCGTCCTCGTGTATCTACGTATATTCATATTAGTCTGTCTCGTCCTGGTTTATCTACGGTAATTCATATAAGTCAGTCTCTTCCGCGGGTACCTAAGTATATTTATGAAAATACGTCTTATCTGCGTTTTTCTAAGTCTATTCATACAAGTCAGTCTCTTCCGCATGTATCTAAGTCTATTTATATCAGGCAGTCTCGTCCGCGTGTATCTACGTCCATTCATATAAATATATCTCACACGCCTGTATCTACTTGTATTGACACATGTCTTGTATCGTCCACGTTTGCCTGTCAATTTATTTAAGTCAGTCTCGCCCGCGTGTATCTAAGTCTATTCACATAAGTCAGTCTCGTGCGCGTGTATCTAAGTGTGTTCATATAAATCACTCTCTTCCCGTGTGTCTGAGTCTATTCACATAAGTCAGTCTCTTCCGCGTGTATCTACGTATCTTCATATATCGTCCGCGTGTATCCATGTTTATTCATATAAATCCGTCTGTGTGTGTGTTTGCGTGTGTGCATGTGTGTGTCTGCGTGTGTGTGTTGGCGTGTGTTGGCGTATGTGGGTGCGTGTGTGTGTGAGTGCATGTGTGGGTGCGTGCGTCGATTCGTGTGTGTGTGTGTGCGTGCGTGCGTGCGTGTCTTGTCGCGTGTTTGTACGTCTGGGGGTGCGCGTGTGTGTGCGTGTGTGTGGGTGCGTGTGTGTGGGTGCGTGTGTGTTGGTGCGTGTGTGGGTGTTGGTGCATGTGTGGATCTGAGCGCGTGTGTTGTGCATGTGTGCATGTGTTGGCGCGTGTGTGTGTGTGAGTGTGAGTGCGTGTGTGTGTGGGTAAATGTGTGTGCGTGTGTCGGTTCGTGTGTGGGTACGTGTGTGGATTCGTGTGTGGGTGCGTGTGTGCGTGCTTCTATGTGTATGTGTACGTGTGTGGGCGAATGTGTGCATGTGTGCGTGCGTCTGTGTGTGTGTGTGTGTGTGTGTGTGAGTGTGTGTGTGTTGGAGTGTTTGTATGTGTGTGTGCGTGTGTTGATGCGTGTGTATGCGTGTGTGGTTGCGTGCGTGTGGGTGCGTGTGTGTTGGTGCATGTGTATGTGTATGGTTGCGTGTGGAGGTGCGTGTGAGTGTCGGTGGGTGTGTGTGTGGGTGCGTGTGTGTGTGTGTGTGCCGGCTCGTGTGTGCATGTGTGTGTGGGTGCATGTGTGTTGGTGCGTGTGTGTATGTGTGTGTGGGTGCACGTGTGTTGGTGCTTGCGTGTGAGTGTGTTTGTGTGTGTTTGTGTGCATGTGTGTTTTTGTATGCGCGTGTGGTGCATGTGTATGTGTGTGTGTTTTTTTGCGCGTGTGTAGGTGCGTGTGCGTGGGAGCGTTTGTGTGGGTGCATGTTTGTGTGTGCGTGAGTCGGTGTGTGTGGAGGTGCGTGTGTGGATTTCTGTGTATGTGGGTGTATTTGGGTGCGTGGGTGTCTGGCGTGTGTGTGTTCATGTGTGGGTGCGTGTGTGTGGGTGCATGTGTGTGTGCCTGTGTCGGTGCGTGTTTGGATGCGTCTACTGGCGGCAGATGTACCGGTAGTACAGATGATCCGCAGCAGTTTTCACCTGAACTGTTAGCCAACGGGCAAGAGTCGTTGTCCACGGTTGTTCAGGCGGAACCGGCAAAATTGGTTACAGCTAAGCTGATGTTATTGCTTTTAGCTATTGTTCGTTTACCTAGTAGAGTCACCCGTTGGGCGATAAAAGGCCCAAACATCCAGCTAAATATTAAAATACTTAAAATCTTTCACATCGGCTCGGCCTAATGAAAGATGTCACGTAAAGGTGTATTCGTAAGGTGATCAACACGTATATGTTCATAAGAGTCACTATTACGACCGACTAAAACTGGCAGAAATACTTAATTGAAAATAACACTTCGTAAACACGTGTAGCACTTGCAGTGGGGTGGAGCATGTATCTACATCTATTTATATAAGTCTGTCTTGTGCGCATTTTCTACATCTATTCATAATTCAGTTTCGTCCGCGTGTATCTCAGTGTGTTGATATTAGTTTGTATCGACCGCGTGTATCTACGTCTATTCATATCAATCTGTCTCAGCCGCGTGAATCTACATCTATTCATATAATCTACCACGTCCGCATGTTTCTAAGTCTATTCTTATAAGTCTGACTCATCCGCCTGTTTCTACATCAATTCATATAAGACAGACTCGTCCGCGAGTATCTAGATCTATTCAGATCCAGTCTTGTTCGCGAGTATCTAAATCTATACATATCAGTCAGTCTCAGTCGCGTGGATTTAAGTATATTCCTACGAGTCAGTCTCTTCCGCTTGTATCCAAGTCTATTGATAGAACTCTCGTCTCGTCCGAGGGTGTCTACGTGTCTTTGTAAAAGTCTGTACCGTCCGCGTGTATCTGTTTATTCATACATGTCCGTCTTATCCACGTGTATCTATATCTATTCATATACGTCAGTATCGTCCTCGTGTATCTACGTATATTCTTATTAGTCTGTCTCGTCCTCGTGTATCTACGTTAATTTATATAAGCCAGTCTTGTCCGCGGGTACCTAAGTCTATTTAGAAATCAGTCAGTCGCGTGTAATTAAGTCTGTTCATACAAGTCAGTCTCTTCCGCATGTATCTAAGTCTATTTATATTAGTCAGTCTCGTCCGCGTGTATCTAAGTCTATTTGTATCAGGCAGTCTCGTCCGCGTTTATCTACGTCCATTCATATAAATATATCTCACACGCCTGTATCTACTTGTATTGACACAAGTCTTGTATCGTCCGCGCTTACCTGTCAATTCATTTAAGTCAGTCTCGTCCGCGTGTATCTTAATCTATTCATATCAGTCAGTGTCGTCCGCGTTTATCTAAGTCTATTCACATCAGTCAGTCTCATCCGCGTGTATCTACGTCTCTTCATATATCGTTCGCGTGTATCCATGTTTATTCATAAAAGTCTGTCTTTTCCGCGAGTATCTACGTCTATTCATACACGTCAGTCTCGTCTGCTTGTATCTATGTATATTCATATAACTCTGACTCGTCCGCATGTATCTAAGTCTATTCATATCAGTCAGTCTACTCCGCGTTTATTTAAGTCTATTCATTCATGTCAGTCGCGTCCGCGTGTATCTAAGTCTGTCTTTCCATATAAATCTGTCTCGTCCGCGTGTATCTACGTTTACTCGTATAAGTCAGTCTTGCCGCATGTATCGACGTTATTTCATATCTGTCTGTTTTGTCCGCTTGTGTCTCGTTTATATAAAATAAGTCTGTCTCGTCCACGTGCATCTACGTCTATTCATAGAAGTGTGTCTCTTCCGCATGTATCTACGTCTCTACGTATAAATCTGTGTCGTCCGCATATATTTACCCGCGTGTGTGTTGTGTTGGCGTGTGTGGGTGTGCGTGTGTGTGGTTCCATTTGAGGGTGCCTGCGTGGATTCGTGTGTGTGTGCGAGTGCGTGTGTGCGTGTGTTCGCGCGTGTGGGTGCGTGTGTCGTTGCGTGTGTGTGTGTGGGTGCGTGTGTGTGGGTGCATGTGTGTGTGTGTGCGTGTGTGTGTCGGGGCGTGTGTGGACTCGTGTGTGGGTGCGTGTGTGTAGGTGCGTGTGTGTGTGTTTGTGTGTGTGGGCGCATGTGTGTGTGTGGATGCCAGTGTCGTGTGTGTGTGTGTGTGTGTGTGTGTGTGTGTGTGTGTGTGTGTGTGTGTGTGTGAGTGAGTGCTTGTGAAGGCGCTTGTGTGGGTTCGCGTGTGGGTTCGGGGTGTGGGTGCGTGTGTGGGTGTGGGTTCGTGTGTGGGGCATGTGTGCATGTGTTGGAGCTTGTGGGTGTGTGGGTGTGTGTGTGGGTGCGTGTGTGTGTTTGCGTGTGTGTGTTTGCGTGTGTGTGTGTGTGTGCTTGTGCCGGCGCGTGTGTGTGGGTGCGTGTGTGGGTGCGTGTGAGGGTAAGAGTGATTATGGGTGCGTTTATGCGTGTGGGTGTGTGGGTGTGCGTGTGCTGGCGCTTGTGTGGGCGTGTGTGGGTGTTTGTGGGGGTGGTTGCGTGTGGGTGCGTGTGTGTGTCTGCGTGTGTGTGCGTGTGTTGGCGCGTGTGTGGGTGCGTGTGTGTGTGCTTGTGTTGATACAGATGTGTGTGGGTGTGTGGAATCGTGTGTGAGTGTGCGTATGTGCATGTGTGGTTGCGTGTGGGGGTTCGTGTGTGAATTCGTGTGTGGGTGTGGGTGCATGGGTGTTTGTATGTGTTCATGTGTGGGCGAGTGTGTGGGTGCGTGTGTTTAGGTGCGTGGGTGTGGGTTCGTGTGTGTGTGATTGTGTGTGGGTATGTACGTGGTGCATGTGTGCGTGTGTGTGTATGAGTGCGTGGGTTGGCGCGTGTGTGTGCTTGTGTGATTGCCGGTATGCGGGTGCGTGTGTGCTAGCCCGCACGAGGGTGTGTGTGTGTGGGTGCGTGTGTGTGTGTGTGTGCGTGTTTTGGCTGTGTGTGGTCTGTGTGTGCGTGTGTGGATGGGTGCATCTATGTGGGTGCGTGTGAATATGTGTGAGGTCACGTGTGTGTGGTGCATGTGTATTTCTGTGTGTTTGCGCGTGTGTGGGTGCATGCGTGTGTGTGTGTTGGCGTTGGTGCCTGTGTGTGGTTCCATATGTGGGTGCCTGCGTGGATTCGTGTGTGTGTGTGTGTGTGAGTGCGTGTGTGCATGTGTTCGCGCGTGTGGGTGCGTGTGTCGTCGTGTGTGTGTGCGTGTGTGTGTGGGTGCATGTGTGTGTGGGTGTGTCGAGGCGTGTGTGGATTCGTGTGTGAGTGCGTGTGTTTAGATGCGTGTGTGTGTTTGTTTGTGTGGGCGCATGTGTGTGTGGATGCCAGTGTGGTGCGTATGTGTGTGAGTGCTTGTGAAGACGCTTGTGTGGGTTCGTGTGTGGGTTCGGGGTGTGGGTGCGTGTGTGGGTGTGGGTTCGTGTGTGTGGCATGTGTGCATGTGTTGGAGCGTGTGTGTGTGTGCATGTATCGGTGCGTGTGTAGGTACATGTTAGTATGGGTGCTTGTGAGGACGCGTGTGTGGGTGCGTGTGTGGGTGTGGGTGCGTGTGTTTTGCGGGTATTGGCGCATGTGTAGGTGTGTGTGTGGGTGCGTGTATGTATGTAGGGGCGTGTGAGTGTGTGCATGTGTGCATGTGTGCATGTGTGTGTGTGTATGTGTGTGTGTGTGTGTGTGTGTGTGTGTGTGTGTGTGTGTGTGTGTGTGTGTGTGTGTGTGTGTGGTGTTTGGGTGCGTGTATGTCTGTATACGTGTGTTGCCGCATGTGTGTCCGTGTGTGGGTGCCTCCGCGTGGGTGCCTGTGTGTGGGTGCATGTGTGTGCGCGTGTGTCGATGCGTGTGTGGGTGCATGTGTGGATTCGTGTGAGTGTGTGTGTGTGTGTGTGTGTGTGTGTGTGTGTGTGTGTGTGTGTGTGTGTGTTGTGTGTGTGTATGTGTTGGCGCGTGTTTGTGCGCATGTGGGTGCGTGTGTGGGTGCGTGTGTGTGTGCGTGTGTGGGTGCGTGTGGGATTCGTGTATGGGAGCGTGTGTGTCCGTGTGTGTGTGGGCACATGTCTGTGTGGGAGCGAGCGTGTGTGTGTGCGTGCGTGTGTGACTGTGGTCCGTGTGTGAGTATGTGCTGTTGTATTGTATTGTGTGTATGTGTGTGCGTGTGCGTGTGTGGGTGCGGGTGTGGGTGTGTGCGTGTGTGTGGGTGCGTCTGTGTGGGTGTGTGCGCATGTGGGTGTGCGTGTGTGTGTGCGTGTGTGAATTCGTGTGAGGGGGCGAGTGTGTCGGTCCGTGTGGGTGTGTGTATGTGTGTATATGTGGGCGCTTGTGTGTGTGGATGCGTGTGTGGTGCGTGTGTTTGTATGGGTGCATGTGTGGGCGCGTTTGTGGGTGCGTGGGTGTTGGTGCGTGGGTGCGTTTGTGTGTCTGGGTGATTGTGTGGTGCATGTGTGCGTCTGTTGGCGCGTGTGTGTGCGTGGGTTGTTGCGTGTGTGGGAGCGTGTGTAGCAGCGTGGGTGTGCGTGTGTGTGTGCGAGTGTGGTTGCGTGTGTAGTTGTGTGCTTGTGTGTGGGTGCGTCTGTGTGGGTGTGTGTATGAGTGTGCGTGTGTGTGTGGGTGGATGCGTGTGTGGCTGCGTTTGTGGTGCATGGGTGTGTGTGAATGTGTGCTCGTGTTTCCGCGTTTGTGTAAGTGGGTTGGTGCGTGTGAGTGCGTGTTTGGGTGTGTGTGTGGGTGCATTAGTTTGGGTGCATGTGTGTCTGTGTGTGTGTCTGTGCGTGTGTCGGTGCATGTGTGGGTGCAGGTGGATTCGTGTGTGTGTGTGTGTCTGCGTGCGTGAGTGTGAGCGCGTGTAGGTGCATGTGTGTATGTGTGTGGGTATGGGCGCATGTGTGTGTGTTGGTGCGTGTGTGGTGCGTGTGTTTGTATGGGTGCATGTGTGGGCGCGTGTGTGGGTGCGTGGGTGTTGGTGGGTGAGTGGGTATGGGTGCCTTTGTGTGTCAGGGTGATTGTGTGGTACATGTGTGCGTCTGTTGGCGCGTGTGTGTGCGTGGGTTGTTGCGTGTGTGGAGCGTGTGTAGCAGCGTGGGTGTGCGTGTGTGTGTGCGTGTGTGGTTCCGTGTGTAGTTGTGTGCTTGTGTGTGTGTGCGTCTGTGTGGGTGTGTGTATGAGTATGCGTGTGTGTGTGGTTGGATGCGTGTGTGGTTGCGTTTGTGGTGCATGTGTGTATGTATGTGTGCCCGTGTTTGCGCGTTTGTGTGAGTGGGTGGGTGCGTTTGAGTGCGTGTGTGGGGGTGTGTGTGGGTGCATTAGTTTGGGTGCATGTGTGTCTGTGTGTGTGTGTCTGTGCGTGTGTCTGTGCATGTGTGGGTGCAGATGGATTCGTGTGTGTGTGTGTGTCTGCGTGCGTGCCTGTGTGCGCGTGTAGGTGCATGTGTGTATGTGTGTGTGTATGGGCGCATGTGTGTGTGTTGGTGCGTGCGTCTGTGTGTTTGGGTGCGTGAGTAGTGCGTGTGTGTATGTGTGCATCTGTGGGCGTGTGGGGATTCGTGTGTGGGTGTGTGTATATGTATATTTGGGGGCGCATGTGTGTGTGGGTGTGTGTGTGGTGCGTGTGTATATGGGTGCATGTGTGGGCGCGTGTGCGGGTGTAGGTGCGTGTGTGTTTGTTGTGCCACGTGCGTGTGGTTGTGTGTATGTGTTCGCGTGTGAGTGCGTTTGTGGGTGAGTGGGTGAGGGTGCGTGGGTGTGAGTGCGTGTGTGGTGCATTTGTGTCTGTATGTATGCGTTTTTGTGCGTGTGTTGGTGCCTGTGTGTGTATGTGTGCGTGTCTGGGTGCATGTGTGTGTGTGTGTGTGTGTGTGTGTGTGTGTGTGTGTGTGTGTGTGTGTATGTGTGTGTGTGTGTGTGTCTTTTTGTGTGTGAGTGTGTGTGTGTGTGTGTGTGTGGTCGTGTGTGGGTTCGTGTGGGTGCGTGTTTGGGTGTGTGGGTGTCTGCGTGTGTGTGTGCGTGAGTTAACGCGTTTGTGGTGTGGGTGAGGGTGCGTGTGTGAGTGTGTGGGTGCGTGTTTGTGGGCGCGCGCGTGCTTGTGCTGGTGCGTGTGTGTATGTGGGTGCTTGTGTGGGTGCGTGTGTGGGTGTGGGTGCGTGTGTTTTGCGGGTATTGGCGCATGTGTAGGTGTGTGTGTGGGTGCGTGTATGTATGTAGGGGCGTGTGAGTATGTGCATGTGTGCATGTGTGTGTGTGTATGTGTGTGTGTGTGTGTGTGTGTGTGTGTGTGTTGGGTGCGTGTATGTCTGTATACGTGTGTTGCCGCATGTGTGTCATTGTGTGGGTGCCTCCGCGTGGGTGCCTGTGTGTGGGTGCATGTGTGTGAGAGTGTGTCGATGCGTGTGTGGGTGCATGTGTGGATTCGTGTGAGTGTGTGTGTGTGTGTGTGTGTGTGTGTGTGGTTGTGTGTGTATGTGTTGGCGCGTGTTTGTGCGCATGTGGGTGCGTGTGTGGGTGCGTGTGTGTGTGTGCGTGTGTGGGTGCGTGTGGGATTCGTGTATGGGAGCGTGTGTGTCCGTGTGTGTGTGGGCACATGTCTGTGTGGGAGCGAGCGTGTGTGTGTGCGTGCGTGTGTGACTGTGGTCCGTGTGTGAGTATGTGCTGTTGTATTGTATTGTGTGTATGTGTGTGCGTGTGCGTGTGCGTGTGTGGGTGCGGGTGTGGGTGTGTGCGTGTGTGTGGGTGCGTCTGTGTGGGTGTGTGCGCATGTGGGTGTGCGTGTGTGTGTGCGTGTGTGAATTCGTGTGAGGGCGCGAGTGTGTCGGTCCGTGTGGGTGTGTGTATGTGTGTATATGTGGGCGCTTGTGTGTGTGGATGCGTGTGTGGTGCGTGTGTTTGTATGGGTGCATGTGTGGGCGCGTTTGTGGGTGCGTGGGTGTTGGTGCGTGGGTGCGTTTGTGTGTCTGGGTGATTGTGTGGTGCATGTGTGCGTCTGTTGGCGCGTGTGTGTGCGTGGGTTGTTGCGTGTGTGGGAGCGTGTGTAGCAGCGTGGGTGTGCGTGAGTGTGTGCGAGTGTGGTTGCGTGTGTGTGTGCTTGTGTGTGGGTGCGTCTGTGTGGGTGTGTGTATGAGTGTGCGTGTGTGTGTGGGTGGATGCGTGTGTGGCTGCGTTTGTGGTGCATGGGTGTGTGTGAATGTGTGCTCGTGTTTCCGCGTTTGTGTAAGTGGGTTGGTGCGTGTGAGTGCGTGTTTGGGTGTGTGTGTGGGTGCATTAGTTTGGGTGCATGTGTGTCTGTGTGTGTGTCTGTGCGTGTGTCGGTGCATGTGTGGGTGCAGGTGGATTCGTGTGTGTGTGTCTGCGTGCGTGAGTGTGAGCGCGTGTAGGTGCATGTGTGTATGTGTGTGGGTATGGGCGCATGTGTGTGTGTTGGTGCGTGTGTGGTGCGTGTGTTTGTATGGGTGCATGTGTGGGCGCGTGTGTGGGTGCGTGGGTGTTGGTGGGTGTGTGGGTATGTGTGCCTTTGTGTGTCGGGGTGATTGTGTGGTACATGTGTGCGTCTGTTGGCGCGTGTGTGTGCGTGGGTTGTTGCGTGTGTGGGAGCGTGTGTAGCAGCGTGGGTGTGCGTGTGTGTGTGCGTGTGTGGTTCCGTGTGTAGTTGTGTGCTTGTGTGTGTGTGCGTCTGTGTGGGTGTGTGTATGAGTATGCGTGTGTGTGTGGTTGGATGCGTGTGTGGTTGCGTTTGTGGTGCATGTGTGTATGTATGTGTGCCCGTGTTTGCGCGTTTGTGTGAGTGGGTGGGTGCGTTTGAGTGCGTGTGTGGGGGTGTGTGTGGGTGCATTAGTTTGGGTGCATGTGTGTCTGTGTGTGTGTGTCTGTGCGTGTGTCTGTGCATGTGTGGGTGCAGATGGATTCGTGTGTGTGTGTGTGTGTCTGCGTGCGTGCCTGTGTGCGCGTGTAGGTGCATGTGTGTATGTGTGTGTGTATGGGCGCATGTGTGTGTGTTGGTGCGTGCGTCTGTGTGTTTGGGTGCGTGAGTAGTGCGTGTGTGTATGTGTGCATCTGTGGGCGTGTGTGGATTCGTGTGTGGGTGTGTGTATATGTATATTTGGGGGCGCATGTGTGTGTGGATGTGTGTGTGGTGCGTGTGTATATGGGTGCATGTGTGGGCGCGTGTGCGGGTGTAGGTGCGTGTGTGTTTGTTGTGCCACGTGCGTGTGGTTGTGTGTATGTGTTCGCGTGTGAGTGCGTTTGTGGGTGAGTGGGTGAGGGTGCGTGGGTGTGAGTGCGTGTGTGGTGCATTTGTGTCTGTATGTATGCGTTTTTGTGCGTGTGTTGGTGCCTGTGTGTGTATGTGTGCGTGTCTGGGTGCATGTGTGTGTGTGTGTGTGTGTGTGTGTGTTTGTGTGTGTGTGTGTGTGTATGTGTGTGTGTGTGTGTGTGTGTGTGTCTTTTTGTGTGTGAGTGTGTGTGTGTGTGTGTGTGTGTGTGGTCGTGTGTGGGTTCGTGTGGGTGCGTGTGTGGGTGTGTGGGTGTCTGCGTGTGTGTGTGCGTGAGTTAACGCGTTTGTGGTGTGGGTGAGGGTGCGTGTGTGAGTGTGTGGGTGCGTGTTTGTGGGCGCGCGCGTGCTTGTGCTGGTGCGTGTGTGTATGTGGGTGCTTGTGTGGTTGCGCATGTGGGTGGGTGCTTGTGTGTGTGTGTGTGTGTGTGGTTGCGTGTGTGTCAGTGCATGTGTGTGCGTGTGCGTGTGCGTGTGCGTGTGCGTGTGCGTGTGCGTGTGCGTGTGCGTGTGCGTGTGCGTGTGCGTGTGCGTGTGCGTGTGCGTGTGCGTGTGCGTGTGCGTGTGCGTGTGCGTGTGCGTGTGCGTGTGCGTGTGCGTGTGCGTGTGCGTGTGCGTGTGCGTGTGCGTGTGCGTGTGCGTGTGCGTGTGCGTGTGCGTGTGCGTGTGCGTGTGCGTGTGCGTGTGCGTGTGCGTGTGCGTGTGCGTGTGCGTGTGCGTGTGCGTGTGCGTGTGCGTGTGCGTGTGCGTGTGCGTGTGCGTGTGCGTGTGCGTGTGCGTGTGCGTGTGCGTGTGCGTGTGCGTGTGCGTGTGCGTGTGCGTGTGCGTGTGCGTGTGCGTGTGCGTGTGCGTGTGCGTGTGCGTGTGCGTGTGCGTGTGCGTGTGCGTGTGCGTGTGCGTGTGCGTGTGCGTGTGCGTGTGCGTGTGCGTGTGCGTGTGCGTGTGCGTGTGCGTGTGCGTGTGCGTGTGCGTGTGCGTGTGCGTGTGCGTGTGCGTGTGCGTGTGCGTGTGCGTGTGCGTGTGCGTGTGCGTGTGCGTGTGCGTGTGCGTGTGCGTGTGCGTGTGCGTGTGCGTGTGCGTGTGCGTGTGCGTGTGCGTGTGCGTGTGCGTGTGCGTGTGCGTGTGCGTGTGCGTGTGCGTGTGCGTGTGCGTGTGCGTGTGCGTGTGCGTGTGCGTGTGCGTGTGCGTGCGCGTGCGCGTGCGCGTGCGCGTGCGCGTGCGCGTGCGCGTGCGCGTGCGCGTGCGCGTGCGCGTGCGCGTGCGCGTGCGCGTGCGCGTGCGCGTGCGCGTGCGCGTGCGCGTGCGCGTGCACGCGTGCACGCGTGCACGCGTGCACGCGTGCACGCGTGCGCGTGCGCGTGCGCGTGCGCGTGCGCGTGCGCGTGCGCGTGCGCGTGCGCGTGCGCGTGCGCGTGCGCGTGCGCGTGCGCGTGCGCGTGCGCGTGCGCGTGCGCGTGCGCGTGTGCGTGTGCGTGTGCGTGTGCGTGTGCGTGTGCGTGTGCGTGTGCGTGTGCGTGTGCGTGTGCGTGTGCGTGTGCGTGTGCGTGTGCGTGTGCGTGTGCGTGTGCGTGTGCGTGTGCTTGTGCGTGTGCGTGTGCGTGTGCGTGTGCGTGTGCGTGTGCGTGTGCGTGTGCGTGTGCGTGTGCGTGTGCGTGTGCGTGTGCGTGTGCGTGTGCGTGTGCGTGTGCGTGTGCGTGTGCGTGTGCGTGTGCGTGTGCGTGTGCGTGTGCGTGTGCGTGTGCGTGTGCGTGTGCGTGTGCGTGTGCGTGTGCGTGTGCGTGTGCGTGTGCGTGTGCGTGTGCGTGTGCGTGTGCGTGTGCGTGTGCGTGTGCGTGTGCGTGTGCGTGTGCGTGTGCGTGTGCGTGTGCGTGTGCGTGTGCGTGTGCGTGTGCGTGTGCGTGTGCGTGTGCGTGTGCGTGTGCGTGTGCGTGTGCGTGTGCGTGTGCGTGTGCGTGTGCGTGTGCGTGTGCGTGTGCGTGTGCGTGTGCGTGTGCGTGTGCGTGTGCGTGTGCGTGTGCGTGTGCGTGTGCGTGTGCGTGTGCGTGTGCGTGTGCGTGTGCGTGTGCGTGTGCGTGTGCGTGTGCGTGTGCGTGTGCGTGTGCGTGTGCGTGTGCGTGTGCGTGTGCGTGTGCGTGTGCGTGTGCGTGTGCGTGTGCGTGTGCGTGTGCGTGTGCGTGTGCGTGTGCGTGTGCGTGTGCGTGTGCGTGTGCGTGTGCGTGTGCGTGTGCGTGTGCGTGTGCGTGTGAGTGTGAGTGTGAGTGTGAGTGTGAGTGTGAGTGTGAGTGTGAGTGTGAGTGTGTGGGTGAGTGTGAGTGTGAGTGTGAGTGTGAGTGTGAGTGTGAGTGTGTGGGTGCGTGTTTGTGGGTGCGCGCGTGTGCTTGTGCTGGTGCGTGTGTGTATGTGGGTGCTTGTGTGGTTGCGCATGTGGGTGTGTGTAGGTGCGTGTGTGTTTGTGTGTGTGCGTGCGTGTTTGTGTGTGTGTGGATGCGAGTGTGGTGCGTGTATGTGTGAGTGCTTGTGAAGGCGCTTGTGTGGGTTCCTTTGTGGGTTCGGGGTGTGGGTGCGTGTGTGGGTGTGGGTTCGTGTGTGGGGCATGTGTGCGGGTGTTGGAGCGTGTGTGGGTGCGTGTGTGGGTGCGTGTGTAGGTGCGTGTTAGTATGGGTGCTTGTGAGGACGCGTGTGTGGGTGCGTGTGTGGGTGTGGGTGCGTGTGTGGGTGATTATTATGTTATTAGTATGTATTTATAGTGTCATTATTTTAGGAATAATCATTGTAAACCGCCCCGGAACAATTATTTGGATGGGGCGCTATATAAGAACTAAAGTATTATTATTATTATTATATGCATAACACACGCACCCCCCCCCCCCCACACACACACGGAAGCACACTCACGTACATACGCCCAGACACGCGTGTGTGTGTGCGTGTGTGGGTGCGTGTAGGATTCGTGTATGGGAGCGTGTGTGTCCGTGTGTGTGTGGGCACATGTCTGTGTGGGAGCGAGCGTGTGTGTGTGCGTGCGTGTGTGACTGTGGTCCGTGTGTGAGTATGTGCTGTTGTATTGTATTGTGTGTATGTGTGTGCGTGTGCGTGTGTGGGTGCGGGTGTGGGTGTGTGCGTGTGTGTGGGTGCGTCTGTGTGGGTGTGTGCGCATGTGGGTGTGCGTGTGTGTGTGCGTGTGTGAATTCGTGTGAGGGGGCGAGTGTGTCGGTCCGTGTGGGTGTGTGTATGTGTGTATATGTGGGCGCTTGTGTGTGTGGATGCGTGTGTGGTGCGTGTGTTTGTATGGGTGCATGTGTGGGCGTGTTTGTGGGTGCGTGGGTGTTGGTGCGTGGGTGCGTTTGTGTGTCTGGGTGATTGTGTGGTGCATGTGTGCGTCTGTTGGCGCGTGTGTGTGCGTGGGTTGTTGCGTGTGTGGGAGCGTGTGTAGCAGCGTGGGTGTGCGTGTGTGTGTGCGAGTGTGGTTGCGTGTGTAGTTGTGTGCTTGTGTGTGGGTGCGTCTGTGTGGGTGTGTGTATGAGTGTGCGTGTGTGTGTGGGTGGATGCGTGTGTGGCTGCGTTTGTGGTGCATGGGTGTGTGTGAATGTGTGCTCGTGTTTCCGCGTTTGTGTAAGTGGGTTGGTGCGTGTGAGTGCGTGTTTGGGTGTGTGTGTGGGTGCATTAGTTTGGGTGCATGTGTGTCTTGTGTGTGTCTGTGCGTGTGTCGGTGCATGTGTGGGTGCAGGTGGATTCGTGTGTGTGTGTGTGTGTCTGCGTGCGTGAGTGTGTGCGCGTGTAGGTGCATGTGTGTATGTGTGTGGGTATGGGCGCATGTGTGTTTGTTGGTGCGTGTGTGGTGCGTGTGTTTGTATGGGTGCATGTGTGGGCGCGTGTGTGGGTGCGTGGGTGTTGGTGGGTGTGTGGGTATGGGTGCCTTTGTGTGTCGGGGTGATTGTGTGGTACATATGTGCGTCTGTTGGCGCGTGTGTGTGCGTGGGTTGTTGCGTGTGTGGGAGCGTGTGTAGCAGCGTGGGTGTGCGTGTGTGTGCGTGTGTGGTTCCGTGTGTAGTTGTGTGCTTGTGTGTGTGTGCGTCTGTGTGGGTGTGTGTATGAGTATGCGTGTGTGTGTGGTTTTGTATATGGGTGCATGTGTGGGCGCGTGTGCGGGTGTAGGTGCGTGTGTGTTTGTTGTGCCACGTGCGTGTGGTTGTGTGTGTGTGTTCGCGTGTGAGTGCGTTTGTGGGTGAGTGGGTGAGGGTGCGTGGGTGTGAGTGCGTGTGTGGTGCATTTGTGTCTGTATGTATGCGTTTTTGTGCTTGTGTTGGTGCCTGTGTGTGTATGTGTGCGTGTCTGGGTGCATGTGTGTGTGTGTGTGTGTGTGTGTGTGTGTGTGTGTGTGTGTGTATGTGTGTGTGTGTGTGTCTTTTTGTGTGTGAGTGTGTGTGTGTGTGTGTGTGTGTGGTCGTGTGTGGGTTCGTGTGGGTGCGTGTGTGGGTGTGTGTGTGTCTGCGTGTGTGTGTGAGTGAGTTAGCGCGTTTGTGGTGTGGGTGAGGGTGCGTGTGTGAGTGTGTGGGTGCGTGTTTGTGGGCGCGCGCGTGCTTGTGCTGGTGCGTGTGTGTATGTGGGTGCTTGTGTGGTTGCGCATGTGGGTGGGTGCTTGTGTGTGTGTGTGTTTGTGTGTGTGTGGTTGCGTGTGTGTCAGTGCATGTGTGTGTGCGTGTGTGTGTGTGTGTGTGTGTGCGTGTGCGTGTGCGTGTGCGTGTGCGTGTGCGTGTGCGTGTGCGTGTGCGTGTGCGTGTGCGTGTGCGTGTGCGTGTGCGTGTGCGTGTGCGTGTGCGTGTGCGTGTGCGTGTGCGTGTGCGTGTGCGTGTGCGTGTGCGTGTGCGTGTGCGTGTGCGTGTGCGTGTGCGTGTGCGTGTGCGTGTGCGTGTGCGTGTGCGTGTGCGTGTGCGTGTGCGTGTGCGTGTGCGTGTGCGTGTGCGTGTGCGTGTGCGTGTGCGTGTGCGTGTGCGTGTGCGTGTGCGTGTGCGTGTGCGTGTGCGTGTGCGTGTGCGTGTGCGTGTGCGTGTGCGTGTGCGTGTGCGTGTGCGTGTGCGTGTGCGTGTGCGTGTGCGTGTGCGTGTGCGTGTGCGTGTGCGTGTGCGTGTGCGTGTGCGTGTGCGTGTGCGTGTGCGTGTGCGTGTGCGTGTGCGTGTGCGTGTGCGTGTGCGTGTGCGTGTGCGTGTGCGTGTGCGTGTGCGTGTGCGTGTGCGTGTGCGTGTGCGTGTGCGTGTGCGTGTGCGTGTGCGTGTGCGTGTGCGTGTGCGTGTGCGTGTGCGTGTGCGTGTGCGTGTGCGTGTGCGTGTGCGTGTGCGTGTGCGTGTGCGTGTGCGTGTGCGTGTGCGTGTGCGTGTGCGTGTGCGTGTGCGTGTGCGTGTGCGTGTGCGTGTGCGTGTGCGTGTGCGTGTGCGTGTGCGTGTGCGTGTGCGTGTGCGTGTGCGTGTGCGTGTGCGTGTGCGTGTGCGTGTGCGTGTGCGTGTGCGTGGGCGTGGGCGTGTGCGTGTGCGTGTGCGTGTGCGTGTGCGTGTGCGTGTGCGTGTGCGTGTGCGTGTGCGTGTGCGTGTGCGTGTGCGTGTGCGTGTGCGTGTGCGTGTGCGTGTGCGTGTGCGTGTGCGTGTGCGTGTGCGTGTGCGTGTGCGTGTGCGTGTGCGTGTGCGTGTGCGTGTGCGTGTGCGTGTGCGTGTGCGTGTGCGTGTGCGTGTGCGTGTGCGTGTGCGTGTGCGTGTGCGTGTGCGTGTGCGTGTGCGTGTGCGTGTGCGTGTGCGTGTGCGTGTGCGTGTGCGTGTGCGTGTGCGTGTGCGTGTGCGTGTGCGTGTGCGTGTGCGTGTGCGTGTGCGTGTGCGTGTGAGTGTGAGTGTGAGTGTGAGTGTGAGTGTGAGTGAGTGTGAGTGTGAGTGAGTGTGAGTGAGTGTGAGTGAGTGTGAGTGAGTGTGAGTGAGTGTGAGTGTGAGTGTGAGTGTGAGTGTGAGTGTGAGTGTGAGTGTGAGTGTGAGTGTGAGTGTGAGTGTGAGTGTGAGTGTGAGTGTGAGTGTGAGTGTGAGTGTGAGTGTGAGTGTGAGTGTGTGGGTGAGTGTGAGTGTGAGTGTGAGTGTGAGTGTGTGGGTGCGTGTTTGTGGGTGCGCGCGTGTGCTTGTGCTGGTGCGTGTGTGTATGTGGGTGCTTGTGTGGTTGCGTATGTGGGTGTGTGTAGGTGCGTGTGTGTTTGTGTGTGTGCGTGCGTGTTTGTGTGTGTGTGTGGATGCGAGTGTGGTGCGTGTATGTGTGAGTGCTTGTGAAGGCGCTTGTGTGGGTTCCTTTGTGGGTTCGGGGTGTGGGTGCGTGTGTGGGTGTGGGTTCGTGTGTGGGGCATGTGTGCGGGTGTTGGAGCGTGTGTGGGTGCGTGTGTGGGTGCGTGTGTAGGTGCGTGTTAGTATGGGTGCTTGTGAGGACGCGTGTGTGGGTGCGTGTGTGGGTGTGGGTGCGTGTGTGGGTGATTATTATGTTATTAGTATGTATTTATAGTGTCATTATTTTAGGAATAATCATTGTAAACCGCCCCGGAACAATTATTTTGGATGGGGCGCTATATAAGAACTAAAGTATTATTATTATTATTATATGCATAACACACGCACCCCCCCCCCCCCCACACACACACACACGGAAGCACACTCACGTACATACGCCCAGACACGCGTGTGTGTGTGCGTGTGTGGGTGCGTGTGGGATTCGTGTATGGGAGCGTGTGTGTCCGTGTGTGTGTGGGCACATGTCTGTGTGGGAGCGAGCGTGTGTGTGTGCGTGCGTGTGTGACTGTGGTCCGTGTGTGAGTATGTGCTGTTGTATTGTATTGTGTGTATGTGTGTGCGTGTGCGTGTGTGGGTGCGGGTGTGGGTGTGTGCGTGTGTGTGGGTGCGTCTGTGTGGGTGTGTGCGCATGTGGGTGTGCGTGTGTGTGTGCGTGTGTGAATTCGTGTGAGGGGGCGAGTGTGTCGGTCCGTGTGGGTGTGTGTATGTGTATATATGTGTATATGTGGGCGCTTGTGTGTGTGGATGCGTGTGTGGTGCGTGTGTTTGTATGGGTGCATGTGTGGGCGTGTTTGTGGGTGCGTGGGTGTTGGTGCGTGGGTGCGTTTGTGTGTCTGGGTGATTGTGTGGTGCATGTGTGCGTCTGTTGGCGCGTGTGTGTGCGTGGGTTGTTGCGTGTGTGGGAGCGTGTGTAGCAGCGTGGGTGTGCGTGTGTGTGTGCGAGTGTGGTTGCGTGTGTAGTTGTGTGCTTGTGTGTGGGTGCGTCTGTGTGGGTGTGTGTATGAGTGTGCGTGTGTGTGTGGGTGGATGCGTGTGTGGCTGCGTTTGTGGTGCATGGGTGTGTGTGAATGTGTGCTCGTGTTTCCGCGTTTGTGTAAGTGGGTTGGTGCGTGTGAGTGCGTGTTTGGGTGTGTGTGTGGGTGCATTAGTTTGGGTGCATGTGTGTCTTGTGTGTGTCTGTGCGTGTGTCGGTGCATGTGTGGGTGCAGGTGGATTCGTGTGTGTGTGTGTGTCTGCGTGCGTGAGTGTGTGCGCGTGTAGGTGCATGTGTGTATGTGTGTGGGTATGGGCGCATGTGTGTGTGTTGGTGCGTGTGTGGTGCGTGTGTTTGTATGGGTGCATGTGTGGGCGCGTGTGTGGGTGCGTGGGTGTTGGTGGGTGTGTGGGTATGGGTGCCTTTGTGTGTCGGGGTGATTGTGTGGTTGTGTGGTACATATGTGCGTCTGTTGGCGCGTGTGTGTGCGTGGGTTGTTGCGTGTGTGGGAGCGTGTGTAGCAGCGTGGATGTGCGTGTGTGTGCGTGTGTGGTTCCGTGTGTAGTTGTGTGCTTGTGTGTGTGTGCGTCTGTGTGGGTGTGTGTATGAGTATGCGTGTGTGTGTGGTTGTGTATATGGGTGCATGTGTGGGCGCGTGTGCGGGTGTAGGTGCGTGTGTGTTTGTTGTGCCACGTGCGTGTGGTTGTGTGTGTGTGTTCGCGTGTGAGTGCGTTTGTGGGTGAGTGGGTGAGGGTGCGTGGGTGTGAGTGCGTGTGTGGTGCATTTGTGTCTGTATGTATGCGTTTTTGTGCTTGTGTTGGTGCCTGTGTGTGTATGTGTGCG
>OZ024854.1:42942574-43010074 GCA_964017155.1 Oasisia sp. SBJ-2009
TGCGTGTGTAGGTGCGTGTTAGTATGGGTGCTTGTGAGGACGCGTGTGTGGGTGCGTGTGTGGGTGTGGGTGCGTGTGTGGGTGATTATTATGTTATTAGTATGTATTTATAGTGTCATTATTTTAGGAATAATCATTGTAAACCGCCCCGGAACAATTATTTGGATGGGGCGCTATATAAGAACTAAAGTATTATTATTATTATTATATGCATAACACACGCACCCCCCCCCCACACACACACGGAAGCACACTCACGTACATACGCCCAGACACGGGTGTGTGTGCGTGTGTGGGTGCGTGTGGGATTCGTGTATGGGAGCGTGTGTGTCCGTGTGTGTGTGGGCACATATCTGTGTGGGAGCGAGCGTGTGTGTGTGCGTGCGTGTGTGACTGTGGTCCGTGTGTGAGTATGTGCTGTTGTATTGTATTGTGTGTATGTGTGTGCGTGTGCGTGTGTGGGTGCGGGTGTGGGTGTGTGCGTGTGTGTGGGTGCGTCTGTGTGGGTGTGTGCGCATGTGGGTGTGCGTGTGTGTGTGCGTGTGTGAATTCGTGTGAGGGGGCGAGTGTGTCGGTCCGTGTGGGTGTGTGTATGTGTGTATATGTGGGCGCTTGTGTGTGTGGATGCGTGTGTGGTGCGTGTGTTTGTATGGGTGCATGTGTGGGCGTGTTTGTGGGTGCGTGGGTGTTGGTGCGTGGGTGCGTTTGTGTGTCTGGGTGATTGTGTGGTGCATGTGTGCGTCTGTTGGCGCGTGTGTGTGCGTGGGTTGTTGCGTGTGTGGGAGCGTGTGTAGCAGCGTGGGTGTGCGTGTGTGTGTGCGAGTGTGGTTGCGTGTGTAGTTGTGTGCTTGTGTGTGGGTGCGTCTGTGTGGGTGTGTGTATGAGTGTGCGTGTGTGTGTGTGGGTGGATGCGTGTGTGGCTGCGTTTGTGGTGCATGGGTGTGTGTGAATGTGTGCTCGTGTTTCCGCGTTTGTGTAAGTGGGTTGGTGCGTGTGAGTGCGTGTTTGGGTGTGGGTGTGGGTGCATTAGTTTGGGTGCATGTGTGTCTTGTGTGTGTCTGTGCGTGTGTCGGTGCATGTGTGGGTGCAGGTGGATTCGTGTGTGTGTGTGTGTGTGTCTGCGTGCGTGAGTGTGTGCGCGTGTAGGTGCATGTGTGTATGTGTGTGGGTATGGGCGCATGTGTGTGTGTTGGTGCGTGTGTGGTGCGTGTGTTTGTATGGGTGCATGTGTGGGCGCGTGTGTGGGTGCGTGGGTGTTGGTGGGTGTGTGGGTATGGGTGCCTTTGTGTGTCGGGGTGATTGTGTGGTACATATGTGCGTCTGTTGGCGCGTGTGTGTGCGTGGGTTGTTGCGTGTGTGGGAGCGTGTGTAGCAGCGTGGGTGTGCGTGTGTGTGCGTGTGTGGTCCCGTGTGTAGTTGTGTGCTTGTGTGTGTGTGCGTCTGTGTGGGTGTGTGTATGAGTATGCGTGTGTGTGTGGTTGTGTATATGGGTGCATGTGTGGGCGCGTGTGCGGGTGTAGGTGCGTGTGTGTTTGTTGTGCCACGTGCGTGTGGTTGTGTGTGTGTGTTCGCGTGTGAGTGCGTTTGTGGGTGAGTGGGTGAGGGTGCGTGGGTGTGAGTGCGTGTGTGGTGCATTTGTGTCTGTATGTATGCGTTTTTGTGCTTGTGTTGGTGCCTGTGTGTGTGTATGTGTGCGTGTCTGGGTGCATGTGTGTGTGTGTGTGTGTGTGTGTGTGTGTGTGTGTGTGTGTGTGTATGTGTGTGTGTGTGTCTTTTTGTGTGTGAGTGTGTGTGTGTGTGTGTGTGTGTGTGGTCGTGTGTGGGTTCGTGTGGGTGCGTGTGTGGGTGTGTGTGTGTCTGTGTGTGTGTGTGAGTGAGTTAGCGCGTTTGTGGTGTGGGTGAGGGTGCGTGTGTGAGTGTGAGTGTGAGTGTGAGTGTGCGTGTGCGTGTGCGTGTGCGTGTGCGTGTGCGTGTGCGTGTGCGTGTGCGTGTGCGTGTGCGTGTGCGTGTGCGTGTGCGTGTGCGTGTGCGTGTGCGTGTGCGTGTGCGTGTGCGTGTGCGTGTGCGTGTGCGTGTGCGTGTGCGTGTGCGTGTGCGTGTGCGTGTGCGTGTGCGTGTGCGTGTGCGTGTGCGTGTGCGTGTGCGTGTGCGTGTGCGTGTGCGTGTGCGTGTGCGTGTGCGTGTGCGTGTGCGTGTGCGTGTGCGTGTGCGTGTGCGTGTGCGTGTGCGTGTGCGTGTGCGTGTGCGTGTGCGTGTGCGTGTGCGTGTGCGTGTGCGTGTGCGTGTGCGTGTGCGTGTGCGTGTGCGTGTGCGTGTGCGTGTGCGTGTGCGTGTGCGTGTGCGTGTGCGTGTGCGTGTGCGTGTGCGTGTGCGTGTGCGTGTGCGTGTGCGTGTGCGTGTGCGTGTGCGTGTGCGTGTGCGTGTGCGTGTGCGTGTGCGTGTGCGTGTGCGTGTGCGTGTGCGTGTGCGTGTGCGTGTGCGTGTGCGTGTGCGTGTGCGTGTGCGTGTGCGTGTGCGTGTGCGTGTGCGTGTGCGTGTGCGTGTGCGTGTGCGTGTGCGTGTGCGTGTGCGTGTGCGTGTGCGTGTGCGTGTGCGTGTGCGTGTGCGTGTGCGTGTGCGTGTGCGTGTGCGTGTGCGTGTGCGTGTGCGTGTGCGTGTGCGTGTGCGTGTGCGTGTGCGTGTGCGTGTGCGTGTGCGTGTGCGTGTGCGTGTGCGTGTGCGTGTGCGTGTGCGTGTGCGTGTGCGTGTGCGTGTGCGTGTGCGTGTGCGTGTGCGTGTGCGTGTGCGTGTGCGTGTGCGTGTGCGTGTGCGTGTGCGTGTGCGTGTGCGTGTGCGTGTGCGTGTGCGTGTGCGTGTGCGTGTGCGTGTGCGTGTGCGTGTGCGTGTGCGTGTGCGTGTGCGTGTGCGTGTGCGTGTGCGTGTGCGTGTGCGTGTGCGTGTGCGTGTGCGTGTGCGTGTGCGTGTGCGTGTGCGTGTGCGTGTGCGTGTGCGTGTGCGTGTGCGTGTGCGTGTGCGTGTGCGTGTGCGTGTGCGTGTGCGTGTGCGTGTGCGTGTGCGTGTGCGTGTGCGTGTGCGTGTGCGTGTGCGTGTGCGTGTGCGTGTGCGTGTGCGTGTGCGTGTGCGTGTGCGTGTGCGTGTGCGTGTGCGTGTGCGTGTGCGTGTGCGTGTGCGTGTGCGTGTGCGTGTGCGTGTGCGTGTGCGTGTGCGTGTGCGTGTGCGTGTGCGTGTGCGTGTGCGTGTGCGTGTGCGTGTGCGTGTGCGTGTGCGTGTGCGTGTGCGTGTGCGTGTGCGTGTGCGTGTGCGTGTGCGTGTGCGTGTGCGTGTGCGTGTGCGTGTGCGTGTGCGTGTGCGTGTGCGTGTGCGTGTGCGTGTGCGAGTGCGAGTGCGAGTGCGAGTGCGAGTGCGAGTGCGAGTGCGAGTGCGAGTGCGAGTGCGAGTGCGAGTGCGAGTGCGAGTGCGAGTGCGAGTGCGAGTGCGAGTGCGAGTGCGAGTGCGAGTGCGAGTGCGAGTGCGAGTGCGAGTGCGAGTGCGAGTGCGAGTGCGAGTGCGAGTGCGAGTGCGAGTGCGAGTGCGAGTGCGAGTGCGAGTGCGAGTGCGAGTGCGAGTGCGAGTGCGAGTGCGAGTGCGAGTGCGAGTGCGAGTGCGAGTGCGAGTGCGAGTGCGAGTGCGAGTGCGAGTGCGAGTGCGAGTGCGAGTGCGAGTGCGAGTGCGAGTGCGAGTGCGAGTGCGAGTGCGAGTGCGAGTGCGAGTGTGTGGGTACGTGTTTGTGGGTGCGCGCGTGTGCTTGTGCTGGTGCGTGTGTGTATGTGGGTGCTTGTGTGGTTGCGCATGTGGGTGTGTGTAGGTGCGTGTGTGTTTGTGTGTGTGCGTGCGTGTTTGTGTGTGTGTGGATGCGAGTGTGGTGCGTGTATGTGTGAGTGCTTGTGAAGGCGCTTGGTTCCTTTGTGGGTTCGGGGTGTGGGTGCGTGTGTGGGTGTGGGTTCGTGTGTGGGGCATGTGTGCGGGTGTTGGAGCGTGTGTGGGTGCGTGTGTGGGTGCGTGTGTAGGTGCGTGTTAGTATGGGTGCTTGTGAGGACGCGTGTGTGGGTGCGTGTGTGGGTGTGGGTGCGTGTGTGGGTGATTATTATGTTATTAGTATGTATTTATAGTGTCATTATTTTAGGAATAATCATTGTAAACCGCCCCGGAACAATTATTTGGATGGGGCGCTATATAAGAACTAAAGTATTATTATTATTATTATATGCATAACACACGCACCCCCCCCCACACACACACACACACGGAAGCACACTCACGTACATACGCCCAGACACGCGCCAACACAGGCACACTCAAATCTACACAAACAAACGCACCCACTCTCACACGAACCCACACATGCACCCACACAGGCACCCACATACGCTCACACACGCGATAACATACCCACACACACCCACACCCACAAACGCAGCTACATTCACACGTACCGACACACGCACCCACACACGCACCCACACACTCACACGCGCCAGCACAAGCATTCACACACGCACTCATACACACTCTCGCACACGCACCCACACACGCACTCACACACTCCCACACACGCAACAACACACGCACACACACGCGCCAACACACGCACACAAACATGCACCCACACACACGCACCTACACACACGCACTCACAAGAGTACCCACACTCGCACAAACACGCGCCAAAACACGCACACACACAACACACACACACACACACACACACACACACACACACACATCCACCACATACACTCACAAACACACACGCACTCACTCACACTCACCCAAACACGCAGAAACACGTACCAACACACGCACCCACACAAGCACCGACACTCACACATGCAACTACACAAGCACCTACACACGCACCCACGCACGCATACATGCGCGCCAACACACGCACACATACACACAAGTGCACCACACACGCATTCTTACATACGCATCCTCACACGCACCCAAACACACACCCAGACAAACACACACATGCGCCAGCACAAGCACACACACGCACCCACACCCACACACGCATCAACACCCACGCACCCACATACACGCACCAACAGACGAGCCCATACATGCTCCCATAAACACACACCCACCACACACACATCCACACAGGCAAGCGCACACACAAACACACATACACACACCCACTCTTACCCACACACGAACTAACACACACACACACACACACACACACACGCACACATGCACCGAGACAGGCACACATACACACTCTCCATCAAACACTCACCCACACACTCACCCACATACACGCACCAACACACGAGCCCATACATGCTCCCATAAACACACACCCACCACACACACTTCCACACAGGCAAGCGCACACACACACACGGCGCGTGTGTGTGAGAGAGTGTGTTGGTGTGTGTATGCTTGTGCAGGCGCGTATGAGTGTGTATGTGCGTGTGTGGGTGCGAGTGTGGGTGCGTGTGTGGGTACGTGAGAGTGTAGTTGCGTTTGTGTGTGTGTGTGTGGGTGTGTGTGCGTATGATATCGCGTGTGTGGGCGTATGTGGGTGCATGTGTGGGTTCGTGTGAGAGTGGGTGCGATTGTTTGTGTAGATTTGTGTGTGCATGTGTTGGCGCGTGTGTGGGTGTATGTGGGAGCGGGTGTGGCAAGTGTGTCAGGGTGCTTCCGTGTGGGTGTGGGGCTGCGTGTGTTGTGCATATGAATGTATGTGTGCGTGTGTGGTTGCGTGTGTGTGGGTGTGTATGTGTGCGCGAGTGTTGGCGCGTGTGGGTGTGTGTGGGTGGCGCACCCACACACACACGTGCCATCACAAGCACAAACACACGAACCCACACACCCGCACCCACATGCGCATCCTCATACGCACACACACGCAACAACACGCACACATACACACATGCACCACACACGCACCCATACATGAATCCACACACGCACCCACACACGCACCCAAACACGCACACAGACACATGCACTCACACACACGCACCCACACGCATCCACACACGCACCCACATGCACACACACGTGCAAAGACACGCACACATATACATATTCACTACAAACGCACCCACATACACACGCGCCCACACACACACATACACACACACACACACACACAGACACACACGCACCCACACACCAATGCACACACGCACCCACACACGTAACACACATTCACACACATGCACCCACACACACGCACCCACACATACGCACCCACACACCCGCACCCACATATACACCCACCCGCGCACACACACGCACACACACACACGAATCCACACATGCACCCACACACCAACAGACACACGCACACACACAAGCATCGAAACACGCACACACTTTCTCTGTCTCTCTGTCTCTCTCTCACTCTCTTTCTGTCATACGCGCGCACACACACACATATACACATACACACAAACACACACACGCACACACACACGCACAAACACACACATACACACGCAACAACACACACGCACCCACACACGGACTCACACGCGGATACATGCGCGCCAAAATACGCACACATACACACACACATGAACGACACACGCACCCATACACACGCACCCAAACACGCACCCACACCCACGCCCCCACACCCACGCGCCCCCACACGCACACATACAAACACGCACCACACACGCACCCACACACACAAACACAAGCCAACACGCGCACACACACACAAACACGCACACACACATGCACACATACACACACATGCACCACACACGCAATCCCACACACGCGCCACACACGCAAATACACACACCCACACACGCACCCACACTCGCACCCACACAAGCACACATATGCGACAACACACGAACACATACACAGACATGCACCACACACGCACCCTCAAACACGCACCCAAGCACTCACCTACACACGAATCCACACACTCACCCACACACGCAGCGACACACGGACACACACACGCGCCCACACATGCACACATACACACAAGCACCCACACGGGCACACACACGCACCATCACACGCACGCACACACACACACACACACGCACAGGCACACACATACACAGATCCACCCATGCACCTACACACAGGCACCGACACACGCACCGACACACGCACACACTTACTCTGTCTCTCTCGCTCACTCTCTCTCTCTGTCATACGCGCGCGCGCACGCACTCACACACACACACACACATATTCACATACACACAAACACACACACACAAACACCTACCCACACACGCACCCACACGCGCCAAAACAGGCACACACACACACGCACCAACACACGCACTCACGGACCCACACGCACGCGCCAGCACACACACTCACGAACCCATACACATACACCCATACACGCACCCACACACGCACACACGCGCGCCAAAATACGCACACGTACACATACATCAACGACACACGCACCCGTACACATACACCCAAACAATCACACATACAAACACGCACCAACACACACAAACACAAGCCAACACACGCATACACACGCCAACACACACGCACGCACATACACACACATACACAGATATGCACCACACACTCAACCCCACACACGCGCCACACACACAAATACACACACGTACGCACCCACACGCGCCCACAAACGAATACACACATGCACCCATACACGCACCCACACATACACCCACACACGCACCAACACACGCTCTCAAACACATGCACACACACACACACCCACACACACGCAACCACACGCATCCACACGCGAGCACACACACCCCAACACGCACACACACGCACACACACACACACACACACACGAATCCACACATGCACCCACACAAGCACCGACACACGCACACACACGAGCACCCACACACAAGCATCCACTCACACTCACCCACACACGCACACACACGAGCCAACAAAAGCACACACACACACACACACACGCGAATCCACACACGCACCAACACAAGCACCGACATAGGCACACGCACATGCACCCACACACACACGCACCCATACACGCACCTTCACACTCACCCACACACGCACCCACACACACGAGCACCCACACACACGCATCCACTCACACTCACTCACACACGCACACACACGAGCCAATACAAGCACACACACACACGCACACACACATCCGCGAATCCACACACGCACCCACACACGCACACCGACACACACGCACCCATACACGCGCAATCACACACACACACACACACACACATACACACACACACACACACATACACATGCATCACCACACTCGCACCCACACTCACACGCAAGCACCCACACACACGCGCCCACACACATACACACATGCACCCACACACACGCACCCAACCACCCACGCACACACACGCGCCAACACACGCACACATACACACACGCACACATGAACCACGCGCGCACTCACACACACGCAAGCACCCACACACAAGCGCCCACACACATACACACACGCATCAACACACGCACCCACATACGCACACTCACACACGCACCCACAGACGCACACACCCACAAACACACACGATTCCAGACACGCACCCACATCTGCACCGACACACGCACACACACACATACACGCACCCACACACGCACACACACGCGCCAACACACGCACATACATACACACACAAACGCACCCACACTAACACGTACCCACACTTGCACCAACACACGCACCCACACACACACACACACACGCGGCAGCAGAAGCACACAAACACGCACCCACACATACATCCACACACGCACCAACACACGCTTTCACACACATGCACCCACACACACGCACCCACACACACAACCACACGTATCCGCACGCGAGCACCCCAACACACGCACACACGCACACACACACACACACACACACACACACACACACACACACATACGAATCAACACATGCACCCATACAAGCACCGACACACGAACACACACATGCACTCACACAACGCACCCAAACACAGGCACCCACACATGCAAACACACGCGCCAACTTACGCGCACACACACATACACGCACCCAAACACACACACACACACACACACACACACACACACACACATACATGCACCAACTCAAACGTACCAACATACACACTTGCGCCCACACACGCACACACCTACACACACACGCACCCACACACTCGCATCCACACTCGAATCCACACACGCATCCACACACGCACCCACACACGCACACACAAGAGCACCCACACACAAGCATCCACTCACACTCACCCACACACGCACACACACGAGCCAATAAAAGCACAAACACACACATGCTAGTCCACACACGCACCCACACAAGCACCGACACACGCACACGTACATGCACCCACACACACACGCACCCACAAACGCACCTTCACACGCACCCACACACACACCCACACACACGAGCACACGCATCCACTCACACTCACTCACACACGCACACACACGAGCCAATACAAGCACACACACACACACGCACACGCACATCCATACATACGTGCACGCACACACACACACACACACACACACACACACACACACACACACACACGCACGCACGCACGCGCGCGCGCGCGGGCCAACACACGCACACGGAAGCATCCTCAGACACGCGTCACACACACACCCACCACATACACCCTCACACGCGCCAACACACGCACACACCCGCCCACACAAACAAACGTAGCCACTCCCTCTGACCACTTCACACTTGCGTCTGACCTGAACAAACTTCTCTCATGGGCAAAGACATGGCAGATGGATTTTAATGTGTCAAAGTGTGCTATCGGTTACTACGAAGAGGAACATATCAACCTGTAACTACTTCATGGGGAGCCAACAAATACCTCGGAGTGACAACCAGGACTACCTGGGCGTTACCAACAACTCAAAATTATCGTGGCAACAAAGTGCAGAACAAAGCCAGCAAGACACTTGGCTTACTCAAAAGAACACTGCATGCGGCGCCACCGCAAGTGAGACAAACAGCATACGAGGTACTCGTGCGACCAACACTCGAGTTTGCCACATGCGCCTGGGCACCTCACGCAAAGACAGGCATTCAGACAATAGAGCGCGTACAAAGATCCGCTGCGCGGTTTTTCACCGGTGATTACCGCAGAACGTCAAATGTCAGTGATATGTGCACTAACTTGATGTGGAACTCCTTGTACACACGAAGGCGGATAAGAGATGCAATTTTTTTTTTAAATTCACCACGGACTAATGCACATCAGCTTGCCTGTCATCATCACCAAAGCAGATGCGCGCACCAGACGCCAACACAAGAACAAACTACGAACACTACCTGCCACTTGCACGCCCTACCAGCAGTCATTCTGCGTGTGGGTACCTGTGTGTATGTTTGCGTATGTGCATGTGTGTGTCTGCGTGTGTGTTGGCGTGTGTGGGGGTACGTGTGTGTGTGTGGGTGCATGTGTGTGTGCGTGTGTCGGGGCGTGTGTGGATTCGTGTGTGGGTGCGTGTGTGTAGGTGTGTGTGTGTGTGTGTTTGTGTGTGTGGACGCATGTGTGTGTGTGTGGATGCCAGTGTGGTGCGTGTGTGTGTGAGTGCTTGTGAAGGCGCTTGTGTGGGTTCGTGTGTGGGTTCGGGGTGTGGGTGCGTCTGTGGGTGTGGGTTCGTGTGGGGGGCATGTGTGCATGTGTTGGAGCGTGTGTGTGTGTGCATGTATCGGTGCGTGTGTAGGTACATGTTAGTATGGGTGCTTGTGAGGACGCGTGTGTGGGTGCGTGTGTGGGTGTGGGTGCGTGTGTTTGCGGGTATTGGCGCGTGTGTAGGTGTGTGTGTGGGTGCGTGTATGTATGTAGGGGCGTGTGAGTATGTGCATGTGTGCATGTGTGTGTGTGTGTGTGTGTGTGTGTGTGTGTGTGTGTGTGTGTGTGTGTTTGGGTGCGTGTATGTCTGTATACGTGTGTTGCCGCATGTGTGTGCGTGTGTGGGTGCCTACGCGTGGGTGCCTGTGTGGGTGCATGTGTGTGGGTGCATGTGTGTGAGCGTGTGTCGATGCGTGTGTGGGTGCATGTGTGGATTCGTGTGAGCGTGTGTATGTGTGTGTGTGTGTGTGTGTGTGTGTGTGTGTGTGTGTGTGGTTGTGTGTGTGTATGTGTTGGCGCGTGTTTGTGCGCATGTGGGTGCGTGTGTGGGTGCGTGTGTGTGCGTGTGTGGGTGCGTGTGGGATTCGTGTATGGGAGCGTGTGTGTCCGTGTGTGTGTGGGCACATGTCTGTGTGGGAGCGAGCGTGTGTGTGTGCGTGCGTGTGTGACTGTGGTCCGTGTGTGAGTATGTGCTGTTGTATTGTAGTGTGTGTATGTGTGTGCGTGTGCGTGTGTGGGTGCGGGTGTGGGTGTGTGCGTGTGTGTGGGTGCGTCTGTGTGGGTGTGTGCGCATGTGGGTGTGCGTGTGTGTGTGCGTGTGTGAATTCGTGTGAGGGGGCGAGTGTGTCGGTCCGTGTGGGTGTGTGTATGTGTGTATATGTGGGCGCTTGTGTGTGTGGATGCGTGTGTGGTGCGTGTGTTTGTATGGGTGCATGTGTGGGCGCGTTTGTGGGTGCGTGGGTGTTGGTGCGTGGATGCGTTTGTGTGTCTGGGTGATTGTGTGGTGCATGTGTGCGTCTGTTGGCGCGTGTGTGTGCGTGGGTTGTTGCGTGTGTGGGAGCGTGTGTAGCAGCGTGGGTGTGCGTGTGTGTGTGTGTGCGAGTGTGGTTGCGTGTGTAGTTGTGTGCTTGTGTGTGGGTGCGTCTGTGTGGGTGTGTGCATGAGTGTGCGTGTGTGTGTGGGTGGATGCGTGTGTGGCTGCGTTTGTGGTGCATGGGTGTGTGTGAATGTGTGCTCGTGTTTCCGCGTTTGTGTAAGTGGGTGGGTGCGTGTGAGTGCGTGTTTGGGTGTGCGTGTGCGTGTGCGTGTGCGTGTGCGTGTGCGTGTGCGTGTGCGTGTGCGTGTGCGTGTGCGTGTGCGTGTGCGTGTGCGTGTGCGTGTGCGTGTGCGTGTGCGTGTGCGTGTGCGTGTGCGTGTGCGTGTGCGTGTGCGTGTGCGTGTGCGTGTGCGTGTGCGTGTGCGTGTGCGTGTGCGTGTGCGTGTGCGTGTGCGTGTGCGTGTGCGTGTGCGTGTGCGTGTGCGTGTGCGTGTGCGTGTGCGTGTGCGTGTGCGTGTGCGTGTGCGTGTGCGTGTGCGTGTGCGTGTGCGTGTGCGTGTGCGTGTGCGTGTGCGTGTGCGTGTGCGTGTGCGTGTGCGTGTGCGTGTGCGTGTGCGTGTGCGTGTGCGTGTGGGGGTGTGGGTGTGGGTGTGGGTGTGGGTGTGGGTGTGGGTGTGGGTGTGGGTGTGGGTGTGGGTGTGGGTGTGGGTGAGGGTGTGGGTGTGGGTGTGGGTGTGGGTGTGGGTGTGGGTGTGGGTGTGGGTGTGGGTGTGGGTGTGGGTGTGGGTGTGGTGTGGGTGTGGGTGTGGGTGTGGGTGTGGGTGTGGGTGTGGGTGTGGGTGTGGGTGTGGGTGTGGGTGTGGGTGTGGGTGTGGGTGTGGGTGTGGGTGTGGGTGTGGGTGTGGGTGTGGGTGTGGGTGTGGGTGTGGGTGTGGGTGTGGGTGTGGGTGTGGGTGTGGGTGTGGGTGTGGGTGTGGGTGTGGGTGTGGGTGTGGGTGTGGGTGTGGGTGTGGGTGTGGGTGTGGGTGTGGGTGTGGGTGTGGGTGTGGGTGTGGGTGTGGGTGTGGGTGTGGGTGTGGGTGTGGGTGTGGGTGTGGGTGTGGGTGTGGGTGTGGGTGTGGGTGTGGGTGTGGGTGTGGGTGTGGGTGTGGGTGTGGGTGTGGGTGTGGGTGTGGGTGTGGGTGTGGTGTGGGTGTGGGTGTGGGTGTGGGTGTGGGTGTGGGTGTGGGTGTGGGTGTGGGTGTGGGTGTGGGTGTGGGTGTGGGTGTGGGTGTGGGTGTGGGTGTGGGTGTGGGTGTGGGTGTGGGTGTGGGTGTGGGTGTGGGTGTGGGTGTGGGTGTGGGTGTGGGTGTGGGTGTGGGTGTGGGTGTGGGTGTGGGTGTGGGTGTGGGTGTGGGTGTGGGTGTGGGTGTGGGTGTGGGTGTGGGTGTGGGTGTGGGTGTGGGTGTGGGTGTGAGTGTGAGTGTGAGTGTGAGTGTGAGTGTGAGTGTGAGTGTGAGTGTGAGTGTGAGTGTGAGTGTGAGTGTGAGTGTGAGTGTGAGTGTGAGTGTGAGTGTGAGTGTGAGTGTGAGTGTGAGTGTGAGTGTGAGTGTGAGTGTGAGTGTGAGTGTGAGTGTGTGGGTGCGTGTTTGTGGGTGCGCGCGTGTGCTTGTGCTGGTGCGTGTGTGTATGTGGGTGCTTGTGTGGTTGCGCATGTGGGTGTGTGTAGGTGCGTGTGTGTGTTTGTGTGTGTGCGTGCGTGTTTGTGTGTGTGTGGATGCGAGTGTGGTGCGTGTATGTGTGAGTGCTTGTGAAGGTGCTTGTGTGGGTTCCTTTGTGGGTTCGGGGTGTGGGTGCGTGTGTGGGTGTGGGTTCGTGTGTGGGGCATGTGTGCGGGTTTTGGAGCGTGTGTGGGAGCGTGTGTGGGTGCGTGTGTAGGTGCGTGTTAGTATGGGTGCTTGTGAGGACGCGTGTGTGGGTGCGTGTGTGGGTGTGGGTGCGTGTGTGGGTGATTATTATGTTATTAGTATGTATTTATAGTGTCATTATTTTAGGAATAATCATTGTAAACCGCCCCGGAACAATTATTTGGATGGGGCGCTATATAAGAACTAAAGTATTATTATTATTATTATATGCATAACACACGCACCCCCCCCCCACACACACACACACGGAAGCACACTCACGTACATACGCCCAGACACGCGCCAACACAGGCACACTCAAATCTACACAAACAAACGCACCCACTCTCACACGAACCCACACATGCACCCACACAGGCACCCACATACGCTCACACACGCGATAACATACCCACACACACCCACACCCACAAACGCAGCTACATTCACACGTACCCACACACGCACCCACACACGCACCCACACACTCACACGCGCCAGCACAAGCATTCACACACGCACTCATACACACTCTCGCACACGCACCCACACACGCACTCACACACTCCCACACACGCAACAACACACGCACACACACGCGCCAACACACGCACACAAACATGCACCCACACACACGCACCTACACACACGCACTCACAAGAGTACCCACACTCGCACAAACACGCGCCAAAACACGCACACACACAAACACACACACACACACACACACACACACACACACACACACACACACACACACACATCCACCACATACACTCACAAACACACACGCACTCACTCACACTCACCCACACACGCAGAAACACGTACCAACACACGCACCCACACAAGCACCGACACTCACACATGCAACTACACAAGCACCTACACATACACACTCTCCATCAAACACTCACCCACACACTCACCCACATACACGCACCAACACACGAGCCCATACATGCTCCCATAAACACACACCCACCACACACACTTCCACACAGGCAAGCGCGCACACACACACACACACACACACACACACACACACATGCACCGAGACAGGCACACACGCACCAACGCAAGCACATACACACACGCACCCACACACACTCACCCACAAACGCATTCACACGCGAACCCACACACACACCCACACGCACGCGCCAGCACAAACACACACGTACCCACACACCCACACCCACACACGCACCAACACCCACGCACCCACACACACGCACCAACACACGAGCCCACACATGCTCCCATAAACACACACTCACCCACACACGCACCGCACACGCACACACTTTCTCTGTCTCTCTAGCTCACCCTCTCTGTGTCACACGCCCGCGCACACACACATATACACACACAAAAAACCACCCACACACGCACCCTCACCCACCAACGCAAGCACATTCACACAAGCACCCACACACACTCACCCACAAACGCATTCACACGCGAACCCACACACACACCCACACGCACGCGCCAGCACAAACACACACGCACCCACACACCCACACCCACACACGCACCAACACCCACGCACCCACAAACACGCACCAACACACGAGCCCACACATGCTCCCATAAACACACACGCACCTCACACGCATCCACACACACATGCGCCCACTCAAACTCACATACACACACCTACTCGTACCCACACACGAACTAACACACGCACACACACAAACACACGCACCGACACACGCACACATACACACACTCCAAAAAACACTCACACATGCACCGCACACGCACTCACTTTCTCTGTCTCCCTAGCTCACTCTCTCTCTCTGTCACATGCTCGCGCACACACACATTTACACACACAAAAACCCACCCACACACGCACCCATACATACAAGCACCCACACACGCACACGCACACTCACACACGCACCCACAGACGCACACACCCACAAACACACACGATTCCAGACACGCACCCACATCTGCACCGACACACGCACACACACATACAAGCACCCACACACGCACACAAACGCGCCAACACACGCACATACTTACACACACAAACGCACCCACACTAACACGTACCCACACATGCACCAACACACACACCCACAGACACACACGCGGCAGCAGAAGCACACAAACACGCACCCACACACAGGCTCCCACACACAGGCACCCCCCCCCCCCACACACACACACACACACACACACACATACATATATACATACATACATACATACATACATACATACATACGTGCACACACACACACACACACACACACACACACACACACACACACACGCACACGCACATACATACATACGTGCAGGCACACACACACACACACACACACACACACACACACACACGCACGCACGCACGCACGCACGCGCGCGCGCGCGCGGGCCAACACACGCACACGGAAGCATCCTCAGACACGCGTCACACACACACCCACCACATACATCCTCACACGCGCCAACACATGCACACACGCACCCACACAAACAAACGCACCCACCCTCACACGTAGCCACTCCCTCTGACCACTTCACACTTGCGTCTGACCTGAACAAACTTCTCTCATGGGCAAAGACATGGCAGATGGATCTTAATGTGTCAAAGTGTGCTATCGGTTACTACCAAGAGGAACATATCAACCTATAACTACTTCATGGGGAGCCAACAAATACCTCGGAGTGACAACCAGGACTACCTGGGCGTTACCATCAACTCAAAATTATCGTGGCAACAAAGTGCAGAACAAAGCCAGCAAGACACTTGGCTTACTCAAAAGAACACTGCATGCGGCGCCACCGCAAGTGAGACAAACAGCATACGAGGTACTCGTGCGACCAACACTCGAGTTTGCCACATGCGCCTGGGCACCTCACGGAAAGACAGGCATTCAGACAATAGAGCGCGTACAAAGATCCGCTGCGCGGTTTTTCACCGGTGATTACCGCAGAACGTCAAATGTCAGTGATATGTGCACTAACCTGATGTGGAACTCCTTGTACCCACGAAGGCGGATAAGAGATGCAACTATTTTTTTTTTAAATTCACCACGGACTAATGCACATCAACTTGCCTGTCATCATCACCAAAGGAGATGCGCGCACCAGACGCCAACACAAGAACAAACAACGAACACTACCTGCCACTTGCACGCCCTACCGGCAGTCATTCTGCGTGTGGGTACCTGTGTGTATGTTTGCGTATGTGCATGTGTGTGTCTGCGTGTGTGTTGGCGTGTGTGGGGGTACGTGTGTGTGTGTGTGGGTGCATGTGTGTGTGCGTGTGTCGGGGCGTGTGTGGATTCGTGTGTGGGTGCGTGTGTGTAGGTGCGTGTGTGTGTTTGTGTGTGTGGGCGCATGTGTGTGTGTGGATGCCAGTGTGGTGTGTGTGTGTGTGTGTGTGTGTGTGTGTGTGTGTGAGTGCTTGTGAAGGCGCTTGTGTGGGTTCGTGTGTGGGTTCGGGGTGTGGGTGCGTGTGTGGGTGTGGGTTCGTGTGGGGGGCATGTGTGCATGTGTTGGAGCGTGTGTGTGTGTGGGTGGGTGTGTGTGGGTGCGTTGTACCTGTGTGTATGTTTGCGTATATGCATGTGTGTGTCAGCGTGTGTGTGTTGGCGTGTGTGGGGGTGCGTGTGTGTGGTTCCATATGAGGGTGCCTGCGTGGATTCGTTTGTGTGCGTGCGAGTGCGTGTGTGCGTGTGTTCGCGCGTGTGGGTGCGTGTGTCGTTGCGTGTGTGTGTGGGTGCATGTGTGTGGGTGCATGTGTGCGTGTGCGTGTGTGTCGGGGCGTGTGTGGATTCGTGTGTGGGTGCGTGTGTATAGGTGTGTGTGTGTAGGTGTGTGTGTTTGTGTGTGTGGGCGCATATGTGTGTGTGGATGCCAGTGTCGTGTGTGTGTATGTGTGTGGGTGTGTGTGTGTGTGTGTGTGTATGTGTGTGTGTGTGTGTGTGTGTGTGTGTGTGTGTGTGTGAGTGCTTGTGAAGGCACTTGTGTGGGTTCGTGTGTGGGTTCGGGGTGTGGGTGCGTGTGTGGGTGTGGGTTCGTGTGTGGGGCATGTGTGCATGTGTTGGAGCTTGTGGGTGTGTGGGTGTGTGTGTGTGTGTGTGTGTGGGTGCGTGTGTGTGTTTGCGTGTGTGTGTGTGTGTGCTTGTGCCGGCGCGTGTGTGTGGGTGCGTGTGTGGGTGCGTGTGAGGGTAAGTGTGATTATGTCTGCGTTTCTGCGTGTGGGTGTGTGGGTGTGCGTGTGCTGGCGCTTGTGTGGGCATGTGTGGGTGTTTGTGGGGGTGGTTGCGTGTGGGTGCGTGTGTGTGTCTGCGTGTGTGTGCGTGTGTTGGCGCGTGTGTGGGTGCGTGTGTGTGTGCTTGTGTTGATACAGATGTGTGTGGGTGTGTGGAATCGTGTGTGAGTGTGCGTATGTGCGTTTGTGGATGCCTCTGTGTGGGTGCATGTGTGGTTGCATGTGTGTGGGGGTTCGTGTGTGGATTCGTGTGTGGGTGTGGGTGCATGGGTGTTTGTATGTGTTCATGTGTGGGCGAGTGTGTGGGTGCGTGTGTTTAGGTGCGTGGGTTCGTGTGTGTGTGTGATTGTGTGTGGGTATGTATGTGGTGCATGTGTGCGTGTGTTTGTATGTATGTGTGCGTGGGTTGGCGCGTGTGCGTGCTTGTGTGATTGCGGGTATGCGGGTGCGTGTGTGCTAGCCCGCACGAGGGTGTGTGTGTGTGTGGGTGCGTGTGTGTGTGTGTGCGTGTTTTGGCTGTGCGTGGTCTGTGTGTGCGTGTGTGGATGGGTGCGTCTATGTGGGTGCGTGTGAATATGTGTGAGGTCGCGTGTGTGTGGTGCATGTGTATTTCTGTGTGTTTGCGCGTGTGTGGGTGCATGCGTGTGTGTGTTGGCGTTGGAGCCTGTGTGTGGTTCCATGTGTGGGTGCCTGCGTGGATTCGTGTGTGTGTGTGTGTGTGTGAGTGCGTGTGTGCATGTGTTCGCGCGTGTGGGTGCGTGTGTCGTTGCGTGTGTGGGTGGGTGCGTGTGTGTGTGGGTGCATGTGTGTGTGTGCGTGTGTCGAGGCGTGTGTGGATTCGTGTGTGGGTGCGTGTGTGTACATGCCTGTGTGTGTTTGTTTGTGTGGGCGCATGTGTGTGTGGATGCCAGTGTGGTGCGTATGTGTGTGAGTGCTTGTGAAGGCGCTTGTGTGGGTTCGTGTGTGGGTTCGGGGTGTGGGTGCGTGTGTGGGTGTGGGTTCGTGTGTGTGGCATGTGTGCATGTGTTGGAGCGTGTGTGTGTGTGCGTGTATCGGTGCGTGTGTAGGTACATGTTAGTATGGGTGCTCATGTGGGTGCGTGTGTGGGTGCGTGTGTGTGCCTGTGTGGGTGCATGTGTGTGGGTGCATGTGTGGATTCGTGTGAGTGTGTGTGTGTGTATGTGCGTGCGTGTGTGACTGTGGTCCGTGTGTGAGTATGTGCTGTTGCGCGTGTGTTTGTGTGTATGTGTGTATGTGTGTGCGTGTGCGTGTGTGGGTGCGGGTGTGGGTGTGTGCGTGTGTGTGGGTGCGTCTGTGTGGGTGTGTGCGCATGTGGGTGTGCGTGTGTGTGTGCGTGTGTGTGTGAATTCGTGTGAGGGTGCGAGTGCGTCGGTCCGTGTGGGTGTGTGTATGTGTGTATATGTGGGCGCATGTGTGTGTGGATGCGTGTGTGGTGCGTGTGTTTGTATGGGTGCATGTGTGGGCGCGTTTGTTGGCGCATGTGTGTGCGTGGGTTTTTGCGTTTGTGGGAGCGTGTGTAGCAGCGTGGGTGTGCGTGTGTGTGCGTGTGTGGTTGCGTGTGTAGTTGTGTGCTTGTGTGTGTGTGCGTCTGTGTGGGTGTGTGTATGAGTATGCGTGTGTGTGTGGGTGGATGCGTGTGTGGTTGCGTTTGTGGTGCATGTGTGTATGTATATGTGCCCGTGTTTGCGCGTTTGTGTGAGTGCGTGTGAGTGCGTGTGTGGGTGTGTTTGTGGGTGCATTAGTTTGGGTGCATGTGTGTCTGTGTGTGTGTGTGTGTGTGTGTGTCTGTGCGTGTGTCTGTGCATGTGTGGGTGCAGGTGGATTCGTGTGTGCCTGTGTGCGCGTGTAGGTGCATGTGTGTATGAGTGTGTGTGTGGGCGCATGTGTGTGTGTTGGTGCGTGCGTCTGTGTGTTTGGGTGCGTGAGTAGTGCGTGTGTGTATGTGTGCATCTGTGGGCGTGTGTGGATTCGTGTGTGGGTGTGTGTATATGTATATTTGGGGGCGCATGTGTGTGTGGATGTGTGTGTGGTGCGTGTGTGTATGGGTGCGTATGTGGGCGCGTGTGCGGGTGCGTGTATGTGGGTGCGTGTGTATTGGTGCGTGTGTGGGTGTAGGTGCGTGTCTTTTTGTGTGTGAGTGTGTGTGTGTGTGTGTGCGTGTGTGGGTGCGTGTGGGTGCGTGTGTGTGTATGTGTGTGTCTGCGTGTGTGTGTGTGCGTGAGTTAGCGCGTGTGTGGTGTGGGTGAGGGTGTGTGTGTGAGTGTGTGGGTGCGTGTTTGTGGGTGCGCGCGTGTGCTTGTGCTGGTGCGTGTGTGTATGTGGGTGCTTGTGTGGTTGCGCATGTGGGTGTGTGTAGGTGCGTGTGTGTGTTTGTGTGTGTGCGTGCGTGTTTGTGTTTGTGGATGCGAGTGTGGTGCGTGTATGTGTGAGTGCTTGTGAAGGCGCTTGTGTGGGTTCCTGTGTGGGTTCGGGGTGTGGGTGCGTGTGTGGGTGTGGCTTCGTGTGTGGGGCATGTGTGCGGGTGTTGGAACGTGTGTGGGTGCGTGTGTGGGTGTGTGTGTAGGTGCGTGTTAGTATGGGTGCTTGTGAGGACGCGTGTGTGGGTTCGTGTGTGGGTGTGGGTGCGTGTGTGGGTGATTATTATGTTATTAGTATGTATTTATAGTTTCATTATTTTAGGAATAATCATTGTAAACCGCCCCGGAACAATTATTTGAATGGGGCGCTATATAAGAACTAAACTATTATTATTATTATTATGCATAACACACGCACCCCCCCCCCACACACACACACATGGAAGCACACTCACGTATATACGCCCAGACACGCGCCAACACAGGGGTGCGGGTGTGGGTGTGTGCGCGTGTGTGTGTGTGGGTGTGTGTGTGTGTGTGGGTGTGTGTATGTGTGAGTGTGTGGGTGCGTGTGTGGTTCCGTGTGTGAATGCGTGTGTGGGAACGTGTGAGTGTAGTTGCGTTTGTGGGTGTGGGTGTGGGTGTGTGTGGGTATGTTATCGCGTGTGTGGGCGTATGTGGGTGCGTGTGTGGGAGCATGTGTGGGTTCGTGTGAGTGTGGATGCGTTTGTTTGTGTAGATTTGTGTGTGCGTGTGTTGGCGCGTGTCTGGGCGTATGTGGGAGCGTTTGTGGCACGTATGTGAGGGTGCTTCCATGTGTGTGGGGGGGGGTGCGTGTGTTATGCTTATAATAATAATTATTATAATATAATAATAGTTTATTTATTATATAGCGCCCCATCCAAATAATGGTTCTGGGGCGCTTTACAATGATTATTCCTAAAATAATGATACTAAAAATACATACTAATAACATAATAATGTGATGCGACACTTAAAAGGAAGCCAGTGCAGCTCCAAGAGCATGGGCGTGATGTGGTCTCGTTTTGGTCGAATTAGTATAACACGAGCACAAGCATTTAGGACGCGTTGTAGTTTTTCAACTACCGCCACTGACAGTCCATTCAGGAGGCTGCTGCAACAGTCAATTCGTGATATGACAAGGGCATGCACCGGATGAGACTGACTTTGGTGAATAGACTTAGATACACGCGGACCAGACTGACATATATAAATAGACGTAGATACACGCGGACGAGACAGACTGATATCAATAGATGTAGATACACGCGGACGAGACTGTCTTATATAAATAGATTTAGATAAACGCGGACGAGTCTGACTGGTATGAATAGATTTAGATACACACGAACGAGACTGCTGATCTGAATAGATCTAGATACTCGTGGACGATTCTGACTTATATGAATTGACGTAGAAATAGGCGAACGAGTCAGACTTATAAGAATAGACTTAGAAACATGCGGACGAGGCAGATTATTTGAATAGATGTAGATACACGCGGATGAGACAGATTGATATGAATAGACCCGGAAGAGACTGACTGGTGTGAATAAACTTAGATAAACGCGGACGACACTGACTTATATGAATAGACTCAGACACACGGGAAGAGATTGATTTATATGAACACACTTAGATACACGCGGACGAGACTGACTTATATGAATAGACTTAGATGCAGGCGGACGAGACTGCTGATATGAATAGATTAAGATACACGCGGACGAGACTGACTTAAATGAATTGACAGGTAAACGCGGACGATACAAGACTTGTGTCAATACAAGTAGATACAGGCGTGTGAGATATATTTATATGAATGGACGTAGTTACACGCGGAAGAGACTGACTGATATAAATAGACTTAGATACATGCGGAACAGACTAACTTGAATGAACACACTTAAATACACGCGACTGAGACTGATTTCTAAGAATAGACTTAGATACACGCGGACGAGACTGACTTATATGAATAGACTTAGAAAAACGCAGATAAGACGTATTTTCATAAATAGACTTAGGTACCCGCGGACGAGACTGACTTATATGAATTACCGTAGATACACGAGGACGAGACAGACTAATATGAATATAGGTAGATACACGAGGACGATACTGGCGTGTATGAATAGATGTATATACACGTGGATAAGATGGACATGTATGAATAAACATAGATACACGCGGACGGTACAGACTTATACAAAGACACGTACGAGACGAGAGTTATATCAATAGACTTGGATACACGAGGAAGAGACTGAGTGGTAGGAATATACTTAAATACACGCGACTGAGACTGACTGATATGAATAGACTTAGATATACGCGGACGAGACTGTCTTATATGAATAGACTAAGATAAACCCGGATGAGACTGACTTTGATGAATAGACTTAGATACACGCGGACCAGACTGACATATATAAATAGACGTAGATACACGCGGACGAGACAGAATGATATCAATAGATGTAGATACACGCGGACGAGACTGTCTTATATGAATAGACTTAGCTAAACGCGGAAGAGTCTGACTGGTATGAATAGATTTAGATACACACGAACGAGACTGCTGATCTGAATAGATCTAGATACTCGCGGACGATTCTGACTTATATGAATTGACGTAGAAATAGGCGAACGAGTCAGACTTATAAGAATAGACTTAGAAACATGCGGACGAGGCAGATTATTTGAATAGATGTAGATACACGCGGATGAGACAGATTGATATGAATAGACCCGGAAGAGACTGACTGGTGTGAATAAACTTAGATAAACGAGGACGACACTGACTTATATGAATAGACTCAGACACACGGGAAGAGATTGATTTATATGAACACACTTAGATACACGCGGACGAGACTGACTTATATGAATAGACTTAGATGCAGGCGGACGAGACTGCTGATATGAATAGATTAAGATACACGCGGACGAGACTGACTTAAATGAATTGACAGGTAAACGCGGACGATACAAGACTTGTGTCAATACAAGTAGATACAGGCGTGTGAGATATATTTATATGAATGGACGTAGTTACACGCGGAAGAGACTGACTGATATAAATAGACTTAGATACATGCGGAACAGACTAACTTGAATGAACACACTTAAATACACGCGACTGAGACTGATTTCTAAGAATAGACTTAGATACACGCGGACGAGACTGACTTATATGAATAGACTTAGAAAAACGCAGATAAGACGTATTTTCATAAATAGACTTAGGTACCCGCGGACGAGACTGACTTATATGAATTACCGTAGATACACGAGGACGAGACAGACTAATATGAATATAGGTAGATACACGAGGACGATACTGGCGTGTATGAATAGATGTATATACACGTGGATAAGATGGACATGTATGAATAAACATAGATACACGCGGACGGTACAGACTTATACAAAGACACGTACGAGACGAGAGTTATATCAATAGACTTGGATACACGCGGAAGAGACTGAGTGGTAGGAATATACTTAAATACACGCGACTGAGACTGACTGATATGAATAGACTTAGATATACGCGGACGAGAATGACTTATATGAATAGACTAAGATAAACCCGGATGAGACTGACTTTGATGAATAGACTTAGATACACGCGGACCAGACTGACATATATAAATAGACGTAGATACACGCGGACGAGACAGACTGATATCAATAGATGTAGATACACGCGGACGAGACTGTCTTATATGAATAGACTTAGCTAAACGCGGAAGAGTCTGACTGGTATGAATAGATTTAGATACACGCGAACGAGACTGCTGATCTGAATAGATCTAGATACTTGCGGACGAGTCTGACTGATATGAATTGACGTAGAAACAGGCGGACGAGGCAGATTATTTGAATAGATGTAGATACACGCGGATGAGACAGATTGATATGAATAGACGTAGATACACGCGGTCGATACAAACTAATATCAACACACTGAGATACACGCGGACGAAATTGAATTAGGAATAGATGTAGAAAACGCGGACGAGACAGACTTATATAAATAGATGTAGATACATGCTCCACCCCACTGCAAGTGCTAGACGTGTTTACGATGTGCTAGTTTCAATTAAGTATTTCTGCCAGTTTTAGTCGGTCTTAATAGTGACTCTTATGATCATATACGTGTTGATCACCTTACGAATACACGTTTACGTGATATCTTTCACTAGGCCGAGCCGATGTGAAAGATTTTAAGTATTTTAATATTTAGCTGGATGTCTGGGCCTTTTATCGCCCGACGGGTGACTCTACCAGGTAAACGAACAATAGTTAAAAGCAATAACATCAGCTTAGCTGTAACAAATTTTACCGGTTACGCCTGAACAACCGTGGACAACGACTCTTGCCCGGTGGCTAACAGTTCAGGTGAAAACTGTTGCGGATCACCTGTACTACCGGTACATCAGCCGCCAATAGATGTCATTTGTGACCCGGTGAGTGATAAGTCAAGAAAAGCGCGCCGGAAAGCTGCGAAAGATAAGCACCCAGACAACTGGAAATACTGCGTGAAGACCTGCATACTCAACGGCAAGGACAACCATAAAATGGATCAATGTTATCTGTGCCAGGCGTTGGTGCACCCGGAGTGTTTCGGTGAACACGATAAGGACATTATAGGCATTTTCTCCTGCGCGTCATGTCGTATGCTACCGACATTCGTGGAGCGTCTACTCGAGAAGACGTCCCACCTCGAGTCGCTGTTCGTCAAACTCGAACGATCGAACCAACAGCTTGTATCCTTGATGGGTGAACAGAACCAAGAAATACGAGGTCTGCGAGGAGATATAGCGACAAGCAAGCCTCCAGAAGGCGACGCCGACGCCAACGATGGGTGACCACAGGCAGTGACACTGCTTGTGGGGAACAGCCTGCTACGTGATGTACGCGTCCAGTGGCAATCCCATCAAGATTCGAAAGAAATCAGGCGCCATTCTCGCCGATATCGAACAAATGATCGATGACGCAGCTAATACGGAAACAATCGACGAAATTGTCATCGACAGAGGAACTCAAGAAACAACGAGTGAAGTAAGTGTATCAAACATAAAAGAAACCATCGCACAACTACTGCGGAATGCGAAAATCGTGAAACCAACCATCACGGTGAGCAGCGTATTGCCGTCGAAATAGAAGTTATACAAAAAAGGGCTTTAAAATGTATGTTTCCTGGATTGGGTGACGCGGAGATACTCAGACGTGTTCACCTGGATACGTTGAATGTAAGATGGGACAGCACTTGTCAAAAATATTTTGATAAAATTAAAGTCGACACACGTAGATAAAATGTTCTGCTGCCTGAAAAAATACATTCCATATATAATATTACTAGAACGAATAGATTCCGTAACTCCTTTATACCGTGGGCTTTATTCAAATGTCAGTAAAAAGGCTATTAGTACGGTATTATTTGCGGTATCAAATGTATTTCTATAGTATTTGTATGATATTTTGATGAGTTATTTGTAGCCTATTGTAATATGCCAATCCAACTCAGTTGAGTTGCTAATAAAAGTTGTGTGTAATTATTACACGCGGACGAGAATGACATATGAATTGTCTGAGACACGCGCGGTGGAGACTGACTTATATGAATAGACTGAGATATACGCGGAAGAGACAGACTTATATGAATAGACGTAGATGCACGTGGACCAGACAGATTTATTTTATATATACGAGACACAAGCGGACAAGACAGACATATATGAATAGACGTAGATACACGCGGACAAGACTGACTGATACGAGTAAACGTAGATACACGCGGACGAGACAGATTTACATGGAAAGACAGACTTAGATACACGCGGACGCGACTGACATAAATGAATAGACTTAAATAAAGGCGGAATAGACTGACTGATATGAATAGACTTAGATACATGCGGACGATACAGAGTTACATGCATATACATAGATGCGCCTGACGTGTATGAATAGACGTAGATACTCGCGGAAAAGACAGACTTATATGAATAAACATGGATACACGCGGACGATATATGAAGAGACGTAGATACACCCGGAAGAGACTGACTGATGTGAATAGACTTAGACACACGGGAAGAGAGTGATTTATATGAACACACTTAGATACACGCGGACGAGACTGACTTAAATGAATTGACAGGTAAACGCGGACGATACAAGACTTGTGTCAATACAAGTAGATACAGGCGTGTGAGATAAATTTATATGAATGGACGTAGTTACACGCGGAACAGACTGACTGATATAAATAGACTTAGATACATGCGGAAGAGACTGACTTTTATGAACACACTTAAATACACGCGAGTGAGACTGATTTCTAAGAATAGACTTAGATACACGCGGACGAGACTGACTTATATGAATAGACTTAGAAAAACGCAGATAAGACGTATTTTCATGAATAGACTTAGGTACACGCGGACGAGACTGACTTATGTGAATTACCGTAGATACACGCGGACGGTACAGACTTATACAAAGACACGTAGATACACTCGGACGAGACGAGAGTTATATCAATAGACTTGGATACACGCGGAAGAGACTGACTGGTAGGAATAGACTTAAATACACGCGACTGAGACTGACTGATATGAATAGACTTAGATATACGCGGACGAGAATGATTTATATAAATAGACTTAGATAAACCCGGACGAGACTGACTTATATGAATAAACTTACATAAACCCGGATGAGACTGACTTTGGTGAATAGACATAGATACACGCGGACCAGACTGACATATATAAATAGACGTAGATACACGCGGACGAGACAGACTGATAGCAATAGATGTAGATACACGCGGACGAGACTGTCTTATATAAATAGACTTAGATAAACGCGGACGAGTCTGACTGGTATGAATAGATTTAGATACACACGAACGAGACTGCTGATCTGAATAGATCTAGATACTCGCGGACGATTCTGACTTATATGAATTGACGTAGAAATAGGCGAACGAGTCAGACTTATAAGAATAGACTTAGAAACATGCGGACGAGGCAGATCATTTGAATAGATGTAGATACACGCGGATGAGACAGATTGATATGAATAGACCCGGAAGAGACTGACTGGTGTGAATAAACTTAGATAAACGCGGACGACACTGACTTATATGAATAGACTCAGACACACGGGAAGAGATTGATTTATATGAACACACTTAGATACACGCGGACGAGACTGACTTATATGATTAGACTTAGATGCAGGCGGACGAGACTGCTGATATGAATAGATTAAGATACACGCGGACGAGACTGACTTAAATGAATTGACAGGTAAACGCGGACGATACAAGACTTGTGTCAATACAAGTAGATACAGGCGTGTGAGATATATTTATATGAATGGACGTAGTTACACGCGGAAGAGACTGACTGATATAAATAGACTTAGATACATGCGGAACAGACTAACTTGAATGAACACACTTAAATACACGCGACTGAGACTGATTTCTAAAAATAGACTTAGATACACGCGGACGAGACTGACTTATATGAATAGACTTAGAAAAACGCAGATAAGACGTATTTTCATAAATAGACTTAGGTACCCGCGGACGAGACTGACTTATATGAATTACCGTAGATACACGAGGACGAGACAGACTAATATGAATATAGGTAGATACACGAGGACGATACTGGCGTGTATGAATAGATGTATATACACGTGGATAAGATGGACATGTATGAATAAACATAGATACACGCGGACGGTACAGACTTATACAAAGAAACGTACGAGACGAGAGTTATATCAATAGACTTGGATACACGCGGAAGAGACTGAGTGGTAGGAATATCCTTAAATACACGCGACTGAGACTGACTGATATGAATAGACTTAGATAAACGCGGACGAGTCTGACTGATATGAATAGATTTAGATACACGCGACTGGTATGAATAGGCGAAGATACCCGTGGGCGAGGTAGAGTTATATGAATAGATGTATGGAAGCACCGGCCCGTCATAAAGGCGGAATAGCCTCACGACGTAATTATTCGTGCGAAACGACGCAATTATTTGCGTCGTGAATAATTTCTATTTTTGACACGACGTAAATAAAATTACGTAGTGTCGCCATTTAGCGAAACGACGTAATTCGAATTACGTCGTGTCAAAAATTCGAAATGCGTCGTTGCGCTACATGGCGACACATCGCAATTTGATTTACGTCGTGTCAAAATACGACATGCTCGAGCCTCTAAATTCTTGTAGTGCATCAAGTCAACCAATCACGGCACGTTTCGGAATTCGTTTTTCGTTATGCTTCGGTCGCACTGCCACTTCGGGTGGCCGGTAAAACTAGGTAGTTTCGGCGGGATACTTCGGTCGCACTGGATGCGTTTTGAAAACAAACTCGCAGAAATTGCATCGGCGAAGTGGTATATCTAAGTACCTATAGGTAATTTTTGGTCGTTTCCGCGCTGTTTTTTATGTTTTGACAATTTAATAAACTTTACTCAACCTTATATGTAGATGCATAAATCGAGAGTAGATGTATTTATTTGGTAACTGCAACTATGTTGATGCAAGTTATTTTAAAGATAGTTTGTAAAATATTTGACTTAGGAGGCCCCTATTATGACTAATAAATAGTCGCTATCTTAGGGGCCACTTTGGGTTTTAAAACGTCGCTCGCAAAGGCGAAAACGCTTCGCCTTTGAAAGAAACGTTTTCGCTTGGTAGACGATTTTGCTCCTTTGCGGGAGACATATTTTCTCGGTAAGTCGAAAACAGAGCTAAAATGTCGCTCACAAAGTCGAAAACGCCCTTACCGAGTAAAAAAAGAAAAATGAGTTCACCGAGCAAAAACAAGGCTCACTGAGCGAAGATATTGCGATAAACGCGATTTCCGAGTTAAGACGTGGCTCGCAAAGGCGGAAAAGAGTTTACCTAGCTAATACGTCCCTCCCAGAGGCGAAAACGCGTTTACCAAGCGAAAGCGTGCCGCAGAAAGTCGGAAACTTTTTTCCGACGCAAATGCTCAGGCAAAAAAGCCTTTCCCCAGCGAAAACGCATATTAACGAGCGAATACGCGTCTACATAGCAAAAACGGAAGGGCGGAAGCGCGTTTACCGAGCTGATATATTCCTTACAAAAGGCGAAAAGTTTACCTTAGCGAAAACGTGGCCCGGAAAGGCGGTAACGCTTTTACCGAGAGAAAACGTCGCAAGGAAAGGCGAAAGAGAGCTTACCAAGGGAAAACGCGTTTACCTAGCGAAAACGCGTTCTCCGAGCGAAAACGTGGCTCGGAAAGTTTCAAACGCGTATACCGAGCGAAAACCTACCTAGCAAAGGCGAAAACGCGTTTACCTAGCGAAAACGTGCCCCGGAAAGGCGGAAACGTTTTTACCGAGAAAAAACGACGCAAGCAAACGCGAAAAAGCGATTACCGAGGGAAAACCTCGCTTACAAAGGCGGAAGCGCGTTTACGGAGTTCATACGTTCGTCGTAAAGGCGAAAATGCCTTTATCTAGCGAAAACGTGCTTCGGAAAGCGGAAACGTTTTTTTCCTAGAGAAAACGACGCAAGCAAAGGCGAAAAAGCAGTTACCGAAGGCAAAAGCGTCTACCGAGCGAAAACGCGTTTTCCCTTGGTAAACTCTTTTTCGCCTTTGCTTGCGTCGTTTTATCTCGGTAAGAAGCGTTACCGCCTTTCCAGGGCACGTTTTCTCTAGGTAAACGTGAGGAATGCATCAGCTGGGTAAACGCGCTTTCCCCTTTGCGACCGACGTTTTCGCTTTTGCATGCAACGGCTTCACTCGGTAGACGCTTTTTCAACTTTGCGAGCCATATTTGTTTTGTGTTAAGGTGGTTTCGCCTTTGAGAGGGACGTTTTCGTTAGGTTAACTGGTTTTCGCTCACTTATCGCTTTTTTGCTCGGTAAACGCATTTTCGCATTTACAAACGTTATTTTCGCTAGGTAAAACCATTTTCGTATTTGCGAGCGACGTTTTTCGCTCGGTAAAGGCTTTTTGGCCTTTCTGAGGTATATTTTCGCCCGGTAAACGCGTTTAAAACTTTGTGAGCGACGTTTTAGCTCTGTTTTGAACTTACCTAAAGTATATGTCTCTGGCAAAGCAGCAAAAGCGTCTACCGAGCGGAAACGTTGCTGTCAAAGGGGAAAACACGTTTACCGAACGAAAACGTTGCTTGCTAACGCAGCAAAGCGTTTATCGAGAGAATACGGACCCCGCAAAAGCAAAAACGCGATAAACGCGATTACAGTGTTACAACGTCGTTCGCAAATGCGAAAATGCTTTGATAGAGCGAAAACGTGGCTCACAAAGTCGAAAACTCGTTTACCGAGCGAAAACATCCCTCGCAAAGGCGAAAACGTTGTAACTAGAGAAAACGTCTCACGTAAAGCCCAAAACGCTTCTTCCGAGCGAAGACTTAGCTCGCAAACGCGAAAATCCGTCTACCGTGGTAATACGTCCCTCGCTAAGGCGAAAAGTTTACCAAGCGAAAACCTGCCCTGCAAAGGCGAAAATTTTTTATCGAGAGAAAGCGACACAAGCAAAGGCGAAAAACAGTTTCCCGAGAGAAAACACATATTAAAGAGCGAATACGCGTCAATATAGCGAAAACACGCTAACCGGTCGAAAAATCGTTTAACGAGCGAAAACGTCGCTCACAAAGGCCGAAACGCGTTTACCGAACTAATACATTCCTAGCAAAGGTGAAAACGCGTTTACCTAGCGAAAACGTGCCCCGGAAAGGCGGAAAAGCTTTTAACCGAGAAAAAACGATGCAAGCAAACGCGAAAAAGCGATTACCGAGGGAAAACGTCGCTCACAAAGGCGGAAGCTTGTTTACCGAGCTCATACGTTCCTGGTAAAAGCGAAAACGCGTTTACCTAGTGAAAACGTGTTTCGGAAGGCGGAAACGTTTTTTTCTGAGAGAAAACGAAACAAGCAAAGGCGAAAAAGCGGTTACCGAGTGTAAAAGCGTTTACGGAGCGAAAACGCGTTCCCGGAGCGAAAACGTAACTGTGAAAGGCGAAAAAGCCTTTACCGAGCGAAAGACGTCGCTCGCAAAGTGGAAAACGCTTTTACCAAGCCAAAATTACGTTTACAATTGCGAAAATGCGTCTATCGAGCGAAAACTCCATAACCGAGTGAAGACTCCTCGCAAAGGCAAAAATGTGTTTACTGAGCGACATTTCCGCTCGGAAAACGCGTTTTCGTTTTTGCTCGGTGAAGACATTTTTGTCTTTAAGAGACACGTTTTTACTCGGTAAACGCTCTGTAGACATGTTTTCGGTCGGTAAATGCGTTTTCCACTTTGTGAGCGACATTTTAGCTCTGTTTCGACTTACCGAGAGAATATGTCTCACGCAAAGGCGCAAAATCGTCAACCGAGCGAAAGGTTTCTTTCAAAGGCGAAATCACGTTTACCAAACGAAAACGTTGCTTGTAACGCTGCAACGCATTTATCGAGGGAATACGTACCCCGCAAAAGCGACAACGCGATAAATGCGATTACGATGCGTCGTTCGCAAGTCGAAAACTCGTTTACAGAGCGAAAACATCTATCGCAAATGCGAAAAGCATGTAACTAGACAAAACGTCTCACGTAAAGGCCAAAACGCTTCTTCCGAGCGAAGATTTCGCTCGCATGGGCAAAAAATGCTTTTTCGAGCGAAAACGGCTCGCAGAGGCGGAAACGCGTCTACCGTGCTAATACGTCCCTTGCAAAAACAAAAATACGTTTAGCAAGCAAAAACGTGCCCTCGAAAGGCGGAAACGTTTTTATCGAGAGAAAGCGACACAAGCATAGGCTAAAAAGCGTTTCCCGAGCGAAAACGCATATTAACGAGCGAATACGCGTCTATATAGCGAAAACGCGCTAACGAAGCGAAAAATCTTTTATCGAGGGAACACGTGGCACTGAAAATCGAAAACGCGTTTACAGATCTAAGATGTCATTACTTCCTCTAGGCGTTTTGTGCTCGGCTCGGCTAGATAGACGCAATTTCGCCATTGCAAACGTTATTTTCGCTTGGTAAAATTAGTTACAAGCTTTTCGCATTTGCGAGCGACGTCTTCGCTGGGTAAAGCGATTTCGCGTTTGCGAGCGACGTTTTTCGCTCGGTAAAGGCTTTTTGTCCTTTCTGAGGTAAATTTTCGCCAGGTAAACGCGTTTAAAACTTTGTGAGCGACGCTTTAGCTCTGTTTTGGACTTACCTAGAGAATATGTCTCACGCAAAGAAGCAAAATCGTCTTCCAGGCGAAAAGGTTTCTTTCAAAGGCGAAATCTCGTTTACCAAACGAAAACGTTGCTTGTAACGCTGCAACGCATTTATCGAGGGAATACGTACCCCGCAAAAGCGACAACGTGATAAATGCGATTACGATGCTAAAACATCGTTCGCAAATGCGAAAAATGCATTTATTGAGCGAAAACTCGTTTACCGAGCGAAAACATCCCTCGCAAATGCGAAAAGCTTGTAACTAGACAAAACGTCTCACGTAAAGGCGAAAACGCTTCTTCCGCGCGAAGATTTCGCTCGCAAAGGCAAAAATGCTTTTTCCGAGCGAAAACGTGGCTCGCAGAGGCGGAAACGCGTCTACCGTGCTAATACGTCCCTTGCAAAAACAAAAATACGTTTAGCAAGCAAAAACGTGCCCCGGAAAGGCGGAAACGTTTTTATCGAGAGAAAGCGACACAAGCATAGGCTAAAAAGCGTTTCCCGAGCGAAAACACATATTAACGAGCGAATACGCGTCTATATAGCGAACGCTTTTTACTGAGCGAAAACACGTTATCCGGGTGAAAACGTACCTCGGAAATGCGAAAAAGCCTTTACCCAGCGAAAACGTCGCCCGGTTAACGCATTTTTTGCTCGGTAGACGCGTTTTCACCTGTGGGAGCGACGTGTTCGCTCGGTAAAAGCGTTTTAGGCTTTTCGAGCGACGTTTTCGCTCGGTAAAAGCGTTTTAGGCTTTTCGAGCGACGTTTTCGCTCGGAAAACACGTTTTCATTCGGAAAACGCGTATTAGCTCGATCAACGCGATTTCGCATTTGCGTTTTCGCTCGGTAAAGCGTTTTAAGTTTGCAAGCGACGTTTTCGCTCTGTGAAAGCGTTTTCGAATTTGCGAGGCGTTATTGTCTTTGCGAGCCAAGTTTTCGCTCGGTGAACGCGTTTTCGCGTTTGCGTGCGTCGGAAATGCGAAAAAACTTTTTATTGAGCGAAAATGTTAACAAAAGCGAAAATCCGTTTATGGAGCGAAAACATTGCTCCCAAAGGCGAAAACGCGACTACCCAGCAAAAACGTCGCTCACAAAATGGTATATGCGTTTATCGAGGGAAAACGTGGCACTGAAAATTGAAAACGCGTTTACAGATCTAAGACGTCATTACTTCCTCTAGGCAGAATTGTTTTTGCCTTTGCGACCGACGTTTTCGCTCGGTAAAGGCGTTTTCGCCTTTCCGAGCAAGCAAAAACGTGCCCCGGAAAGGCGGAAACGTTTTTATCGAGAGAAAGCGACACAAGCATAGGCTAGAAAGCGTTTCCCGAGCGAAAACGCATATTAACGAGCGAATACGCGTCTATATAGCGAAAACGCGCTAACCGAGCTAAAAATCTTTTACGTCGCTCCCAAAGGCGAAACCCTTTTTACCGAGAGAAAACGACGCAAAGAAAAGCGAAAAAGCGTTTACCGAACGAAAACACGTTACCCGAGTGAAAACGTAACCCGGAAAGGCGAAAAAGCCTTTACCCAGCGTTTTCGCTCGATAGACGGATTTTCGCCATTGCAAACGTTATTTTCGCTTGGTAAAAGCGTTTTCACCTTTGCGATCGAAATCTTCGCTGGGTATAGCGTTATCGCCTTTGCGAGCGACATTTTCGCTCAGTAAAGGCTTTTTCGCCTTTCAGAGTTACGTTTTAGCTCGGGGAACGCGTTTTCTCCTTTGCTAGGAATATATTAGCTCGGTAAACGCGTTTCCGCCTTTGTGAACGACGTTTTCGCTCGTTAAACGATTTTTCGACCGGTTAGCGCATTTTCGCTATATTGAAGCGTATTCGCTCTTTAATATGCGTTTTCGCTCGGGAAGCGGTTTTTCGCCTTTGCTTGTGTCGCTTTCTCTCGATAAAAAAGTTTCCGCCTTTCTGTGGCACGTTTTCGCTTCGTAACCGTATTTTCGCCTTTGCGAGGGACGTATTAGCACGGTAGACGGGTTTTCGCGTTTGCGGGTTCCGTATTCCCTCGATAAACGCGTTGCTGCGTTAGCAAGCAACGTTTTCGTTCGATAAGCGTGTTTTCCCCTTTGAAAGCAACGTTTCCGCTCGGTGGATGCTTTTGCTGTTTTGCGAGAGACATATACTCTAGGTAAGTCCAGAACAGAGATAAAACGTCGCTTACAAAGTTTCAAACGCGAGCGAAAAAGCCTTTACCGAGCGAAAACTTAATTTCGATTTTTCGTGCCACGTTTTCCCTCGATAAACACGTATACGCCTTTGTGAGCGACTTTTTTGCTTGGTAATCGCGTTTTCGCCTTTGCGAGCAATATTTTCGCTCCATAAACGGATTTTCGGTTTTATTAAAGACATTTTCGCTCAATAAAAAGCTTTTTCGCATTTCCGACGAACGCAAAGGCGGAAACGCGTTCACCGAGCGAAAATTAGGTTCGCAAAGACAATGACGCCTTTACCAAAAAAAAACCTGCCTCACAAATTCGAGAACGCTTTTACCGAGCGAAAACACAAATCGCGTTGATCGAGCGATTACGCGTTTTCCGAATAAAAACGCTTTTACCGAGCGAAAACGTCACTCGCACAGGCGAAAACGCGTCTACAGAGCGAAAAATGCGTTAACCGAGCGACGTTTTCGCTGGGTAAAGTCTTTTTCGCCTTTCCGAGTTACTTTTTCACCCGGGTAACGGTAAAAAGCGTTTTCGCCTTTGGGAGCGACGTTTTCGCTCGGTAAAACATTGTTCGCTCGGTTAGCGCGTTTTCGGTATATAGACGCGTATTCGCTCGTTAATATGCGTTTTCGCTCGGGAAACGCTTTTTAGCCTATGCTTGTGTCGCTTTCTCTCGATAAAAACGTTTCCGCCTTTTGAGGGCACGTTTTTGCTTGCTAAACGTATTTTTATTTTTGGAAGGGACGTATTAGCACGGTAGACGCGTTTCCGCCTCTGCGAGCCACGTTTTCGCTCAGAAAAAGCATTTTTGCCTTTGCGAGCTTTTTTCACCGAGGCCTTTACCTGAGACGTTTTATCTAGTTACAAGCTTTTCGCATTTGCGAGGGATGTTTTCGCTCGGTAAACGAGTTTTCGACTTTGTTTCGACGTTTTCGCTCAAAAAATGCATTTTCGCATTTGCGAACTACGTTGTAGCATCGTAGTCGAATTTATCGCGTTGTCGCTTTTGCGGGGTACGTATTCCCTCGATAAATGCGTTGCAGCGTTACAAGCAACGTTTTCGTTTGGTAAACGTGATTTCGTCTTTGAAAGAGTTTCGTTTTCGCTCGGTAGACGATTTTGCTCCTTTGCATGAGACATATACTCTCGGTAAGTCGAAAACAGAACTAAAAAGTCGCTCACAAAGTCGAAAACGCATTTACCGACCGAAAACGTCTACCAAGCGGAAACGCCTTTACCCGAGTAAAAACGTACCTCTTAAAGACGAAAATGCGTTCACCGAACATAAACGAAAACGCGTTTTCCGAGCGGAAATGTCGCTCAGTAGACACATTTTCGCCTTTGCGAGGAAAGTCTTCACTCGGTTATGGAGTGTTCGCTCGATAGACGCGTATTCGCTCGTTAATATGCGTTTTCGCTCGGGAAAGGCTTTTTTGCCTTAGCTTTTGCGTCGGAAAAAAGTTGCCGCCTTTCCGCGGCACGCCTTCGCTTGATAAACGCGTTTTCGCCTTTGGGAGGGACGTATTAGCTAAGTAAACGTTTTTGCTCGGTGAACGCATTTTCGTCTTTAAGAGGTACTTTTTTACTCGGTAAAGGCGTTTCACCTCGGTAGACACGTTTTGGGTCGGTAAATGCATTTTCGACTTTGCGAGCGACGTTTTCGCTCGGTAAACGCGTTTTCGCCTTTGCTAGCGACGTTTTCGCTCGGTGAAAGCGTTTTCGAATTTGCGAGCGACGTTTTCGCTCGTTAAACACGTTTTCATTCTAAATACTCGGTAAGCGCGTTTTCGCGTTTGCGTTTTCGCTCGATAAAACGTTTTCGAATTTGCGCTGCAGATTTTGGCTCGATAAACGCGTTTTCGACTTTTCGAGCCAAGGCGAAAACGTTTTATACCGAGCGAAAACGTGGCTCACAAATTTGAAAACGCAATTACCGAGAGAAAACGTGGCCTGGTGAAAATGTGGCTCGGAAATAAGAAAACGATTTAACGTCGCTCGCAAAGTCAAAAATGCGTTCACTGAGCGAAAACGTCGCTCGCAAACACGAAAACGGTTTTGCCGATCGAAAACGTCGCTCTCAAAGGCGAAAGCGCTTCGAAAACGCATTGTCGCTTCGTTTGGAAAGGCGACAATGCGTTAACCGAACGAAAGCATCGTTCGCAAAGGCGGGATACTTCGGTCGCACTGGCTGCGTTTTGAAAACAAACTCGCAGAAATTGCATCGGCGAAGTTGAGTACCAACTTATTATATTATTATATTATGATATTATAATTTTATTATAAATATAAACAAAACATTACCCGCATACTTTCAAAATTGGCAGATAACACAAACCAGAAATATGCATAATCATTTCACACCAGCACACAGCAGAATACATACATTCAGGACAATATACATTTGTAAGAAAGTATTAACAATAGTCTGCCTCACACAATAAACAATACTATTACACACATATGCAAACATACCTCTACTGTTATACATTACTACATATGCAAAATAATAATGAATGAACACCAACTCTAGCAACACATTAAGCCATAAACATATTATATATTTACCACATATCCTATATTTGCAATATGCGTAAAGTAGCAAATTTTAATAAACAATGCTCAGGAATATACAAGCTCCTAAATACAATTGGGCTATCCGTAATGGTCCGTCAGTGGCATTCAATAATTACATAAAAAATAGCTAATTTAAAAACGCAAAGTGGCCCCTAGATAGCGACTATTTATTAGTCATAATAGGGGCCTCCTAAGTCAAATATTTTATAAACTAAATTTAAATAACTATTGCATCACATAGTTGCAGTTATAAAATATATGCGTTGCAGCGTTACAAGCAACGTTTTCGTTTGGTAAACGTGATTTCGTCTTTGAAAGAGTTTCGTTTTCGCTCGGTAGACGATTTTGCTCCTTTGCATGAGACATATACTCTCGGTAAGTCGAAAACAGAACTAAAAAGTCGCTCACAAAGTCGAAAACGCATTTACCGACCGAAAACGTCTACCAAGCGGAAACGCCTTTACCCGAGTAAAAACGTACCTCTTAAAGACGAAAATGCGTTCACCGAACATAAACGAAAACGCGTTTTCCGAGCGGAAATGTCGCTCAGTAGACACATTTTCGCCTTTGCGAGGAAAGTCTTCACTCGGTTATGGAGTGTTCGCTCGATAGACGCGTATTCGCTCGTTAATATGCGTTTTCGCTCGGGAAAGGCTTTTTTGCCTTAGCTTTTGCGTCGGAAAAAAGTTGCCGCCTTTCCGCGGCACGCCTTCGCTTGATAAACGCGTTTTCGCCTTTGGGAGGGACGTATTAGCTAAGTAAACGTTTTTGCTCGGTGAACGCATTTTCGTCTTTAAGAGGTACTTTTTTACTCGGTAAAGGCGTTTCCCCTCGGTAGACACGTTTTTGGTCGGTAAATGCATTTTCGACTTTGCGAGCGACGTTTTCGCTCGGTAAACGCGTTTTCGCCTTTGCTAGCGACGTTTTCGCTCGGTGAAAGCGTTTTCGAATTTGCGAGCGACGTTTTCGCTCGTTAAACACGTTTTCATTCTAAATACTCGGTAAGCGCGTTTTCGCGTTTGCGTTTTCGCTCGATAAAACGTTTTCGAATTTGCGCTGCAGATTTTGGCTCGATAAACGCGTTTTCGACTTTTCGAGCCAAGGCGAAAACGTTTTATACCGAGCGAAAACGTGGCTCACAAATTTGAAAACGCAATTACCGAGAGAAAACGTGGCCTGGTGAAAATGTGGCTCGGAAATAAGAAAACGATTTAACGTCGCTCGCAAAGTCAAAAATGCGTTCACTGAGCGAAAACGTCGCTCGCAAACACGAAAACGGTTTTGCCGATCGAAAACGTCGCTCTCAAAGGCGAAAGCGCTTCGAAAACGCATTGTCGCTTCGTTTGGAAAGGCGACAATGCGTTAACCGAACGAAAGCATCGTTCGCAAAGGCGGGATACTTCGGTCGCACTGGCTGCGTTTTGAAAACAAACTCGCAGAAATTGCATCGGCGAAGTTGAGTACCAACTTATTATATTATTATATTATGATATTATAATTTTATTATAAATATAAACAAAACATTACCCGCATACTTTCAAAATTGGCAGATAACACAAACCAGAAATATGCATAATCATTTCACACCAGCACACAGCAGAATACATACATTCAGGACAATATACATTTGTAAGAAAGTATTAACAATAGTCTGCCTCACACAATAAACAATACCTATATTTGTTTAATCTCCCATGGACGGTCCCAAGCCCGGCTGAGAAAAGAGGAGGATTGGGCAAAGGGCTAACAATCCTTTCCCGTAAAAAAACAGATTGTTACGAAAATATCGACCAAAGGAACTGTACTGAACTTGGGAGAGGGAGGGCCTCCTGGGGAGAGTATGACGCCATGCAGTGAAGGAAGCTACATCGCCGATACCCTTCTTATCTTCCAAGAAAATCTCGAAAATCGGAACATGGAATGTGAGAACCATGTTCGAAACAAACAAAGCAGCCTAAATAGCAAGGGAACGACGGGCCTACAACATCACAGTACTAGGACTATGTGAAACAAGGTGGACACAGTCAGGGGAAGTCAGACTGAATACGGGAGAAATGATTCTCTACTCGGGTCATGAAGAGGAAGATGCACATCATACAGAAGGCGTGGCACTCATGTTGTCACATGAGGCACAGAATGCTCTCATTAACTGGGAAGCAGCGGGACCAAGGATCATCTATGCCTCGTTCAAAACAAAGAAAGAAAACATCAAGCTTAACATCATTCAGCGTTACGCACCCACAAACGACAAGGATGAAGAAACAAAAGAAGACTTTTACAACAAACTGCAGACATTGTGTGACAAACTGAAGAAGGACATGACAATACTCATGGGAGACTTGAACGCCAAAATCGGATCAGACAACAGCGGGTACGAAGAAGTCATGGGCAGACATGGACTTGGCAGAATGAATGAAAATGGCGAGATGTTGGCCGACTTTTGTGCATTTAACAATATGATCATCGGAGGCATCGCAAGATTCACAAGGCAACCTGGGTATCACCGGACCACAGGACAGAAAATCAAATAGAACATATCTGCATAGGACGGAAGTTCAGAAGATCAATGCAGGATGTGAGAGTGCAGAGTGGGGCAGATGCAGCCTTAGACCACCATCTAGTGCTGGCCAGAATGAAGATGAAGCTAAAGAAGAGAGAAGTCAAGCGGAGCACCATAACGCAGTACAATGTGGACTTCCTACAGGACAGGGTGACAACAGAGACCTTTCCGACTTACAGTCAGAAACAAATACGAAGCCCTACAAGATATCCTTGATGAAGGAAACATGGACATAGACACACAATGGCAACAGATCAAGGAGATGTGGACCAGCACATGCAGCGAAGTTCTGGGAAAGAAGAAATACCAACAAAAAGACTGGATTTCTGCAGAGACTCAACAAAGTGCAAGTGAGGAAGGAAAAGAAAGGTGCAGTTAACAACAGCCGAACGAGAGCAGCAAAAGCAGCAGCACAGGAAGAATATACAGAGGCAAACAGAGCAGTCAAGAACAGTGTAAAAACAGACAAGGCAAACTTCATTGAAGACCTAGCCAAAGAAGCAGAGGATGCATCAGCCCAAGGAAACATGAAACAACTGTATGATATAACAAGAAAATTAGCAGGAAAGTACAAGAACACAGACAGACCCATCAAAGATAAGAATGGCAATGTACTTACCAGTGATGAAGACCAGTTGAAGAGATGGAGGGAACATTTTGAAGAACTGCTAAACCGGCCACCACCTCAGAACCCTCCAGACATCGCACCAGCGGAAGAAGTACTCCAGATAAACTGCGAAAGGCCAAGTAAGGCAGAAATCGAGAAAGCCATCCATCACATGAAGAGAGGGGAAACTTCCGGCCCAGACAAAGAAGAAGAGACAGGGGTAGATGCCAAGCTCAGAGACCACCAAGCTGGCTTCCGGAAAGTCAGATCCTGCACCGACCAAATTGCAACACTGAGAATCATTGTCGAACAATCGGGACTCATCACTGTATATAAACTTCGTTGACTACGAGAAAGCATTTGATAGCCTTGACAGAGACACGCTGTGGAAAATCCTACAGCACTAGGGGATACCTGAGAAATTTATATCTCTGATAAGAAGTAGTTATGAAGACATGGCATGCAGGGTCATTCATGCAGGACAACTAACGGACTCCTTCATGGTGAAGACAGGTGTGAGGCAAGGATGTCTTCTGTCACCATTCCTATTCCTGCTCGCCATAGACTGGATCATGAAAAAGACTACAAAAAATAGAAGAAATGGGATCCAGTGGACACCATGGAGCCAGTTGGAGGACCTGGGCTTTGCGGATGACCTCGCTCTCCTCTAACACAGCCATAAACAGATGCAGGAAAAAAACAGAGCAGCTAAACACAGTGGCAACACAGCTTGGACTCAACATCAACATTATGAAAGCCAACACAAAGAACAACAACCCCATTACATTGAACGGAGAGCCACTGGAAGAGACAGATGCATTCACATACCTGGGCAGTACAACAAACAAAACTGGAGGGACAGAAGAAGACGTCAAAGCAAGAATCCAGAAAGCAAGTGTGGCATTCATGTTGAAAAAAATTTGGAGAGCAAAACGAATCAAAATTAACACCAAGCTGAGATTGTTTAACTTAAAATGTGAAGGCAGTTTTGCTCTACGGAGCGGAGACATGGCGAACCACACAGAAGACACTAAAGAAAATACAGACCTTCATCAACAAATGCCTGCGCAGAATACTACACTTGAAGTGGACAGACAAGGTACCGAAAACCACACTCTGGAAAACAACCAAGCAACTACCCATAGAAAATGAAATAAAGAAGAGAAAATGGAGGTGGATAGGACATACACTAAGGAAACCACCAGAATCAACCACCCGTCAAGCCATCACATGGAACCCCCCAGGGAAGAGAAGAAGAGGTAGGCCACGAAACACCTGGCAGAGAGACACAGAAAAAGATACAAAAGAGATGGGGTACACCCGGAAAGAAATGGAGAAGATGGCCACAGACAGAAAACAGTGGCGTTCCTTAGTCGATGGCCTATGCTTCGAGCGAGCGAAAAGGCATAAGTAAGTAAGTATATTTGTTTAATCAAAACATAACCAATCACACTTTAAAAAAGATTGATACATTATGTAAAGCAGCATATTACACACATATGCAAACATACCTCTACTGTTATACATTACTACATATGCAAAATAATAATGAATGAACACCAACTCTAGCAACACATTAAGCCATAAACATATTATATATTTACCACATATCCTATATTTGCAATATGCGTAAAGTAGCAAATTTTAATAAACAATGCTCAGGAATATACAAGCTCCTAAATACAATTGGGCTATCCGTAATGGTCCGTCAGTGGCATTCAATAATTACATAAAAAATAGCTAATTTAAAAACGCAAAGTGGCCCCTAGATAGCGACTATTTATTAGTCATAATAGGGGCCTCCTAAGTCAAATATTTTATAAACTAAATTTAAATAACTATTGCATCACATAGTTGCAGTTATAAAATATATACATCTACTCTCGATTTATGCAACTTTTGACCTATTACATATAAGGTTGAGTAAAGTTGATTAAATTGTCGAAACATAAAAAACAGCGCGGAAACGACCAATAATTACCTATAGGTACTTAGATATACCCCTTCGCCGATGCGATTTCTGCGAGTTTGTTTTCAAAACGCATCCAGTGCGACCGAAGTATCCCGCCGAAACTACCTAGTTTTACCGGCCACCCGAAGTGGCAGTGCGACCGAAGCATAACGAAAAACGAATTCCGAAACGTGCCGTGATTGGTTGACTTGATGCACGACAAGAATTTAGAGGCTCGAGCATGTCGTATATTTTTGACACGATGTAAATCGAATTGCGATGTGTCGCCATGTAGCGCAACGACGCAATTCGAATTTTTGACGACGTAATTCGAATTACGTCGTTTCGCTAAATGGCGACACAACGTAATTTTAAATACGTCGTGTCAAAAATAGAAATTATTCACGACGCAAATAATTGCGTCGTTTCGCACGAATAATTACGTCGTGAGGCTATTCCGCCTTTATGACGGGCCTGTGCTTCCATACATCTATTCATATAACTCTACCTCGCCCACGGGTATCTTCGCCTATTCATACCAGTCGCGTGTATCTAAATCTATTCATATCAGTCAGATTCGTCCGCGTTTGTCTAAGTCTATTCATATAAGCCAGTCTCGTCCGTGGCATCTAGGTCAATTCATATCAGTCAATCTCAATCCGCGTGTAACTAAGTCTATTCTTAGAAGGAAGCTCGTCCGCCTGTAACTAAGTCTTGGTATACGTCTGTTTCGTCCGCCCGTATCTCAGTCTATTAACTTACTTAACTCGTTTTTTCGTGAGTTCCTCTGTCGATGACAATTTCGTCGATTGTTTCCCCGTAACGTGTATTCGTAAGGTGATCAACATGTATATGATCATAAGAGTCACTATTAAGACCGACTAAAATTGGCAGAAATACTTAATTGAAACTAGCACATCGTAAACACGTCTAGCACTTGCAGTGGGGTGGAGCATGTATCTACATCTATTTATATATGTCTGTCTCGTCCGCGTTTTCTACATCTATTCATAATTCAGTTTCGTCCGCGTGTATATCAGTGTGTTGATATTAGTTTGTATCGACCGCGTGTATCTACGTCTGTTCATATCAATCTGTCTCATCCGCGTGTATCTACATCTATTCATATAATCTGCCTCGACCGCATGTTTCTAAGTCTATTCTTATAAGTCTGACTCGCCCGCCTGTTTCTACGTCAATTCGTATAAGTCAGACTCGTCCGCGAGTATCTAGATCTATTCAGGTCAGCAGTCTCGTTCGCGTGTATCTAAATCTATTCATACCACTCAGACTCGTCCGCGTTTATCTAAGTCTATTCATATAAGACAGTCTCGTCCGCGTGTATCTACATCTATTGATATCAGCCTGTCTCGTCCGCGTGTATCTACGTCTATTCATATATGTCAGTCTGGTCCGCGTGTATCTAACTCTATTCACCAAAGTCAGTCTAGTCCGGGTTTATGTAAGTTTATTCATATAAGTCAGTCTCGTCCGGGTATATCTAAGTCTATTCATATAAGTCAGTCTCGTCCGCGTATATCTAAGTCTATCCAGATCAGTCAGTCTCAGTCGCGTGTATTTAAGTGTGTTCATACAAGTCAGTCTCTTCCGCATGTATCTAAGTCTATTTATATCAGTCAGTCTCGTCCGCGTGTATCTACTTTCGTCCGCGTGTATCTCAGTGTGTTGATATTAGTTTGTAGCGACCGCGTGTATCTCTGTTTATTCATATATGTCCGTCTTATCCACGTGTTTCTACATCTATTCATATACGTCAGTGTCGTCCTGGTGTATCTACGTATATTCATATTAGTCTGTCTCGTCCTCGTGTATCTACGTTAATTCATACAAGTCAGTCTCGTCCGCGTATATCTAAGTCTATTCTTAGAAATCAGTGTCAGTTCAGTCTCTTCCGCATGCATCTAAGTCTATTTATATCAGTCAGTCTCTTCCTCGTGTAACTACGTCCATTCATATACATATATCTCACACGCCTGTATCTACTTGTATTGACACAATTCTTATATCGTCCGCGTTTACCTATCAATTCATTTAAGTCAGTCTCGTCCGCGTGTATCTTAATCTATTCATATCAGCAGTCTCGTCCGCCTGCATCTAAGTCTATTCACATAAGTCAGTCTTGTGCGCGTGTATCTAAGTGTGTTCATATAAATCACTCTCTTCCCGTGTGTATGAGTCTATTAATATAAGTGAGTGTCATCCGCGTTCATCTAAGTCTATTCACATCAGTCAGTCTCTTCCGGGTGTATCTACGTCTCTTCATATATCGTCCGCGTGTATCCATGTTTATTCATATAAGTCTGTCTTTTCCGCGAGTATCTACGTCTATTCATATACGTCAGTCTCGTCTGCTTGTATCTATGTATATTCACATAACTCTGTATCGTCCGCATGTATCTAAGTCTATTCATATCAGTCAGTCTATTCCGCCTTTATTTAAGTCTATTCATTTATGTCAGTCGCGTCCGCGTGTATCTATGTCTGTCTTTCCATATAAATATTTCTCGTCCGCGTGTATCTACGCTCACTCGTATCAGTCAGTCTTGTCCGCGTGTATCTATGTGTATTCCTATATGTCTGTCTTGTCCGCTTGTGTCTCGTATATATAAAATAAGTATGTCTGGTCCACGTGCATCTACGTCTATTCATATAAGACAGTCTCGTCCGCGTGTATCTACGTCTATTCATATATGTCAGTCTGGTCCGCGTGTATCTAACTCTATTCACCAAAGTCAGTCTCGTCCGGGTTTATGTAAGTTTATTCATATAAGTCAGTCTCGTCCGGGTTTATCTAAGTCTATTCATATAAGTCAGTCTCGTCCGCGTATGTCTAAGTCTATCCATATCAGTCAGTCTCAGTCGCGTGTATTTAAGTCTATTCCTACCAGTCAGTCTCTTCCGCGTGTGTCCAAGTATTTTGATATAACTCTCGTCTCGTCCGAGTGTATCTACGTGTCTTTGTATAAGTCTGTACCGTCCGCGTGTATCTATGTTTATTCATACATATCCGTCTTATCCACGTGTATCTACATCTATTCATATAGGTCAGTACCGTCCTCGTGTATCTACGTATATTCATATTAGTCTGTCTCGTCCTCGTGTATCTACGGTAATTCATATAAGTCAGTCTCTTCCGCGGGTACCTAAGTCTATTCATGAAAATACGTCTGATCTGCGTTTTTTTAAGTCGATTCATATAGGTCAGTCTCGTCCGCGTGTATCTAAGTCTATTCTTAGAAATCAGTCTCAGTCGCGTGTATTTAAGTGTGTTCATACAAATCAGTCTCTTGCGCATGTATCTAAGCCTATTTATATCAAATAAGTTTGTTCATTTAAGTCACTCTCTTCCTGTGTGTCTGAGTCTATTGATATAAGTCAGTGTCGTCCGCGTTTATCTTAGTATATTCAAATCAGTCAGTCTCTTCCGCGTGTATCTACGTCTATTCATATATCGTCCGCGTGCATCCATGTTTATTCATGTAAGTCCGTCTGTGTGTGTGTTTGCGTGTGTGCATGTGTGTGTCTGCGTGTGTGTGTTCGTGTGTTGGCGTGTGTGGGTGCGTGTGTTGGTGCGTGTGTGCGTGTGATTGCATGTGCGGGTGCGTGCGTGGATTCGTGTGTGTGTGTGTGTGTGTGTGTGTGTGCGTGCGTGCGTGCGTGCGTGTGTGCGTGTCTTGTCGCGTGTTTGTATGTGTGGGGGTGCGCGTGTGTGTGCGTGTGTGTGGGTGCGTGTGTGTGGGTGCGTGTGTGTTGGTGCGTGTGTGGGTGTGGGTGCATGTGTGGATCTGAGCGCGTGTGTTGTGCATGTGTGCATGTGTTGGCGCATGTGTGTGCGTGTGTTGATGCTTGTGTGGAAGCGTGTGTAGGTGCATTGGTGCGTGTATGTGTGTGTATATATGCGTGTGTTGGCGCGCGTGTTTGCGTGTGTGGGTGCGTGTGTAGGTGCATGTGTAGTTGCATGTTTGTGTGTATCGGGGCTTGTGTGGGTGCGTGTGTTGGCGCGTGTGTGGCGGGTGAGTGTGAGTGAGTGCGTGTGTGTGTGTGGGTAAATGTGTGTGCGTGTGTCGGTTCGTGTGTGGGTACGTGTGTGGATTCGTGTGTGGGTGCGTGTGTGCGTGCTTCTATGTGTATGTGTACGTGGGTGGGCGAATGTGTGCATGTATGTGTGTGTGTGTGTGTGTGTGTGTGTGTGTGTGTGTGTGTGTGTTGGAGTGCTTGTATGTGTGTGTGCGTGTGTTGGTGCGTGTGTGTGCGTTTGTGTGGGTGCATGTGTATGTGTATGGTTGCGTGTGGAGGTGCGTGTGAGTGTCGGTGGGTGTGTGTGTGTGTGGGTGCGTGTGTGTGTGTGCCGGCTCGTGTGTGCGTGTGAGGGTGGGTGCATGTGTTTTGGTGCGTGTGTGTATGTGTGTGGGTGCACGTGTGTTGGTGCTTGCGTGTGAGTGTGTGTGTCTGTGTTTGAGTGTGCGCGTGTGGTGCATGTGTATGTGTGTGTGTGTGTGTGTGTGTGTGTGTGTGTGTGTGTGTGTGTGTGTGCGTGGGGTTGTGGGATTGTTTTTGTGGGTGCATGTTTGTGTGTGCGTGAGTCGGTTTGTGTGTCGGTGCGTGTGTGGATTTCTGTGTATGTGGGTGTATGTGGGTGCGTGCGTGTCTGTGTGTGTATGTGTGTGTATGGGCGCGTGTGTATGTTAGTGCTTTTTTGGTGTATATGTGTATGTTTGCGTGTCTTTGCGCGTGTGTGTGCGTGTGTGTGTTCATGTGTGGGTGCGTGTGTGTGGGTGCATGTGTGTGTGCGTGTGTCGGTGCGTGTTTGGATGCGTCTACTGGCGGCAGATGTACCGGTAGTACAGGTGATCCGCAACAGTGTTCACCTGAACTGTTAGCCACCGGGCAAGAGTCGTTGTCCACGGTTGTTCAGGCGGAACCGATAAAATTGGTTACAGCTAAGCTGATGTTATTGCTTTTAACTATTGTTCGTTTACCTGGCAGAGTCACCCGTTGGGCGATAAAAGGCCCAAACATCCAGCTAAATATTAAAATACTTAAAATCTTTCACATCGGCTCGGCCTAATGAAAGACGTCACGTAAACGTGTATTCGTAAGGTGATCAACCCGTATATGATCATAAGAGTCACTATTAAGACCGACTAAAACTGGCAGAAATACTTAATTGAAACTAACACTTCGTAAACACGTGTAGCACTTGCAGTGGGGTGGAGCATGTATCTACATCTATTTATATAAGTCTGTCTCGTCCGCGTTTTCTACATCTATTCATAATTCAGTTTCGTCCGCGTATATCTCCGTGTGTTGATATTAGTTTGTATCGGCCGCGTGTATCTACGTGTATTCATATAAATTTCTCTCAGCCGCGTGTATCTACATCTATTCATATAATCTGCCTCGTCCGCATGTTTCTAAGTCTATTCTTATAAGTCTGACTCATCCACCTGTTACTACGTCAATTCATATAAGTCAGGCTCGTACGCGAGTATCTAGATCTATTCAGATCCAGTCTCTTTCGCGAGTATCTAAATCTATACATATCAGTCAGTCTCAGTCGCGTGGATTTAAGTCTATTCCTACGAGTCAGACTCTTCCGCTTGTATCCAAGTCTATTGATATAACTCTCGTCTCGCCCGAGTGTATCTACGTGTCTTTGTATAAGTCTGTACCGTCCGCGTGTATCTATGTTTATTCATACATGTCCGTCTTATCCACGTGTATCTATATCTATTCATATACGTCAGTATCATCCTCGTGTATCTACGTATATTCTTATTAGTCTGTCTCGTCCTCGTGTATCTACGTTAATTCATATAAGTCAGTCTCGTCCGCGGGTACCTAAGTCTATTTAGAAATCAGTCAGTCGCGTGTATTTAAGTGTGTTCATACAAATCAGTCTCTTGCGCATGTATCTATTCAGTCTCGTTTATGTCAGTCGCGTCCGCGTGTATCTATGTCTGTCTTTCCATATAAATGTGTCTCGTCCGCGTGTATCTACGTTCACTCGTATCAGTCAGTCTCGTCCGCGTGTATGAATATTTAAGTGTGTTCATACAAATCAGGCTCTTGCGCATGTATCTATTCAGTCTCGTTTATGTCAGTCGCGTCCGCGTGTATCTATGTCTGTCTTTTCATATAAATATGTCTCGTCCGCGTGTATCTACGTTCACTCGTATCAGTCAGTCTCGTCCGCGTGTATCTACGTCCATTCATATAAATATATCTCACACGCCTGTATCTACTTGTATTGACACAAGTCTTGTATCGTCCGCGCTTACCTGTCAATTCATTTAAGTCAGTCTCGTCCGCGTGTATCTTAATCTATTCATATCAGCAGTCTCGTCCGCGTATATCTAAGTATATTGATATAAGTCAGTCTCGTGCGCGTGTGTCTAAGTCTGTTCGTATAAATCACTGTCTTCCCGTGTGTCTGAGTCTATTCATATCAGTCAGTGTCGTCCGCGTTTATCTAAGTCTATTCACGTCAGTCAGTCTCATCCGTGTGTATCTACGTCTGTTCATATATCGTTCGCGTGTATCCATGTTTATTCATAAAAGTCTGTCTTTTCCGCGAGTATCTACGTCTATTCATACACGTCAGTCTCGTCTGCTTGTATCTGTGTATATTCATATAACTCTGTCTCGTCCGCATGTATCTAAGTCTATTCATATCAGTCAGTCTACTCCGCGTTTATTTAAGTCTGTTCATTCATGTCAGTCGCGTCCGCGTGTATCTAAGTCTGTCTTTCCATATAAATCTGTCTCGTCCGCGTGTATCTACGTTTACTCGTATAAGTCAGTCTTGCCGCGTGTATCTACGTCATTTCATATCTGTCTGTTTTGTCCGCTTGTGTCTCGTTTATATAAAATAAGTCTGTCTCGTTCACGTGCATCTACGTCTATTCATAGAAGTGTGTCTCTTCCGCATGTATCTACGTCTCTACGTATAAATCTGTGTCGTCCGTATGTATATACCGGGGTATGTCTCTTTATAGGTCAGTCTCTTCCGCGTGTATCTACGTGTATTCATATTAGTCTGTATCGTCCGCATGCATCTACGTTTATTCATATCAAAATGTCTCGTCCGCTTGTATCTCCATCTATTCATATAACTCTACCTCGTCCGCGTGTATATACGCCTTTTCATACCAATCTGACTCGTATGCGTGTATCCACGTCTAATCAAAAAAGCTGGCTCGTCCGCTAACATCTACGTCAATTCATATCACTCAATCTCAATCCGCGTGTAACTAAGTCTATTTTTAGAAGGCAGCTCGGCCGCGTGCATCTAAGTCCTTCATCTTAGTCTGTTTCGTCCGCGTGTGTCTAAGTCTATTCGTATACATCTGTGTCGTCCGCGCGTATCTCAGTCTATTCATACAAGTCAGTCTCGTCCTCGTGTATCTATGTCTACATATATGACTCAGTCTCGACTGGGTGTATCTACATCTATTCATTTGAGTCTGTCTGGTCCGAGTGTATTGCTGTCTATTCATATAAATTAGTCTCGTCCGCGTGTATCTACGTCTATTCAAATAAGTCTGTCTCGTCCGCGCGTATTTCAGTCTATTCATGTCAGTCTCGTCCGCGTGTATCTACATAGATTTATATCAGTCTGTATCGTCCGTGTGTATCTACTTCTATTCATATAAGTCTGTCTCTTCCGCGTATATCTCAGTCTATTCATATAAGTCAGCCTCAACCGCGCGTGTCAGACAATTCATATAAGTCATTCTCTTCCGCGTGTAATAATTACACACAACTTTTATTAACAACTCAACTGAGTTGGATTGGAATATTACAATAGGTTACAAATAACTCATCAAAATATCATACAAATACAATAGAAATACATTTGATACCGCAAATAATACCGTACTTTTACTGACATTTGTATAAAGCCCACGGTATAAAGGAGTTACCGAATCTATTCGTTCTAGTAATATTATACATGGAATGTCTTTTTCAGGCAGCAGAACATTTTATCTACGTGTGCCGACTTTAATTTTATCAAAATATTTTTGACAAGTGCTGTCCCGTCTTACATTCAACGTATCCAGGTTAACACGTCTTCGTATCTCCGCGTAACCCAATCCAGGAAAAATACATTTTAAAGCCCTTTTTTGTATAAATTCTTTTTCGACGGCAATACGCTGCTCACCGTGATGGTTGGTTTCACGGTTTTCGCAGTCCGCAGTAGTTGTGCGATGTTTTCTTTTATGTTTGCTACACTTACTTCACTCGTTGTTTCGTGAGTTCCTCTGTCGATGACAATTTCGTCGATTGTTTCCGTATTAGCCGCTTCATCGATCATTTGTTCGATATCGGCGAGAATGGCGCCTGATTTCTTTCGAATCTTGATGGGATTGCCACTGGACGCGTACATCACGTAGCAGGCTGTTCCCCACAAGCAGTGTCACTGCCTGTGGTCACCCATCGTTGGCGTCGGCGACGCTTTCTACACGCTTGCTTGTCGCTATATCTCCTCGCAGACCTCGCATTTCTTGGTTCTTTTCACCCATCAAGGATACAAGCTGTTGGTTCCATCGTTCGAGTTTGACGAACAGCGACTCGAGGTGGGACGTCTTCTCGAGTAGACGCTCCACGAATGTCGGTAGCATACGACAAGACGCGCAGGACCAAATGCCTATAATGTCCTTATCGTCTTCACCGAAACACTCCGGGTGCACCCACGCCTGGCACAAATGACATTGATCCATTTTATGGTTGTCCTTGCCGTTGAGTATGCAAGTCTTCACGCAGTATTTCCAGTTGTCTGCGTGCTTATCTTTCGCAGCTTTCCGGCGCGCTTTTCTTGACTTGTCACTCACCGGGTCACAAATGACGTCTATTGGCGGCAGATGTAACGGTAGTACAGGTGATCCGCAACAGTTTTCACCTGAACTGTTAGCCACCGGGCAAGAGTCGTTGTCCACGGTTGTTCAGGCGGAACCGGTAAAATTGCTTACAGCTAAGCTGATGTTATTGCTTTTAACTATTGTTCGTTTACCTGGCAGAGTCACCCGTCGGGCGATAAGGCCCAAACATCCAGCTAAATATTAAAATACTTAAAATCTTTCCCATCGGCTCGGCCTTGTGAAAGATGTCACGTAAACGTGTATTCGTAAGGTGATCAACCCGTATATGATCATAAGAGTCACTATTAAGATCGACTAAAACTGCCAGAAATACTTAATTGAAACTAACACTTCGTAAACACGTGTAGCACTTGCAGTGGGGTGGAGCATGTATCTACATCTATTTATATAAGTCTGTCTCATCCACGTTTTCTACATCTATTCATAATTCAGTTTCGTCCGCGTGTATCTCAGTGTGTTGATATTAGTTTGTATCGACCGCGTGTATCTACGTCTATTCATATCAATCTGTCTCATCCGCGTGTATCTACATCTATTTATATAATCTGCCTCGTCCGCATGTTTCTAAGTCAATTCATATAAGTCAGACTCGTCCGCGAGTACCTAGATCTATTCAGGTCAGCAGTCTCGTTGGCATGTATCTAAATCTATTCATACCAGTCAGACTCTTCCGGGTTTATCTAAGTCTATTCATATAAGACAGCTTCGTCCGCGTGTATCTACATCTATTGATATCAGCCTGTCTCGTCCGCGTGTATCTACGTCTATTCATATGTGTCAGTCTGGTCCGCGTGTATCTAACTCTATTCACCAAAGTCAGTCTCGTCCGGGTTTATGTAAGTCTATTCATATAAGTCAGTCTCGTCCGCGTATATCTAAGTCTATACATATCAGTCAGTCTCAGTCGCGTGTATTGAAGTATATTCCTACCAGTCAGTCTCTTCCGCGTGTATCCAAGTATTTTGATATAACTCTCGTCTCGACCGAGTGTATCTACGTGTCTTTGTATAAGTCTGTGCCGTCCGCGTGTATCTATGTTTATTCATACATATCCGTCTTATCCACGTGTATATACATCTATTCATATAGGTCAGTACCATCCTCGTGTATCTACGTATATTCATATTAGTCTGTCTCGTCCAGGTGTATCTACGGTAATTCATATAAGTCAGTCTCTTCCGCGGGTACCTAAGTCTATTCATGAAATTACGTCTTATCTGCGTTTTTCTAAGTCTATTCATATAAGTCAGTCTCGTCAGCGTGGATCTAAGTCTATTCTTAGAAATCATTCTCAGTCGCGTGCATTTAAGTGTGGTCATACAAGTCAGTCTCTTCCGCATTTATCTAAGTCTATTTATATCAGGCAGTCTCGTCCGCGTGTATCTACGTCCATTCATATAGATATATCTCACACGCCTGTATCTACTTGTATTGACACATGTCTTGTATCGTCCGCGTTTACCTGTCAATTCATTTAAGTCAGTCTCGCCCGCGTGTATCCAAGTCTATTCACATAAGTCAGTCTCGTGCGCGTGTATCTAAGTGTGTTCATATAAATCACTCTCTTCCCGTGTGTCTGAGTCTATTCATATAAGTCAGTGTCGTCCGTGTTTATCTAAGTCTATTCACATCAGTCAGTCTCTTCCGCGTGTATCTACGTCTCTGTAATCACACACACGCACACAAACACGCACCCACACACACACCCACATATGTATCCACACACGCACGCACACACGCACCCACACACGCACACACACATACACGGGTACGCACACACGCACACACGCACACGCGCACACGCGCACACACGCACACACGCACACACGCACACACGCACACACGCACACAAGCACACACGCACACACGCACACACGCACACACGCACACACGCACACACGCACACACGCACACACGCACACACGCACACACGCACACACGCACACACGCACACACGCACACACGCACACACGCACACCCGCACACACGCACACACGCACACACGCACACACGCACACACGCACACACGCACACACGCACACACACACGCACACACGCACACACGCACACACGCACACACGCACACACGCACACACGCACGCACACACGCACACACACACACACACCACACACGCACACAAACACACAGACGCACACACATGCGCCCACATGCACACATACACACACGCACCCTCACACCCACGCACCTACACACACACGCGCGCTATAACATGCACAAGCACAAACACCCGCACCCACACACACGCACCCACATACGCACCAACATCAACACAGATGCACCATACAAGCACCCACGTACACGCACCCACTCACGCACCCACAAATAAATCCATACACGGACCGAAACACGCACAGGCACATATGCACCCACATACACACGCACCCACACACACGCATCCACACACGCACCCACACACGCACCCACATAGGCCCAAACACACACACAAATACACATGAAACACATGGACCACACACGCACCCACACACACATGGAAGCACCCACCCTCACTCGCGCCCTACACAAACATACACACACAGACACACACGCACAAACATACGCGCACCCACACACGAATCCAAACTCGCACCCACAAACGCACCGGCACACGGACACAAACACATGCACCCACGCACACACACACACACACACACACACTCACCCACACATGTCCAAGCACACACACACACAAATACACATGATACACATGCACCGCACACACACCCACACATGAATCCACACACGAACCTACACCCGTACCGACAAACAAACACACACATATAAACCCACACACACGCACTCAGAAACATGCACACACACAAGGGCAAACACACACACATACACATGCACCACACACGCACTCACACACACCCGTAAGCACCCACACACACGCGCCCTCAGAAATACACACACGCACCCACACACACGCACTCCTCCACACACGCACTCACAGGCGCTTACTCACACACATACACACACGCGGGCGTGCTAGCATACACCCACCCGCACACCCGCACCCACACACGCACACACATGCGCCAACCCACGCACACATACACACACACGCACACAAGCACCACAGGCACACCCACACACAATCCCCCACACACGAACCCACACCCACGCTCCTATACAAACGCACCCCCACACGCGCCCACACTCACACGCACGCACGTTCCACACACACACATGCGCCCACACACACACACATACACCCACCCACGCACCTTCACCCACACACACATGCACACACACACGCATCCACACACGCACGCACGCACACACGCACACACGCACACACGCACACACGCACACACGCACACACGCATACACACACATACACATTCAATTACACACACGCAACCACATCTGCATCAACACACGCACCCACACATGAATCCACACACGAACCTACACACGCACCGACAAACAAATACACACATATGCACCCCCACACACGCACCCACACACACGCACAGACGGACCAACGCAGACGCACCCACGCACACCCACACCCACACAGGCACACACACACACACACACACGCGTTCCAGCACATGCTCACACACGCACCACACTCACACACGCACCCACAGAGAAACGCTCGCTCCCACACAGACATGGACACACACGCTCCCACACACGAATCTACACACGCGTCCACACACGCACACACACACGCACCCAAATACGCACCCACATACACACACGCACACACACGCACACACAATCGCCAAAACACGAACGCACTCACACACACACACACACGAATCCACACACGCACACACACATGCACCGACACATGCACGCACACACACATCCAGCCCCACTCACGCACCCACACAAGCGCCCACACACGCAAACACACGCGCCAATACACGCACTCACACCCACCCACCCACCGACACACACAAACGCACACATACACACATTCACCCACACACACACGCACCGACACACACACACACATGTATCAACACCCACGCACAAAAACACACGCACACACACGCACACCCACGAATCCACGCACGCCCCCACACATGCAACCACACACACGCACACAAACACGCACCCACACACGCACCCACAGATGTATCCACACAAGCACGCACACACGCACCCACACACCCACACAAACATACACGCACACACGCACACACGCACACACGCACACACACACGAATCCACTCACGCACACTCACATGCAACCACACACACGCACCCACACACGCACCCAGACACACGAACGCACGCAAACACTCACACGCAGACACACCCATGCACACAGGCAAACCCATACACGCACCCACACGCACCTCCACACGCGCCCACACACACACACGCACACACACACACCACACACCACCCACACAAACACACAGACGCATGAACTGACACACAAATGCGCACACACACCCACACCCACACACACAACCACACATACACACACTCACGCACGCATCCACACACGCACCAACAAACACACATACGCGCGCCAACATAAGCACTCACACACGCACCCACACACACGCACACACACGCGACAACATAGGCACACTCACACACACATGCACCACACACGCACACGCACACGCACACGCACACGCACACGCACACGCACACGCACACGCACACGCACACGCACACGCACACGCACACGCACACGCACACGCACACGCACACGCACACGCACACGCACACGCACACGCACACGCACACGCACACGCACACGCACACGCACACGCACACGCACACGCACACGCACACGCACACGCACACGCACACGCACACGCACACGCACACGCACACGCACACGCACACGCACACGCACACGCACACGCACACGCACACGCACACGCACACGCACACGCACACGCACACGCACACGCACACGCACACGCACACGCACACGCACACGCACACGCACACGCACACGCACACGCACACGCACACGCACACGCACACGCACACGCACACGCACACGCACACGCACACGCACACGCACACGCACACGCACACGCACACGCACACGCACACGCACACGCACACGCACACGCACACGCACACGCACACGCACACGCACACGCACACGCACACGCACACGCACACGCACACGCACACGCACACGCACACGCACACGCACACGCACACGCACACGCACACGCACACGCACACGCACACGCACACGCACACGCACACGCACACGCACACGCACACGCACACGCACACGCACACGCACACGCACACGCACACGCACACGCACACGCACACGCACACGCACACGCACACGCACACGCACACGCACACGCACACGCACACGCACACGCACACGCACACGCACACGCACACGCACACGCACACGCACACGCACACGCACACGCACACGCACACGCACACGCACACGCACACGCACACGCACACGCACACGCACACGCACACGCACACGCACACGCACACGCACACGCACACGCACACGCACACGCACACGCACACGCACACGCACACGCACACGCACACGCACACGCACACGCACACGCACACGCACACGCACACGCACACGCACACGCACACGCACACGCACACGCACACGCACACGCACACGCACACGCACACGCACACGCACACGCACACGCACACGCACACGCACACGCACACGCACACGCACACGCACACGCACACGCACACGCACACGCACACGCACACGCACACGCACACGCACACGCACACGCACACGCACACGCACACGCACACGCACACGCACACGCACACGCACACGCACACGCACACGCACACGCACACGCACACGCACACGCACACGCACACGCACACGCACACGCACACGCACACGCACACGCACACGCACACGCACACGCACACGCACACGCACACGCACACGCACACGCACACGCACACGCACACGCACACGCACACGCACACGCACACGCACACGCACACGCACACGCACACGCACACGCACACGCACACGCACACGCACACGCACACGCACACGCACACGCACACGCACACGCACACGCACACGCACACGCACACGCACACGCACACGCACACGCACACGCACACGCACACGCACACGCACACGCACACGCACACGCACACGCACACGCACACGCACACGCACACGCACACGCACACGCACACGCACACGCACACGCACACGCACACGCACACGCACACGCACACGCACACGCACACGCACACGCACACGCACACGCACACGCACACGCACACGCACACGCACACGCACACGCACACGCACACGCACACGCACACGCACACGCACACGCACACGCACACGCACACGCACACGCACACGCACACGCACACGCACACGCACACGCACACGCACACGCACACGCACACGCACACGCACACGCACACGCACACGCACACGCACACGCACACGCACACGCACACGCACACGCACACGCACACGCACACGCACACGCACACGCACACGCACACGCACACGCACACGCACACGCACACGCACACGCACACGCACACGCACACGCACACGCACACGCACCCGCACACGCACCCACACACGAATCGACACCGGCACCCATACACTCACACACACACACACACGAGCCTACACACGGATACATACACACACGCACCACACAAGCACCACATACGCAAACACACACACACACGCATACACGCACCAACACACAGACGCGTCCACACGCACACGTACACACACACGCACCCCCACTCATACACATGCACCAACACACGAATCCACACACGCATCCTCACATGCAACCACACACACACACACGCACCCACACACACGAGCACACACAAACACTCACACGCAGACACACCCATGCACACACGCAAACCCCCCCACACACACACACACACGCACCTCCACACGCGCCCACACACGACATCACACACACACACACACACACACACACACACACACACACACACACCACACACAAACACAAACACACAGACGCACGCACATGCGCCCACATGCACACATACACACACGCACCCTCACACACACACATCCACAGACGCACCGACACACGCACACACAGACACGCTCTATCACACACACACTCACCCACTCACACACCACACACGCACACACGCAGACACGCACACCCGCACACATGCACGCACACACACATCCACCCACACTCACGCACCTACACAAGCGCCCACACACGCACACACACGCGCCAAAACACGCACTCACACACACCCACCCACCGACACACACAAACGCACACATACACACATTCACCCACACACACGCACCGACACACACACACATACACAAACACCCACGCACCAACACACACGCACACACACGCACTCACACGCGTCAACGCACGCACACACACGCACACTCACGAATCCGCGCACGCCCACACACATGCAACCACACACGCACACAAACACGCACCCACACACGCACCCACATATTTGTCCACACACGCACGCACACACGCACGCACACACGCACACACACATACACGGACACGCACACACGCACACACGCACACACGCACACAGGCACACACGCACACGCGCACACGCGCACACACGCACTCACGCACACGCACACACGCACACACGCACACACGCACACACGCACACACGCACCCACACACACCCACAGACGGACCCACGCAGACGCACCCACGCACACCCACACACGCACACACATACACACACGCGTACCAGCACATGCTCAAACACGCACCACACTCACACACGCACCCACAGAGAAACGCTCGCTCCCACACAGACATGGACACACACGCTCCCACACACGAATCTACACACGCGTCCACACACGCACACACACACGCACCCAAATACGCACCCACATACACACACGCACACACACGCACACACAATCGCCAACACACGAACGCACTCACACACACACACACACACACACACACACACACACACACACACACACACACACACGAATCCACACACGCACACACACATGCACCGACACATGCACGCACACACACATCCAGCCCCACTCACGCACCCACACAAGCGCCCACACACGCAAACACACGCGCCAATACACGCACTCACACCCACCCACCCACCGACACACAAAAACGCACACATACACACATTCACCCACACACACACGCACCGACACACACACACACACACACACATGTATCAACACCCACGCACAAACACACAAGCACACACACGCACACACACGCACACCCACGAATCCACGCACGCCCCCACACATGCAAACACACACACGCACACAAACACGCACCCACACACGCACCCACAGATGTATCCACACAAGCACGCACACACGCACCCACACACCCACACAAACATACACGCACACACGCACACACGCACACACGCACACACACACGAATCCACGCACGCACACTCACATGCAACCACACACACGCACCCACACACGCACCCAGACACACGAACGCACGCAAACACTCACACGCAGACACACCCATGCACACAGGCAAACCCATACACGCACCCACACGCACCTCCACACGCGCCCACACACACATGCACACACACACACACACACCACAAACCACCCACACAAACACACAGACGCATGCACTGACACACAAATGCGCACACACACCCACACCCACACACACAACCACACATACACACACTCACGCACGCATCCACACACGCACCAACAAACGCACACACACGCGACAACATAGGCACACCCACACACACACATGCACCACACACGCACACGCACACGCACACGCACACGCACACGCACTCGCACACGCACACGCACACGCACACGCACACGCACACGCACACGCACACGCACACGCACACGCACACGCACACGCACACGCACACGCACACGCACACGCACACGCACACGCACACGCACACGCACACGCACACGCACACGCACACGCACACGCACACGCACACGCACACGCACACGCACACGCACACGCACACGCACACGCACACGCACACGCACACGCACACGCACACGCACACGCACACGCACACGCACACGCACACGCACACGCACACGCACACGCACACGCACACGCACACGCACACGCACACGCACACGCACACGCACACGCACACGCACACGCACACGCACACGCACACGCACACGCACACGCACACGCACACGCACACGCACACGCACACGCACACGCACACGCACACGCACACGCACACGCACACGCACACGCACACGCACACGCACACGCACACGCACACGCACACGCACACGCACACGCACACGCACACGCACACGCACACGCACACGCACACGCACACGCACACGCACACGCACACGCACACGCACACGCACACGCACACGCACACGCACACGCACACGCACACGCACACGCACACGCACACGCACACGCACACGCACACGCACACGCACACGCACACGCACACGCACACGCACACGCACACGCACACGCACACGCACACGCACACGCACACGCACACGCACACGCACACGCACACGCACACGCACACGCACACGCACACGCACACGCACACGCACACGCACACGCACACGCACACGCACACGCACACGCACACGCACACGCACACGCACACGCACACGCACACGCACACGCACACGCACACGCACACGCACACGCACACGCACACGCACACGCACACGCACACGCACACGCACACGCACACGCACACGCACACGCACACGCACACGAATCGACACCGGCACCCATACACTCACACACACACACACGAGCATACACACGGATACATACAAACACGCACCACACAGGCACCACATACGCAAACACACACACACACGCATACACGCACCAACACACAGACGCGTCCACACGCACACGTACACACACACACGCACCCCCACTCACACACATGCACCAACACACGAATCCACACACGCATCCTCACATGCAACCACACACACACACACGCACCCACACACACGAACACACACACAAACACTCACACGCAGACACACCCATGCACACACGCAAACCCCCCCCCCACACACACGCACCTCCACACGCGCCCACACACGACATCACACACACACACACACCACACACGCACACAAACACACAGACGCACGCACATGCGCCCACATGCACCCATACACACACGCACCCTCACACACACACACATCCACAGACGCACCGACACACGCACACACAGACACGCTCCATCACACACACACTCACCCACTCATACACCACACACGCACACACGCACACACGCACACATGCACGCACGCACACATCCACCCACACTCACGCACCTACACAAGCGCCCACACACGCACACACACCCGCCAAAACACGCACTCAAACACACCCACCCAACGACACACACAAACGCACACATACACACATTCACCCACACACACGCACCGACACACACACACATACACAAACACCCACGCACCAACACACACGCACACACACGCACTCACACGCGCCAACGCACGCACACACACGCACACTCACGAATCCGCGCACGCCCACACACATGCAACCACACACGCACACAAACACGCACCCACACACGCACCCACAGATGTATCCACACACGCACACACACACACACGCACCCACACACGCACACACACACACACGCACACGCGCACACGCGCACACACGCACTCACGCACACGCACACACGCACACACGCACACACGCACACACGCACTCACGCACATACGCACACACGCACACGCGCACACGCGCACACACGCACTCACGCACATACGCACACACGCACACACGCACACACGCACACAAGCACACACGCACACACGCACACACGCACACACGCACACGCGCACACGCGCACACACGCACTCACGCACACGCACACACGCACACACGCACACACGCACACACGCACACACGCACACACGCACACACGCACACACGCACACACGCACACACGCACTCACGCACATACGCACACACGCACACACGCACACACGCACACAAGCACACACGCACACACGCACACACGCACACACGCACACACGCACACACGCACACACGCACACACGCACACACGCACACACGCACACACGCACACACGCACACACGCACTCACGCACACACGCACACACGCACACACGCACACACGCACACACGCACACACGCACACACGCACACACGCACACACGCACACACGCACACACGCACACACGCACACACGCACACACGCACACACGCACACACGCACACACGCACACACGCACACACGCACACACGCACACACGCACACACGCACACACGCACACACGCACACACGCACACACGCACACACGCACACACGCACACACGCACACACGCACACACGCACACACGCACACACGCACACACGCACACACGCACACACGCACACACGCACACACGCACACACGCACACACGCACACACGCTCACACGCACACACGCACACACGCACACACGCACACACGCACACACGCACGCACACACGCACACACGCACACACGCACACACGCACACACGCACACACGCACACACGCACACACGCACACACGCACACACGCACACACGCACACACGCACACACGCACACACGCACACACGCACACACGCACACACGCACACACGCACACACGCACACACGCACACACGCACACACGCACACACGCACACACGCACACACGCACACACGCACACACGCACACACGCACACACGCACACACGCACACACGCACACACGCACACACGCACACACGCACACACGCACACACGCACACACGCACACACGCACACACGCACACACGCACGCACGCACGCACGCACGCACGCACGAACGCACGGACGCATACGCGCCAACACACGCACACGCACCGTCACATGCAACCACACCCACACACACGCACCCACACACACGAACACACACAAACACTCACACACAGACACACCCATGCACACAGGCAAACACACACACACACACACGCACCTCCACACGCGCCCAAACACGACCTCACACACGCACACACAGACACGCTCTCTCACACACACACTCACCCACTCACACATCACACACGCACACACTCGCGCCAACACACGCGCGCACACACACAAACACACACACACACGCGCGCGCAGATAAACACAAACAAGAATCCACACACACACCCACACAGTCACCCACACACGCACTCACGAACACACACACACACACACGAATCCACACACGCACACACACATGCACCGACACATACACGCACACACACATCCACCCACACTCACGCAACCACGCAAGCGCCCACACACGCACACACACGCGCCATTACACGCACTCACACCCACCCACCGACACCCACAAACGCACACATACACACATTCATCCACACACACGCACCGACACACACACACATGCACCAACACCCACGCACCAACACTCACGCACACACACGCACATACACGCGGCAACGCACGCACAAACACACGCACAAACACACGCACACTCACGAATCCATGCACGCCCCCACACATGCAACCACACACAAGCACACAAACACGCACCCACACACGCACCCACAGATTTATCCACACATGCACGCACACACGCACACACGCACACACGCACACACGCACACGCGCACACGCACACACGCGCACACGCGCACACGCACACACGCACACACGCACACACGCACACAAGCACACACGCACACACGCACACACGCACACACGCACACACGCACACACGCACACACGCACACACGCACACACGCGCACACGCGCACACGCGCACACGCGCACACGCGCACACGTGTACACGCGCACAGGCGTACACGCGCAAACGCGCAAACACGCACACACACACACGCACACACGCACACACGCACACACGCACACACGCACACACGCACACACGCACACACGCACACACGCACACACGCACACACGCACACACGCACACACGCACACACGCACACACGCACACACGCACTCACGCACACACGCACACACGCACACACGCACACACGCACACACGCACACACGCACACACGCACACACGCACACAGCCACACACGCACGCACGCACGCACGCACGCACGCACACACGCACGCACGCACGCACACGCACACGCACACGCACACGCACACGCACACGCACACGCACACGCACACGCACACGCACACGCACACGCACACGCACACGCACACGCACACGCACACGCACACGCACACGCACACGCACACGCACACGCACACGCACACGCACACGCACACGCACACGCACACGCACACGCACACGCACACGCACACGCACACGCACACGCACACGCACACGCACACGCACACGCACACGCACACGCACACGCACACGCACACGCACACGCACACGCACACGCACACGCACACGCACACGCACACGCACACGCACACGCACACGCACACGCACACGCACACGCACACGCACACGCACACGCACACGCACACGCACACGCACACGCACACGCACACGCACACGCACACGCACACGCACACGCACACGCACACGCACACGCACACGCACACGCACACGCACACGCACACGCACACGCACACACCACACACCACACACCACACACCACACACCACACACCACACACCACACACCACACACCACACACCACACACCACACAAACCCACAGACGCACGCACTGACACACATATGCGCACACACACCCACATCCACACACACAACCACACATACACACACTCACATGTACCCACACACGCATCCACATTCGCACCAACAAACACACACACGCGCCAACACAAGCACTCACACACGCACCCGCATACACACGCGACAACATAGGCACACCCACACACACATGCATCACACACGCACCCACACGCACACGCACCCACACACGCACCCACACACGAATCGATACAGACACCCACACACACCAGCCTACACACGCATACATACACACACGCACCATACAGGCACCACATACGCAAAAGCACCGACACACAGATGCGTCCACACGCACACGTACACACACACGCACCCCCACACACACACACATGCACACACACCCTCAAAGACGCACCCACACAGACGCACCCACGCACACCACACCCACACACGCACACACATACACACACGCGTACCAGCACATATTCACACACACACACACACACCACACTCACACACGCACCCACAGACACACGCTCGCTCCCACACAGACATTGACAAAAGCTCCCACACACGAATCCACACACGCATCCACACACCCAAATACGCACCCACATACGCGCACGCACACACACACGCACACACAATCGCCAACACACGAACACACGCACACACACACACACGTATCCACGCACGCACCCTCGCATGCAACCACACACACGCACCCACACACGCACCCACACACACGAACGCATGCAAACATTCACACCCAGACACACCCATGAACACACGCAAACCATACACGCACCCACACGCACCTCCACACGCGCCCACACACGCACACATTCACACACCCACACACCCACACACCCACACACCCACACACCCACATGCGCACCTTCACATGCACCCACATTCACACACGCGAACCAGCACAAGCACACACGCGCACCCACAAACAGACACCCACACACGCACACACACACACACACACACACACACACACATGCAACCACTCACACGCACCCACATACACATATGCACCCACACACACGCACCCATTCACACTCACCCAAACATGGACACACACGCGCCAACTAACGCAAAGACACTCACGCGAATCCACAAACGCAACCTAACACGCACCAAAAACACGCACCCACACAAGCACCCACACACACAAACGTGCCAGCACATGCACCCAAACACACACGCACCTACACACGCACGCACACATGTGCGCCAACACACGCACACATACATACATATGCACCACAGACGCACCCAAACATACACACTCGCGCCAACACAAGCACACACACACGCACCACACACGAATCCACACACGCATCCACAGACGCACCGACACACGCACACACAGACACGCTCCATCACACACACACTCACCCACTCACACACCACACACCACACACGCACACACTAGCGCCAACACACGCACGCACGCACACACACACACAAACACACACACACACGCGCGCAGACAAACACAAACAAGAATCCACACACGCACCCACACACTCACCCACACACGCACTCACGCACACACACACACACACGAATCCACACACGCACACACACAAGCACCGACACAACCCCCCCCCACACACACACACACCACACACCACACACCACACACCACACACCACACACCACACACCACACACCACACACCACACACCACACACCACACACCACACGCCACACGCCACACGCCACACGCCACACGCCACACGCCACACGCCACACGCCACACGCCACACGCCACACGCCACACGCCACACGCCACACGCCACACGCCACACGCCACACGCCACACGCCACACGCCACACGCCACACGCCACACGCCACACGCCACACGCCACACGCCACACGCCACACGCCACACGCCACACGCCACACGCCACACGCCACACGCCACACGCCACACACCACACACCACACACCACACACCACACACCACACACCACACACCACACACCACACACCACACACCACACACCACACACCACACACCACACACCACTCACCACACACCACACACCACACACCACACACCACACACCACACACCACACACCACACACCACACACCACACACCACACACCACCCACCACACACCACACACCACACACCACACACCACACACCACACACCACACACCACACACCACACACCACACACCACACACCACACACCACACACCACACACCACACACCACACACCACACACCACACACCACACACCACACACCACACACCACACACCACACACCACACACCACACACCACACACCACACACCACACACCACACACCACACACCACACACCACACACCACACACCACACACCACACACACACACACAAACCCACAGACGCACGCACTGACACACATATGCGCGCACACACCCACATCCACACACACAACCACACATACAGACACTCACATGTACCCACACACGCATCCACATTCGCACCAACAAACACACACACGCGCCAACACAAGCACTCACACACGCA
>OZ024854.1:43017574-43058866 GCA_964017155.1 Oasisia sp. SBJ-2009
AAATGCACCCACACACAAGCACCCACTCACACTCACCCAAACACGGACACACACGCGCCAACTAACGCACAGACACTCACGCGAATCCACACACGCAACCTAACATGCACCAAAAACACGCACACACACAAGCACCCACACACGCAAACGCGCCAGCACATGCACACACACACGCACATACACACGCACGCACACATGTGCGCCAACACACGCACACATACATATACATGCACCACAGACGCACCCAAACATACACACTCGCGCCAACACAAGCACACACACACGCACCCACGCACCTACACATGCTCCCACACACGCAACAACACACGCACACATGCTCCGACACACTCCTACACACACACACGAATTCACACACGCACGCGCACACGCGCACACGCGCACACACACACACGCACACACGCACACTCGCACACACGCACACACGCACACACGCACACACGCGCACACGCGCACACGCGCACACGCGCACGCGCGCACGCACACACGCACACAAACGCAGATAAGACGTATTTTCATGAATAGACGTAGATACACGCGGACAAGACTGACTGATACGAGTGAACGTAGATACACGCGGACGAGACAGATTTATATGGAAAGACAGACTTACATACACGCGGACGCGACTGACATAAATGAATAGACATAAATAAACGCGGAATAGACTGACTGATATGAATAGACTTAGATACATGCGGACGATACAGTGTTGTATGATTATACATAGATACAAGCAGACGAGGCTGACGTGTATGAATAGACGTAGATACTCGCGGAAGAGACTGACTGATGTGAATAGACTCAGACACACGGGAAGAGAGTGATTTATATGAACACACTTAGATAAACGCGGACGAGACTGACTTATGTGAATAGACTTAGATGCAGGCGGACGAGACTGCTGATATGAATAGATTAAGATACACGCGGACGAGACTGACCTAGATGAATTGACAGGTAAACGCGGACGATACAAGACTTGTGTCAATACAAGTAGATACAGGCATGTGAGATATATTTATATGAATGGACGTAGTTACACGCGGAAGAGACTGTCTGATATAAATAGACTTAGATACATGCGGAAGAGACTAACTTGAATGAACACACTTAAATACACGCGACTGAGACTGATTTCTAAGAATAGACTTAGATACACGCGGACGAGACTGACTTATACGAATAGACTTAGAAAAACGCAGATAAGACGTATTTTCATGAATAGACTTAGGTACCCGCGGACGAGACTGACTAATATGAATTACCGTAGATACACGAGGACGAGACAGACTAATACGAATATACGTAGATACACGAGGACGATACTGACGTGTTTTAATAGATGTAGATACACGTGGATAAGATGGACATGTATGAATAAACATAGATACACGCGGACGGTACAGACTTATACAAAGACACGTAGATACACTCGGACGAGACGAGAGTTATATCAATAGACTTGGATACACGCGGAAGAGACTGACTGGTAGGAATAGACTTAAATACACGCGACTGAGACTGACTGATATGAATAGACTTAGATATACGCGGACGAGAATGACTTATATGAATAGACTTAGATAAACCCGGACGAGACTGACTTATATGAATAAACTTACATAAACCCGGATGAGACTGACTTTGGTGAATAGACTTAGATACACGCGGACCAGACTGACATATATAAATAGACGTAGATACATGCGGACGAGACAGTCTGATATCAATAGATGTAGATACACGCGGACGAGACTGTCTTATATGAATTGACGTAGATGTTAGCGGACGAGCCAGATTTTTTGAATAGACGTGGATACACGTATACGAGTCAGATTGGTATGAATAGGCGTAGATACACGCGGACGAGATAGAGTTATATGAATAGATGGAGATACAGGCGGACGAGACATTTTGATATGAATAAACGTAGATACATGCGGACGATACACACTAATATGAATACACGTAGATACACGCGGAAGAGACTGACCTATAAATGGACATACTCGGGTAAATACATGCGGACGACTCAGATGTATACGTAGAGACGTAGATACATGCGGAAGAGACACACATCTATGAATAGACGTAGATGTACGTGGACCAGACAGACTTATTTTATATATACGAGACACAAGCGGACAAGACAGACATATATGAATAGACGTAGATACACGCGGACAAGCCTGACTGATACGAGTGAACGTAGATACACGCGGACGAGACAGATTTATATGGAAAGACAGACTTAGATACACGCGGACGCGACTGACATAAATGAATAGACACAAATAAAGGCGGAATAGACTGACTGATATGAATAGACTTAGATACATGCGGACGATACAGAGTGATATGATTATACATAGATACAAGCAGACGAGACTGACGTGTATGAATAGACGTAGATACTCGCGGAAAAGACAGAGTTATATGAATAAACATGGATACACGCGGACGATATATGAAGAGACGTAGATACACCCGGAAGAGACTGACTGATGTGAATAGACTCAGACACACGGGAAGAGAGTGATTTATATGAACACACTTAGATACACGCGGACGAGACTGACTTATGTAAATAGACTTAGATGCAGGCCGACGAGACTGCTGATATGAATAGATTAAGATACACGCGGACGAGACTGACTTAAATGAATTGACAGGTAAACGCGGACGATACAAGACTTGTGTCAATACAAGTAGATACAGGCGTGTGAGATATATTTATATGAATGGACGTAGTTACACGCGGAAGAGACTGACTGATATAAATAGACTTAGATACATGCGGAAGAGACTAACTTGAATGAACACACTTAAATACACGCGACTGAGACTGATTTCTAAGAATAGACTTAGATACACGCGGACGAGACTGACTTATACGAATAGACTTAGAAAAACGCAAATAAGACGTATTTTCATGAATAGACTTAGGTACCCGCGGACGAGACTGACTTATATGAATTACCGTAGATACACGAGGACGAGACAGACTAATATGAATATACGTAGATACACGAGGACGATACTGACGTGTATGAATAGATGTAGATACACGTGGATAAGATGGACATGTATGAATAAACATAGATACACGCGGACGGTACAGACTTATATAAAGACACGTAGATACACTCGGACGAGACGAGAGTTATATCAATAGACTTGGATACACGCGGAAGAGACTGACTGGTAGGAATAGACTTCAGTACACGCGACTGAGACTGACTGATATGAATAGACTTAGATATACGCGGACGAGAATGACTTATATGAATAGACTTAGATAAACCCGGACGAGACGTACTTATATGAATAAACTTACATAAACCCGGAAGAGGCTGACTTTGGTGAATAGACTTAGATACACGCGTACCAGACTGACATATATAAATAGACGTAGATACATGCGGACGAGACTGTCTTATATGAATTGACGTAGATGTTACAGGACGAGCTAGATTTTTTGAATAGACGTGGATACACGTATACGAGTCAGATTGGTATAAATAGGCGTAGATACACGCGGACGAGATAGAGTTATATGAATAGATGGAGATACAGGCGGACGAGACATTTTGATATGAATAAACGTAGATACATGCGGACGATACACACTAATATGAATACACATAGATACACGCGGAAGAGACTGACCTATAAATGGACATACTCGGGTAAATACATGCGGACGACACAGATGTATACGTAGAGACGTAGATACATGTGGAAGAGACACACTTCTATGAATAGACATAGATGCACGTGGACCAGACAGACTTATTTTATATATACGAGACACAAGCGGACAAGACAGACAGATATGAATAGACGTAGATACACGCGGACAAGACTGACTGATACGAGTGAACGTAGATACACGCGGACGAGACAGATTTATATGGAAAGACAGACTTAGATACACGCGGACGCGGCAGACATAAATGAGTAGACATCAATAAAGGCGGAATAGACTGACTGATATGAATAGACTTAGATGCATGCGGACGATATAGAGTTATATGATTATACATAGATACAAGCAGACGAGACTGACGTGTATGAATAGACGTAGATACTCGCGGAAAAGACAGACTTATATGAATAGACATGGATACACACGGACGATATATGAAGAGACGTAGATACACCCGGAAGAGACTGACTGATGTTAATAGACTTAGATAAACGCGGACGACACTGACTTATATGAATAGACTCAGACACACGGGAAGAGAGTGATTTATATGAACACACTTAGATACACGCGGACGAGACTGACTTATGTGAATAGACTTAGATGCAGGCGGACGAGACTGCTGATATGAATATATAAAGATACACGCTGACGAGACTGACTTAAATGAATTGACAGGTAAACGCGGACGATACAAGACTTGTGTCAATACAAGTAGATACAGGCGTGTGAGATATATTTATATGAATGGACGTAGTTACACGCGGAAGAGACTGACTGATATAAATAGACTTAGATGTATGCGGAAGAGACTAACTTGAATGAACACACTTAAATACACGCGACTGAGACTGATTTCTAAGAATAGACTTAGATACACGCGGACGAGACTGACTTATACGAATAGACTTAGAAAAACGCTGATAAGACGTATTTTCATGAATAGACTTAGGTACCCGCGGACGAGACTGACTTATATGAATTACCGTAGATACACGAGGACGAGACAGACTAATATGAATATACGTAGATACACGAGGACGATACTGACGTGTATGAATAGATGTAGATACACGTGGATAAGATGGACATGTATGAAAAAGCATAGATACACGCGGACGGTACAGAATTATACAAAGACACGTAGATACACTCGGACGAGACGAGAGTTATATCAATAGACTTGGATACACGCGGAAGAGACTGAGTGGTAGGAATAGACTTAAATACACGCGACTGAGACTGACTGATATGAATAGACTTAGATATACGCGGACGAGAATGACTTATATGAATAGACTTAGATAAACCCGGACGAGACTGACTTATATGAATAAACTTACATAAACCCGGATGAGACTGACTTTGATGAATAGACTTAGATACACGCGGACCAGACTGACATATATAAATAGACGTAGATACACGCGGACGAGACAGACTGATATCAAGAGATGTAGATACACGCGGACGAGACTGTCTTATATGAATAGACTTAGCTAAACGCGGAAGAGTCTGACTGGTATGAATATATTTATATACACGCGAACGAGACTGCTGATCTGAATAGATCTAGATACTCGCGGACGAGTCTGACTTACATGAATTGACGTAGAAACAGGCGGACGAGTCAGATTATTTGAATAGATGTAGATACACGCGGATGAGACAGATTGATATGAATAGACGTAGATACACGCGGTCGATACAAACTAATATCAACACACTGAGATACACGCGGACGAAACTGAATTATGAATAGATGTAGAAAACGCGGACGAGACAGACATATAAATAGATGTAGATATATGCTCCACCCCACTGCAAGTGCTAGACGTGTTTACGATGTGCTAGTTTCAATTAAGTATTTCTGCCAGTTTTAGTCGGTCTTAATAGTGACTCTTATGATCATATACGTGTTGATCACCTTACGAATACACGTTTACGTGATATCTTTCACTAGGCCGAGCCAATGTGAAAGATTTTAAGTATTTTAATATTTAGCTGGATGTTTGGGCCTTTTATCGCCCGACGGGTGACTCTACCAGGTAAACGAACAATAGTTAAAAGCAATAACATCAGATTAGCTGTAACCAATTTTACCGGTTCCGCCTGAACAACCGTGGACAACGACTCTTGTCCGATGGCTAACAGTTCAGGTGAAAACTGTTGCGGATCACCTGTACTAACGGTACATCTGCCGCCAATGGATGTCATTTGTGACCCGGTGAGTGATAAGTCAAGAAAAGCGCGCCGGAAAGCTGCGAAAGATAAGCACGCAGACAACTGGAAATACTGCGAGAAGACCTGCATACTCAACGGCAAGGACAACCATAAAATGGATCAATGTCATCTGTGCCAGGCGTGGGTGCACCCGGAGTGTTTCGGTGAACACGATAAGGACATTATAGACATTTTCTCCTGCGCGTCATGTCGTATGCTACCGACATTCGTGGAGCGTCTACTCGAGAAGACGTCCCACCTCGAGTCGCTGTTCGTCAAACTCGCACGATCGAACCAACAGCTTGTATCCTTGATGGGTGAACAGAATCAAGAAATACGAGGTCTGCGAGGAGATATAGCGACAAGCAAGCCTCCACAAGGCGACGCCGACGCCAACGATGGGTGACCACAGGCAGTGACACTGCTTGTGGGGAACAGCCTGCTACGTGATGTACGCGTCCAGTGGCAATCCCATCAAGATTCGAAAGAAATCAGGCGCCATTCTCGCCGATATCGAACAAATGATCGATGACGCAGCTATTACGGAAACAATCGACGAAATTGTCATCGACAGAGGAACTCAAGAAACAACGAGTGAAGTAAGTGTAGTAAACATAAAAGAAAACATCGCACAACTACTGCGCAATGCGAAAACCGTGAAACTAACCATCATGGTAAGCAGCGTATTGCCGTCGAAATAGAAGTTATACAAAAAAGGGCTGTAAAATGTATGTTTCCTGGATTGGGTGACGCGGAGATACTCAGACGTGTTAACCTGGATACGTTGAATGTAAGATGGGACAGCACTTGTCAAAAATATTTTGATAAAATTAAAGTCGACACACGTAGATAAAATGTTCTGCTGCCTGAAAAAAGACATTCCATATATAATATTACTAGAACGAATAGATTCCGTAACTCCTTTATACCGTGGGCTTTATTCAAATGTCAGTAAAAAGACTATTAGTACGGTATTATTTGCGGTATCAAATGTATTTCTATTGTATTTGTATGATATTTTGATGAGTTATTTGTAACCTATTGTAATATGCCAATCCAACTCAGTTGAGTTGCTAATAAAAGTTGTGTGTAATTATCACACGCGGACGAGAATGACTTATATGAATTGTCTGAGACACGCGCGGTGGAGACTGACTTATATGAATAGACTGAGATAAACGCGGAAGAGACAGACTTATATGAATAGACGTAGATACACACGGACGATACAGACATATAAATCTATGTAGATACACGCGGACGAGTCTGACATGAATAGACTGAAATACGCGCGGACGAGACAGACTTATATTAATAGACGTAGATACACGCGGACGAGACTAATTTATATGAATAGACAGCAATACACTCGGACCAGACAGACTCAAATGAATAGACGTAGATACACGCAGACCAGACTGAGTTATATATTTAGACATAGATACACGAGGACGAGACTGACTTGTATGAATATACTGAGATACGCGCGGACGAGACAGACGTATACGAATAGACTTAGACACACGCGGAGGAAATAGACCAAGATGAAGAACTTAGATACACGCGGCCGAGCTGCCTTCTAAGAATAGACTTAGCTACACGCGGATTGAGATTGAGTGATATGAATTGACGTAGATGTTAGCGGACGAGCCAGCTTTTTTGAATAGACGTGGATACACGTATACGAGTCAGATTGGTATAAATAGGCGTAGATACACGCGGACGAGATAGAGTTATATGAATAGATGGAGATACAGGCGGACGAGACATTTTGATATGAATAAACGTAGATACATGCGGACGATACAGACTAATATGAATACACGTAGATACACGCGGAAGAGAATGACCTATGAATAGACATACCCGGGTAAATACATGCGGACGACACAGATGTATTCGTAGAGACGTAGATACATGCGGAAGAGACACACTTCTATGAATAAACATGGATACACGCGGACGATATATGAAGAGACGTAGATACAGCCGGAAGAGACTGACTGATGTGAATAGACTTAGATATACGCGGATGACACTGACTTATATGAATAGACTCAGACACACGGGAAGAGAGTGATTTATATAAACACACTTAGATACACGCGGACGAGACTGACTTATGTGAATAGACTTAGATGCAGGCGGACGAGACTGCTGATATGAATAGATTAAGATACACGCGGACGAGAATGACCTAGATGAATTGACAGGTAAACGCGGACGATACAAGACTTGTGTCAATACAAGTAGATACAGGCGTGTGAGATATATTTATATGAATGGACGTAGTTACACGCGGAAGAGACTGACTGATATAAATAGACTTAGATACATGCGGAAGAGACTGACTTGTACGAACAGACTTAAATATACGCGACTGAGGCTGATTTCTAAGAATAGACTTAGATACACGCGGACGAGACTGACTTATATGAATAGACTTAGAAAAACGCAGATATGACGTATTTTCATGAATAGACTTAGGTACCCGCGGACGAGACTGACTTATATGAATTACCGTAGATACACGAGGATGAGACAGACTAATATGAATATACGTAGATACACGAGGACGATACTGACGTATATGAATAAATGTAGATACACGTGGATAAGACGTACATATATGAATAAACATAGATACACGCGGACGGTACAGGCTTATACAAAGACACGTAGATACACTCGAACGAGACGAGAGTTATATCAATAGACTTGGATACACGCGGAAGAGACTGACTGGTAGGAATAGACTTAAATACACGCGACTGAGACTGACTGATATGCATAGACTTAGATATACGCGGACGAGACTGACTTGTATGAATAGACTTAGATAAACCCGGACGAGACTGACTTATATGAATAAACTTAAATAAACCCGGACGAGACTGACTTTGGTGAATAGAAGGCGACGCCGACGCCAACGATGGCTGATAAACAGGCAGTGACACTGCTTGTGGGGAACAGCCTGCTACGTGATGTACGCGCCCAGTGGCAATCCCATCAAGATTTAAAAAAAATCAGGCGCCATTCTCGCCGATACCGAACAAATGATCGATGACGTGGAAACAATCGACGAAATTGTCATCGACAGAGGAACTCACGAAACAACGAGTTAAGTAAGTGAATAGACTGAGATACGGGCGGACGAGACAGACGTATACTTAGTTACAGGCGGATGAGCTTTTCCTTCTAAGAATAGACATAGTTACACGTGGATTGAGATTGACTGACATGAATTGACGTAGATGCTAACGGACGAGACTGTCTTATATGAATAGACTTAGATAAACGCGGACGAGTCTGACTGATATGAATAGATTTAGATACACGCGACTGGTATGAATAGGCGAAGATACCCGTGGGCGAGGTAGAGTTATATGAATAGATGTATGGAAGCACCGGCCCGTCATAAAGACGGAATAGCCTCACGACGTAATTATTCGTGCGAAACGACGCAATTATTTGCGTCGTGAATAATTTCTATTTTTGACACGACGTAAATAAAATTACGTAGTGTCGCCATTTAGCGAAACGACGTAATTCGAATTACGTCGTGTCAAAAATTCGAATTGCGTCGTTGCGCTACATGGCGACACATCGCAATTTGATTTACGTCGTGTCAAAATACGACATGCTCGAGCCTCTAAATTCTTTTAGTCAACCAATCACGGCACGTTTCGGAATTCGTTTTTCGTTATGCTTCGGTCGCACTGCCACTTCGGGTGGCCGGTAAAACTAGGTAGTTTCGGCGGGATACTTCGGTCGCACTGGATGCGTTTTGAAAACAAACTCCCGGAAATTGCATCGGCGAAGTGGTATATCTAAGTACCTATAGGTAATTTTTGGTCGTTTCCGCGCTGTTTTTTATGTTTCGACAATTTAATAAACTTTACTCAACCTTATATGTAATAGGTCAAAAGATGCATAAATCGTATTTATTTTGTAAGTGCAACTATGTGATGCAAGTAATTTTAAAGTTAGTTTGTAAAATATTTGACTTAGGCCCCTATTATGACTAATAAATAGTCGCTATCTTAGGGGCCACTTTGGGTTTTTAAATTAGCTATTTTTTATGTAATTATTGAATGCCACTGACGGACCATTACGGATAACCCAATTGTATTTAGGAGCATGTATATTCCTGAGCATTGTTTATTAATATTTGCTACTTTACGCCAATTGCAAATATAGGATATGTGGTAAAAATATAATACGTTTATGGCTTAATGTGTTGCTAGAGTTAGTGTTCATTCATTATTATTTTGCATACGTAGTAATGTATAACAGTAGAGGTATGTTTACATATGTGAGTAATATGCTGCTTTACATAATGTGTCTTTTTTAAATTGTGATTGGTTATGTTTTGATTAAACAAATATAGGTATTGTTTATTGTGTGAGGCAGACTATTTTTAATACTTTTTGAAACAAATGTATATTATGTCCTGAATGTATGTATTCTGCTGTGTGCTGGTGTGAAATGATTATGCATATTTCTGGTTTGTGTCATCTGCCAATTTTGGAAGTATTGCGGGTAATGTTTTATGTTTATATTTATAATAAAATTATAATATCATAATATAATATAAGTTGGTATTCAACTTCGCCGATGCAATTTCTGCGAGTTTGTTTTCAAAACGCAGCCAGTGCGACCGAAGTATCCCGCCTTTGCGAACGATGCTTTCGTTCGGTTAACGCATTGTCGCCTTTCCAAACGATGTTTTCGAAGCGCTTTCGCCTTTGAGAGCGACGTTTTCGATCGGCAAAAGCGTTTTCGCCTTTGCGAACGCTGTTTTCGCTCAGTGAAAGCATTTTTTGACTTTGCGAGCGACGATAAATCGTTTTCTTATTTCCGAGCCACATTTTTACCAGGCCACGTTTTCGCTCGGTAAATACGTTTTCAAATTTGTGAGCCACGTTTTCGCTCGGTATAAAACGTTTTCGCCTTGGCTCGAAAAGTCGAAAACGCATTTATCGAGCGAAAACTCAAACGCGAAAACGCGTTTACGGAGTTAAAACGCGTATTTATAATGAAAATGTGTTAACGAGCGAAAACGTCGCTCGCAAATTCGAAAACGCTTTTACCGAGCGAAAACGTCTCTAGCAAAGGCAAAAACGCGTTTACCGAGCGAAAACGTCGCTCGCACAGGCGAAAACGCTTCGCCTTTGAAAGAAACGTTTTCGCTCGGTAGACGATTTTGCTCCTTTGCGGGAGACATATTTTCTCGGTAAGTCGAAAACAGCTAAAATTTCGCTCACAAAGTCGAAAACGCCTTTACCGAGTAAAGACGTACCTCTTAAAGAAGAAAATGCGTTCACCGAGCAAACACGAGGTTCACTGAGCGAAGATATTGCGATAAACGCGATTTCCGAGTTAAGACGTGGCTCGCAAAGGCGGAAAAGAGTTTACCTAGCTAATACGTCCCTCCCAAAGGCCAAAATGAGTTTACCAAGCGAAAGCGTGCCGCAGAAAGGCGGAAACTTTTTTCCGACGCAAATGCTCAGGCAAAAAAGCCTTTCCCGAGCGAAAACGCATATTAACGAGCGAATACGCGTCTACATAGCGAAAACGGAAAGGCGGTAACGCTTTTACCGAGAGAAAACGTCGCAAGGAAAGGCGAAAAAGAGTTTACCAAGGGATAACGCGTTTACCTAGCGAAAACGCGTTCCCCGAGCGAAAAAGTGGCTCGAAATGTTTCAAACGCGTATACCGAGCGAAAACCTACCTAGCAAAGGTGAAAACGCGTTTACCTAGCGAAAACGTGCCCCGGAAAGGCGGAAACGTTTTTACCGAAACAAAACGACGCAAGCAAACGCGAAAAAGCGGTTACCGAGGGTAAAAGCGTTTACCGAACGAAAACGCGTTTTCCCTTGGTAAACTCTTTTTCGCCTTTGCTTGCGTCGTTTTGTCTCGATAAGAAGCGTTACCGCCTTTCCGGGGCAAGTTTTCGCTAGGTAAACGTTTTCGCCTTTGTGAGGAATGCATAAGCTCGGTAAACGCGCTTTCCCCTTTGGGAGCGACGTTTTCGCTCGGAAAACGTTCGGTGTTTTCGCTTTTGCATGCATGGGTAAAGGCTTTTTGGCCTTTCTGAGGTATATTTTCGCCCGGTAAACGCGTTTAAAACTTTGTGAGCGAAGTTTTAGCTCTGTTTTGGACTTTGGACGCGAAAAAGCGATTACCGAGGGTAAAAGCTTTTACCGAGCGAAAACGCGTTCCCGGAGCGAAAACGTAACTCTGAAACGCGAAAAAGCCTTTACCGAGCGAAAACGTCGCTCGCAAAGGCTATAACGCTATACCGAGCGAAGACGTCGCTCGAAAAGTGGAAAATGCTTTTACCAAGCCAAAATTACGTTTGCAATGGCGAAAATGCGTCTATCGAGCGAAAACCGAGTGAAGACTTTCCTCGCAAAGGCGAAAATGTGTTTATTGAGCGACATTTCAGCTCGGAAAACGCGTTTTCGTTTTTGCTTGGTGAACGCATTTGTCTTTAAGAGACGTTTTTACTCGGTAAAGGCGTTTCCGCTCTGTAGACATATTTTCGGTCGGTAAATGCGTTTTCCACTTTGTGAGCGACTTTTTAGCTCTGTTTTCGACTTACCGAGAGAATATGTCTCACGCAAAGGCTCAAAATCGTCTACCGAGCGAAAAGGTTTCTTTCAAAGGCGATTACGATGCGTCGTTCGCAAATTCGAAAACTCGTTTACCGTGCGAAAACATCCCTCGCAAATGCGATAAGCTTGTAACTAGACAAAACGTCTCATGTAAAGGCGAAAAAGCTTTTTATTGAGCGAAAATGTTAACAAAAGCGAAAATCCGTTTATGGAGCGAAAACATTGCTCGCAAAGGCGAAAACGCGACTACCCAGCAAAAACGTCGCTCACAAAATGGTATATGCGTTTATCGAGGGAAAACGTGGCACTGAAAATCGAAAACGCGTTTACAGATCTAAGACGTCATTACTTCCTCTAGGCAGAATTGTTTTTGCCTTTGCGACCGACGTTTTCGCTCGGTAAAGGCTTTTTCGCCTTTTTGAGGTACGTTTTCGCTCGGTAAACACGTTTGAAACTTTTCGAGCCACGTTTTCGCTCGAGGAACGCGTTTTCGCTCGGTAAACGCGTTTTCCGTTGGTAAACTCTTTTTCGCCTTTGTTTGCGTCGTTTTATCTCGGTAAGAAGCGTTATCGCCTTTCCGGGGCATGTTTTCGCTAGGTAAACGTTTTCGCCGTTGTGTGGAATGCATGAGCTCGGTAAACGCGCTTCCGCCTTTGGGAGCCACGATTTCGCTCGGAAAACGCGTTTTCGCTCGGCTTGATAGACGCATTTTCGCCATTGCAAACGTAATTTTCGCTTGGTAGAAGCCTTTTCGCATTTGCGAGCGACTTCTTCGTTGGGTAAAGCGATTTCGCGTTTGCGAGCGGCGTTTTTCGCTCGGTAAAGGCATTTTGGCCTTTCTGAGGTATATTTTCGCCAGGTAAACGCGTTTAAAACTTTGTGAGCGACGATTCAGCTCTGTTTTCTGTCTACCGAGCGAAAATGTTTCTTTCAAAGGCGAAATCACGTTTACCAAACGAAAACGTTGCTTGTAACGCTGCAACGCATTTATCGAGGAAATACGTACCCCGCAAAAGCGACAACGTGATAAATGCGATTACGATGCTAAAACGGCGTTTGGAAATGCGAAAAATGCATTTATTGAGCGAAAACGTCGAAACAAAGTCGAAAACTTGTTTACCGAGCGAAAACATCCCTCGCAAATGCGAAAAGCTTGTAACTAGACAAAACGTCTCACGTATAGGCGAAAACGCTTTTTCCGAGCGAAGATTTCGCTCGCAAAGGCAAAAATCCTTATTCCGAGCGAAAACGTGGCTCGGAGAGGCGGAAACGCGTCTACCGTGCTAATACGTCCCTTGCAAAAACAAAAATAAGTTTAGCAAGCAAAAACATGCCCCGGAAAGGCGGAAACGTTTTTATCGAGAGAAAGCGACACAACCATAGGCTAAAAAGCGTTTCCCGAATGAAAACGCATATTAACGAGCGAATACGCGTCTGTATAGTGAAACACGTCTATATAGTGAAAACGCGCTAACAAAGCGAAAAAATCTTTTACCGAACGACAACGTCGCTCCCAAAGGCGAAAACGCTTTTTACCGAGCGAAAACACGTTACCCGGGTGAAAACGTAACACGGAAATGCGAAAAAGCCTTTACCCAGGAAAAACGTCGCTCGGTTAACGCATTTTTCGCTCGGTAGACGCGTTTTCACCTGTGGGAGCGACATTTTCGCTCGGTAAAAGCGTTTTAGGCTTTTCGAGCGACGTTTTCGCTCGGAAAATACGTTTTCATTCGGAAAACGCGTATTAGCTCGATCAACGCGATTTCGCATTTGCGTTTTCGCTCGGTAAAGCGTTTTAGGTTTGCGAGCGACGTTTTCGCTCTGTGAAAGCGTTTTCGAATTTGCGAGGCAGCTTTTTTTTTGGTAAAGGCGTTATTGTCTTTGCGAGCCAAGTTTTCGCTCGGTGAACGCGTTTTCGCCTTTGCGTGCGTCGGAAAAGCGAAAAAGCTTTTTATTGAGCGAAAATGTTAACAAAAGCGAATATCCGTTTATGGAGCGAAAACATTGCTCGCAACCCAGCAAAAACGTCGCTCACAAAATGGTATATGCGTTTATCGAGGGAAAACGTGGCACTGAAAATCGAAAACGCGCTTACAGATCTAAGACGTCATTACTTCCTCTAGGCAGAATTGTTTTTGCCTTTGCGACCGACGTTTTCGCTCGGTAAAGGCTTTTTCGCCTTTTTGAGGTACGTTTTCGCTCGGTAAACACGTTTGAAACTTTTCGAGCCACGTTTTCGCTCGAGGAACGCGTTTTCGCTCGAGCAACGCGTTTTCGCTCGGTAAACGCGTTTTCCCTTGGTAAACTCTTTTTCGCCTTTGCTTGCGTCGTTTTATCTCGGTAAGAAGCGTTATCGCCTTTCCGGGGCATGTTTTCGCTAGGTAAACGTTTTCGCCGTTGTGTGGAATGCATGAGCTCGGTAAACGCGCTTCCGCCTTTGGGAGCCACGCTTTCGCTCGGAAAACGCGTTTTCGCTCGGCTTGATAGACGCATTTTCGCCATTGCAAACGTTATTTTCGCTTGGTAGAAGCCTTTTCGCATTTGCGAGCGACTTCTTCGTTGGGTAAAGCGATTTCGCGTTTGCGAGCGGCGTTTTTCGCTCGGTAAAGGCATTTTGGCCTTTCTGAGGTATATTTTCGCCAGGTAAACGCGTTTAAAACTTTGTGAGCGACGTTTTAGCTCTGTTTTCTGTCTACCGAGCAAAAATATTTCTTTCAAAGGCGAAATCACGTTTACCAAACGAAAACGTTGCTTGTAACGCTGCAACGCATTTATCGAGGAAATACGTACCCCGCAAAAGCGACAACGTGATAAATGCGATTACGATGCTAAAACGGCGAAAACGCATATTAACGAGCGAATACGCGTCTATATAGCGAAACCCTTTTTACCGAGAGAAAACGACGCAAGCAAAAGCGAAAAAGCGTTTGCCGAACGAAAACACGTTACCCGAGTGAAAACGTAACTCGGAAAGGCGAAAAAGCCTTTACCCAGCGTTTTCGCTCGATAGACGGATTTTCGCCATTGCAAACGTTATTTTCGCTTGATAAAAGCGTTTTCACCTTTGCGATCGAAATCTTCGCTCAGTAAAGGCTTTTTCGCCTTTCAGAGTTACGTTTTAGCTACATTTTAGCTCTATAGACGCGTATTTGCTCGTTAATATTCTTTTTCGCTCGGGAAACGCTTTTTAGCCTATGCTTGTGTCGCTTTCTCTCGATAAAAACGTTTTTGCCTTTCGAGGGCACGTTTTTGCTTCCTAAACGTATTTTTGTTTTTGCAAGGGACGTATTAGCACGGTAGTTTTCGCATTTGCGAGCGACGTCTTCGTTGGGTAAAGCGATTTCGCGTTTGCGAGCGGCGTTTTTCGCTCGGTAAAGGCTTTTTGGCCTTTTTGATGTATATTTTCGCCAGGTAAACGCGTTTAAAACTTTGTGAGCGACGTTTTAGCTCTGTTTTCTGTCTACCGAGCGAAAATGTTTCTTTCAAAGGCGAAATCACGTTTACCAAACGAAAATGTTGCTTGTAGCGCTGCAACGCATTTATGGAGGAAATACGTACCCCGCAAAAGCGACAACGTGATAAATGCGATTACGATGCTAAAACGTCGTTTGGAAATGCGAAAAATGCATTTATTGAGCGAAAACGTCGAAACAAAGTCGAAAACTCGTTTACCGAGCGAAAACTTCCCTCGCAAATGCGAAAAGCTTGTAACTAGACAAAACGTCTCACGTAAAGGCGAAAACGCTTCTTCCTAGCGAGGATTTCGCTCGCAAAGGCAAAAATGCTTTTTCAGAGCGAAAACGTGACTCGCAGAGGCGGAAACGCGTCTACCGTGCTAATACGTCCCTTGCAAAAACAAAAATACGTTTAGCAAGCAAAAACGTGCCCCGGAAAGGCGGAAACGTTTTTATCGAGAGAAAGCGACACAAGCATAGGCTAAAAAGCGTTTCCAGAGCGAAAACGCATATTAACGAGCGAATACGCGTCTATATAGCGAAACCCTTTTTACCGAGAGAAAACGACGCAAGCAAAAGCGAAAAAGCGTTTGCCGAGTGAAAACGTAACTCGGAAAGGCGAAAAAGCCTTTACCCAGCGTTTTCGCTCGATAGACGGATTTTCGCCATTGCAAACGTTATTTTCGCTTGATAAAAGCGTTTTCACCTTTGCGATCGAAATCTTCGCTCAGGATAGCGTTATCGCCTTTGCGAGCGACCATTTCGCTCAGTAAAGGCTTTTTCGCCTTTCAGAGTTACGTTTTAGCTACGTTTTAGCTATATAGACGCGTATTCGTTCGTTAATATGCGTTTTCGCTCAGGAAACGCTTTTTAGCCTATGCTTGTGTCGCTTTCTCTCGATAAAAACGTTTCCGCCTTTCGAGGGCACGTTTTTGCTTCCTAAACGTATTTTTGTTTTTGCAAGGGACGTATTAGCACGGTAGTTTTCGCATTTGCGAGCGAAGTCTTCGCTGGGTAAAGCGATTTCGCGTTTGCGAGCGACGTTTTTCGCTCGGTAAAGGCTTTTTGGCCTTTCTGAGGTATTTTTTCGCCCGGTAAACGCGTTTAAAACTTTGTGAGCGACTTTTTAGCTCTGTTTTGGACTTACCTAGAGTATGTGTCTCTGGCAAAGCAGCAAAAGCGTCTACCGAACGGAAACGTTGCTTTCAAAGGGGAAAACACGTTTACCGAGCGAAAACGTCTCACGTAAAGGCGAAAACGTTTCTTCCTAGCGAAGATTTCGCTCGCAAAGGCAAAAATGCTTTTTCAGAGCGAAAACGTGACTCCCAGAGGCGGAAACGCGTCTACCGTGCTAATACGTCCCTTGCAAAAACAAAAATACGTTTAGCAAGCAAAAACGTGCCCCGGAAAGGCGGAAACGTTTTTATCGAGAGAAAGCGACACAAGCATAGGCTAAAAAGCGTTTCCAGAGCGAAAACGCATATTAACGAGCGAATACGCGTCTATATAGCGAAACCCTTTTTACCGAGAGAAAACGACGCAAGCAAAAGCGAAAAAGCGCTTGCCGAACGAAAACACGTTACCCGAGTGAAAACGTAACTCGGAAAGGCGAAAAAGCCTTTACCCAGCGTTTTCGCTCGATAGACGGATTTTCGCCATTGCAAACGTTATTTTCGCTTGATAAAAGCGTTTTCACCTTTGCGATCGAAATCTTCGCTCGGGATAGCGTTATCGCCTTTGCGAGCGACCTTTTTGCTCAGTAAAGGCTTTTTCGCCTTTCAGAGTTACGTTTTAGCTACATTTTAGCTCTATAGACGCGTATTCGCTCGTTAATATTCTTTTTCGCTCGGGAAACGCTTTTTAGCCTATGCTTGTGTCGCTTTCTCTCGATAAAAACGTTTTTGCCTTTCGAGGGCACGTTTTTGCTTCCTAAACGTATTTTTGTTTTTGCAAGGGACGTATTAGCACGGTAGTTTTCGCATTTGCGAGCGACGTCTTCGTTGGGTAAAGCGATTTCGCGTTTGCGAGCGGCGTTTTTCGCTCGGTAAAGGCTTTTTGGCCTTTTTGATGTATATTTTCGCCAGGTAAACGCGTTTAAAACTTTGTGAGCGACGTTTTAGCTCTGTTTTCTGTCTACCGAGCGAAAATGTTTCTTTCAAAGGCGAAATCACGTTTACCAAACGAAAACGTTGCTTGTAGCGCTGCAACGCATTTATCGAGGAAATACGTACCCCGCAAAAGCGACAACGTGATAAATGCGATTACGATGCTAAAACGTCGTTTGGAAATGCGAAAAATGCATTTATTGAGCGAAAACGTCGAAACAAAGTCGAAAACTCGTTTACCGAGCGAAAACTTCCCTCGCAAATGCGAAAAGCTTGTAACTAGACAAAACGTCTCACGTAAAGGCGAAAACGCTTCTTCCTAGCGAGGATTTCGCTCGCAAAGGCAAAAATGCTTTTTCAGAGCGAAAACGTGACTCGCAGAGGCGGAAACGCGTCTACCGTGCTAATACGTCCCTTGCAAAAACAAAAATACGTTTAGCAAGCAAAAACGTGCCCAGGAAAGGCGGAAACGTTTTTATCGAGAGAAAGCGACACAAGCATAGGCTAAAAAGCGTTTCCAGAGCGAAAACGCATATTAACGAGCGAATACGCGTCTATATAGCGAAACCCTTTTTACCGAGAGAAAACGACGCAAGCAAAAGCGAAAAAGCGTTTGCCGAACGAAAACACGTTACCCGAGTGAAAACGTAACTCGGAAAGGCGAAAAAGCCTTTACCCAGCGTTTTCGCTCGATAGACGGATTTTCGCCATTGCAAACGTTATTTTCGCTTGATAAAAGCGTTTTCACCTTTGCGATCGAAATCTTCGCTCAGTAAAGGCTTTTTCGCCTTTCAGAGTTACGTTTTAGCTACATTTTAGCTCTATAGACGCGTATTCGCTCGTTAATATTCTTTTTCGCTCGGGAAACGCTTTTTAGCCTATGCTTGTGTCGCTTTCTCTCGATAAAAACGTTTTTGCCTTTCGAGGGCACGTTTTTGCTTCCTAAACGTATTTTTGTTTTTGCAAGGGACGTATTAGCACGGTAGTTTTCGCATTTGCGAGCGACGTCTTCGTTGGGTAAAGCGATTTCGCGTTTGCGAGCGGCGTTTTTCGCTCGGTAAAGGCTTTTTGGCCTTTTTGATGTATATTTTCGCCAGGTAAACGCGTTTAAAACTTTGTGAGCGACGTTTTAGCTCTGTTTTCTGTCTACCGAGCGAAAATGTTTCTTTCAAAGGCGAAATCACGTTTACCAAACGAAAATGTTGCTTGTAGCGCTGCAACGCATTTATGGAGGAAATACGTACCCCGCAAAAGCGACAACGTGATAAATGCGATTACGATGCTAAAACGTCGTTTGGAAATGCGAAAAATGCATTTATTGAGCGAAAACGTCGAAACAAAGTCGAAAACTCGTTTACCGAGCGAAAACTTCCCTCGCAAATGCGAAAAGCTTGTAACTAGACAAAACGTCTCACGTAAAGGCGAAAACGCTTCTTCCTAGCGAGGATTTCGCTCGCAAAGGCAAAAATGCTTTTTCAGAGCGAAAACGTGACTCGCAGAGGCGGAAACGCGTCTACCGTGCTAATACGTCCCTTGCAAAAACAAAAATACGTTTAGCAAGCAAAAACGTGCCCCGGAAAGGCGGAAACGTTTTTATCGAGAGAAAGCGACACAAGCATAGGCTAAAAAGCGTTTCCAGAGCGAAAACGCATATTAACGAGCGAATACGCGTCTATATAGCGAAACCCTTTTTACCGAGAGAAAACGACGCAAGCAAAAGCGAAAAAGCGTTTGCCGAGTGAAAACGTAACTCGGAAAGGCGAAAAAGCCTTTACCCAGCGTTTTCGCTCGATAGACGGATTTTCGCCATTGCAAACGTTATTTTCGCTTGATAAAAGCGTTTTCACCTTTGCGATCGAAATCTTCGCTCAGGATAGCGTTATCGCCTTTGCGAGCGACCATTTCGCTCAGTAAAGGCTTTTTCGCCTTTCAGAGTTACGTTTTAGCTACGTTTTAGCTATATAGACGCGTATTCGTTCGTTAATATGCGTTTTCGCTCAGGAAACGCTTTTTAGCCTATGCTTGTGTCGCTTTCTCTCGATAAAAACGTTTCCGCCTTTCGAGGGCACGTTTTTGCTTCCTAAACGTATTTTTGTTTTTGCAAGGGACGTATTAGCACGGTAGTTTTCGCATTTGCGAGCGAAGTCTTCGCTGGGTAAAGCGATTTCGCGTTTGCGAGCGACGTTTTTCGCTCGGTAAAGGCTTTTTGGCCTTTCTGAGGTATTTTTTCGCCCGGTAAACGCGTTTAAAACTTTGTGAGCGACTTTTTAGCTCTGTTTTGGACTTACCTAGAGTATGTGTCTCTGGCAAAGCAGCAAAAGCGTCTACCGAACGGAAACGTTGCTTTCAAAGGGGAAAACACGTTTACCGAGCGAAAACGTCTCACGTAAAGGCGAAAACGCTTCTTCCTAGCGAAGATTTCGCTCGCAAAGGCAAAAATGCTTTTTCAGAGCGAAAACGTGACTCCCAGAGGCGGAAACGCGTCTACCGTGCTAATACGTCCCTTGCAAAAACAAAAATACGTTTAGCAAGCAAAAACGTGCCCCGGAAAGGCGGAAACGTTTTTATCGAGAGAAAGCGACACAAGCATAGGCTAAAAAGCGTTTCCAGAGCGAAAACGCATATTAACGAGCGAATACGCGTCTATATAGCGAAACCCTTTTTACCGAGAGAAAACGACGCAAGCAAAAGCGAAAAAGCGCTTGCCGAACGAAAACACGTTACCCGAGTGAAAACGTAACTCGGAAAGGCGAAAAAGCCTTTACCCAGCGTTTTCGCTCGATAGACGGATTTTCGCCATTGCAAACGTTATTTTCGCTTGATAAAAGCGTTTTCACCTTTGCGATCGAAATCTTCGCTCGGGATAGCGTTATCGCCTTTGCGAGCGACCTTTTTGCTCAGTAAAGGCTTTTTCGCCTTTCAGAGTTACGTTTTAGCTACATTTTAGCTCTATAGACGCGTATTCGCTCGTTAATATTCTTTTTCGCTCGGGAAACGCTTTTTAGCCTATGCTTGTGTCGCTTTCTCTCGATAAAAACGTTTTTGCCTTTCGAGGGCACGTTTTTGCTTCCTAAACGTATTTTTGTTTTTGCAAGGGACGTATTAGCACGGTAGTTTTCGCATTTGCGAGCGACGTCTTCGTTGGGTAAAGCGATTTCGCGTTTGCGAGCGGCGTTTTTCGCTCGGTAAAGGCTTTTTGGCCTTTTTGATGTATATTTTCGCCAGGTAAACGCGTTTAAAACTTTGTGAGCGACGTTTTAGCTCTGTTTTCTGTCTACCGAGCGAAAATGTTTCTTTCAAAGGCGAAATCACGTTTACCAAACGAAAACGTTGCTTGTAGCGCTGCAACGCATTTATCGAGGAAATACGTACCCCGCAAAAGCGACAACGTGATAAATGCGATTACGATGCTAAAACGTCGTTTGGAAATGCGAAAAATGCATTTATTGAGCGAAAACGTCGAAACAAAGTCGAAAACTCGTTTACCGAGCGAAAACTTCCCTCGCAAATGCGAAAAGCTTGTAACTAGACAAAACGTCTCACGTAAAGGCGAAAACGCTTCTTCCTAGCGAGGATTTCGCTCGCAAAGGCAAAAATGCTTTTTCAGAGCGAAAACGTGACTCGCAGAGGCGGAAACGCGTCTACCGTGCTAATACGTCCCTTGCAAAAACAAAAATACGTTTAGCAAGCAAAAACGTGCCCAGGAAAGGCGGAAACGTTTTTATCGAGAGAAAGCGACACAAGCATAGGCTAAAAAGCGTTTCCAGAGCGAAAACGCATATTAACGAGCGAATACGCGTCTATATAGCGAAACCCTTTTTACCGAGAGAAAACGACGCAAGCAAAAGCGAAAAAGCGTTTGCCGAACGAAAACACGTTACCCGAGTGAAAACGTAACTCGGAAAGGCGAAAAAGCCTTTACCCAGCGTTTTCGCTCGATAGACGGATTTTCGCCATTGCAAACGTTATTTTCGCTTGATAAAAGCGTTTTCACCTTTGCGATCGAAATCTTCGCTCAGTAAAGGCTTTTTCGCCTTTCAGAGTTACGTTTTAGCTACATTTTAGCTCTATAGACGCGTATTCGCTCGTTAATATTCTTTTTCGCTCGGGAAACGCTTTTTAGCCTATGCTTGTGTCGCTTTCTCTCGATAAAAACGTTTTTGCCTTTCGAGGGCACGTTTTTGCTTCCTAAACGTATTTTTGTTTTTGCAAGGGACGTATTAGCACGGTAGTTTTCGCATTTGCGAGCGACGTCTTCGTTGGGTAAAGCGATTTCGCGTTTGCGAGCGGCGTTTTTCGCTCGGTAAAGGCTTTTTGGCCTTTTTGATGTATATTTTCGCCAGGTAAACGCGTTTAAAACTTTGTGAGCGACGTTTTAGCTCTGTTTTCTGTCTACCGAGCGAAAATGTTTCTTTCAAAGGCGAAATCACGTTTACCAAACGAAAATGTTGCTTGTAGCGCTGCAACGCATTTATGGAGGAAATACGTACCCCGCAAAAGCGACAACGTGATAAATGCGATTACGATGCTAAAACGTCGTTTGGAAATGCGAAAAATGCATTTATTGAGCGAAAACGTCGAAACAAAGTCGAAAACTCGTTTACCGAGCGAAAACTTCCCTCGCAAATGCGAAAAGCTTGTAACTAGACAAAACGTCTCACGTAAAGGCGAAAACGCTTCTTCCTAGCGAGGATTTCGCTCGCAAAGGCAAAAATGCTTTTTCAGAGCGAAAACGTGACTCGCAGAGGCGGAAACGCGTCTACCGTGCTAATACGTCCCTTGCAAAAACAAAAATACGTTTAGCAAGCAAAAACGTGCCCCGGAAAGGCGGAAACGTTTTTATCGAGAGAAAGCGACACAAGCATAGGCTAAAAAGCGTTTCCAGAGCGAAAACGCATATTAACGAGCGAATACGCGTCTATATAGCGAAACCCTTTTTACCGAGAGAAAACGACGCAAGCAAAAGCGAAAAAGCGTTTGCCGAGTGAAAACGTAACTCGGAAAGGCGAAAAAGCCTTTACCCAGCGTTTTCGCTCGATAGACGGATTTTCGCCATTGCAAACGTTATTTTCGCTTGATAAAAGCGTTTTCACCTTTGCGATCGAAATCTTCGCTCAGGATAGCGTTATCGCCTTTGCGAGCGACCATTTCGCTCAGTAAAGGCTTTTTCGCCTTTCAGAGTTACGTTTTAGCTACGTTTTAGCTATATAGACGCGTATTCGTTCGTTAATATGCGTTTTCGCTCAGGAAACGCTTTTTAGCCTATGCTTGTGTCGCTTTCTCTCGATAAAAACGTTTCCGCCTTTCGAGGGCACGTTTTTGCTTCCTAAACGTATTTTTGTTTTTGCAAGGGACGTATTAGCACGGTAGTTTTCGCATTTGCGAGCGAAGTCTTCGCTGGGTAAAGCGATTTCGCGTTTGCGAGCGACGTTTTTCGCTCGGTAAAGGCTTTTTGGCCTTTCTGAGGTATTTTTTCGCCCGGTAAACGCGTTTAAAACTTTGTGAGCGACTTTTTAGCTCTGTTTTGGACTTACCTAGAGTATGTGTCTCTGGCAAAGCAGCAAAAGCGTCTACCGAACGGAAACGTTGCTTTCAAAGGGGAAAACACGTTTACCGAGCGAAAACGTCTCACGTAAAGGCGAAAACGCTTCTTCCTAGCGAAGATTTCGCTCGCAAAGGCAAAAATGCTTTTTCAGAGCGAAAACGTGACTCCCAGAGGCGGAAACGCGTCTACCGTGCTAATACGTCCCTTGCAAAAACAAAAATACGTTTAGCAAGCAAAAACGTGCCCCGGAAAGGCGGAAACGTTTTTATCGAGAGAAAGCGACACAAGCATAGGCTAAAAAGCGTTTCCAGAGCGAAAACGCATATTAACGAGCGAATACGCGTCTATATAGCGAAACCCTTTTTACCGAGAGAAAACGACGCAAGCAAAAGCGAAAAAGCGCTTGCCGAACGAAAACACGTTACCCGAGTGAAAACGTAACTCGGAAAGGCGAAAAAGCCTTTACCCAGCGTTTTCGCTCGATAGACGGATTTTCGCCATTGCAAACGTTATTTTCGCTTGATAAAAGCGTTTTCACCTTTGCGATCGAAATCTTCGCTCGGGATAGCGTTATCGCCTTTGCGAGCGACCTTTTTGCTCAGTAAAGGCTTTTTCGCCTTTCAGAGTTACGTTTTAGCTACATTTTAGCTCTATAGACGCGTATTCGCTCGTTAATATTCTTTTTCGCTCGGGAAACGCTTTTTAGCCTATGCTTGTGTCGCTTTCTCTCGATAAAAACGTTTTTGCCTTTCGAGGGCACGTTTTTGCTTCCTAAACGTATTTTTGTTTTTGCAAGGGACGTATTAGCACGGTAGTTTTCGCATTTGCGAGCGACGTCTTCGTTGGGTAAAGCGATTTCGCGTTTGCGAGCGGCGTTTTTCGCTCGGTAAAGGCTTTTTGGCCTTTTTGATGTATATTTTCGCCAGGTAAACGCGTTTAAAACTTTGTGAGCGACGTTTTAGCTCTGTTTTCTGTCTACCGAGCGAAAATGTTTCTTTCAAAGGCGAAATCACGTTTACCAAACGAAAACGTTGCTTGTAGCGCTGCAACGCATTTATCGAGGAAATACGTACCCCGCAAAAGCGACAACGTGATAAATGCGATTACGATGCTAAAACGTCGTTTGGAAATGCGAAAAATGCATTTATTGAGCGAAAACGTCGAAACAAAGTCGAAAACTCGTTTACCGAGCGAAAACTTCCCTCGCAAATGCGAAAAGCTTGTAACTAGACAAAACGTCTCACGTAAAGGCGAAAACGCTTCTTCCTAGCGAGGATTTCGCTCGCAAAGGCAAAAATGCTTTTTCAGAGCGAAAACGTGACTCGCAGAGGCGGAAACGCGTCTACCGTGCTAATACGTCCCTTGCAAAAACAAAAATACGTTTAGCAAGCAAAAACGTGCCCAGGAAAGGCGGAAACGTTTTTATCGAGAGAAAGCGACACAAGCATAGGCTAAAAAGCGTTTCCAGAGCGAAAACGCATATTAACGAGCGAATACGCGTCTATATAGCGAAACCCTTTTTACCGAGAGAAAACGACGCAAGCAAAAGCGAAAAAGCGTTTGCCGAACGAAAACACGTTACCCGAGTGAAAACGTAACTCGGAAAGGCGAAAAAGCCTTTACCCAGCGTTTTCGCTCGATAGACGGATTTTCGCCATTGCAAACGTTATTTTCGCTTGATAAAAGCGTTTTCACCTTTGCGATCGAAATCTTCGCTCAGTAAAGGCTTTTTCGCCTTTCAGAGTTACGTTTTAGCTACATTTTAGCTCTATAGACGCGTATTCGCTCGTTAATATTCTTTTTCGCTCGGGAAACGCTTTTTAGCCTATGCTTGTGTCGCTTTCTCTCGATAAAAACGTTTTTGCCTTTCGAGGGCACGTTTTTGCTTCCTAAACGTATTTTTGTTTTTGCAAGGGACGTATTAGCACGGTAGTTTTCGCATTTGCGAGCGACGTCTTCGTTGGGTAAAGCGATTTCGCGTTTGCGAGCGGCGTTTTTCGCTCGGTAAAGGCTTTTTGGCCTTTTTGATGTATATTTTCGCCAGGTAAACGCGTTTAAAACTTTGTGAGCGACGTTTTAGCTCTGTTTTCTGTCTACCGAGCGAAAATGTTTCTTTCAAAGGCGAAATCACGTTTACCAAACGAAAATGTTGCTTGTAGCGCTGCAACGCATTTATGGAGGAAATACGTACCCCGCAAAAGCGACAACGTGATAAATGCGATTACGATGCTAAAACGTCGTTTGGAAATGCGAAAAATGCATTTATTGAGCGAAAACGTCGAAACAAAGTCGAAAACTCGTTTACCGAGCGAAAACTTCCCTCGCAAATGCGAAAAGCTTGTAACTAGACAAAACGTCTCACGTAAAGGCGAAAACGCTTCTTCCTAGCGAGGATTTCGCTCGCAAAGGCAAAAATGCTTTTTCAGAGCGAAAACGTGACTCGCAGAGGCGGAAACGCGTCTACCGTGCTAATACGTCCCTTGCAAAAACAAAAATACGTTTAGCAAGCAAAAACGTGCCCCGGAAAGGCGGAAACGTTTTTATCGAGAGAAAGCGACACAAGCATAGGCTAAAAAGCGTTTCCAGAGCGAAAACGCATATTAACGAGCGAATACGCGTCTATATAGCGAAACCCTTTTTACCGAGAGAAAACGACGCAAGCAAAAGCGAAAAAGCGTTTGCCGAGTGAAAACGTAACTCGGAAAGGCGAAAAAGCCTTTACCCAGCGTTTTCGCTCGATAGACGGATTTTCGCCATTGCAAACGTTATTTTCGCTTGATAAAAGCGTTTTCACCTTTGCGATCGAAATCTTCGCTCAGGATAGCGTTATCGCCTTTGCGAGCGACCATTTCGCTCAGTAAAGGCTTTTTCGCCTTTCAGAGTTACGTTTTAGCTACGTTTTAGCTATATAGACGCGTATTCGTTCGTTAATATGCGTTTTCGCTCAGGAAACGCTTTTTAGCCTATGCTTGTGTCGCTTTCTCTCGATAAAAACGTTTCCGCCTTTCGAGGGCACGTTTTTGCTTCCTAAACGTATTTTTGTTTTTGCAAGGGACGTATTAGCACGGTAGTTTTCGCATTTGCGAGCGAAGTCTTCGCTGGGTAAAGCGATTTCGCGTTTGCGAGCGACGTTTTTCGCTCGGTAAAGGCTTTTTGGCCTTTCTGAGGTATTTTTTCGCCCGGTAAACGCGTTTAAAACTTTGTGAGCGACTTTTTAGCTCTGTTTTGGACTTACCTAGAGTATGTGTCTCTGGCAAAGCAGCAAAAGCGTCTACCGAACGGAAACGTTGCTTTCAAAGGGGAAAACACGTTTACCGAGCGAAAACGTCTCACGTAAAGGCGAAAACGCTTCTTCCTAGCGAAGATTTCGCTCGCAAAGGCAAAAATGCTTTTTCAGAGCGAAAACGTGACTCCCAGAGGCGGAAACGCGTCTACCGTGCTAATACGTCCCTTGCAAAAACAAAAATACGTTTAGCAAGCAAAAACGTGCCCCGGAAAGGCGGAAACGTTTTTATCGAGAGAAAGCGACACAAGCATAGGCTAAAAAGCGTTTCCAGAGCGAAAACGCATATTAACGAGCGAATACGCGTCTATATAGCGAAACCCTTTTTACCGAGAGAAAACGACGCAAGCAAAAGCGAAAAAGCGCTTGCCGAACGAAAACACGTTACCCGAGTGAAAACGTAACTCGGAAAGGCGAAAAAGCCTTTACCCAGCGTTTTCGCTCGATAGACGGATTTTCGCCATTGCAAACGTTATTTTCGCTTGATAAAAGCGTTTTCACCTTTGCGATCGAAATCTTCGCTCGGGATAGCGTTATCGCCTTTGCGAGCGACCTTTTTGCTCAGTAAAGGCTTTTTCGCCTTTCAGAGTTACGTTTTAGCTACATTTTAGCTCTATAGACGCGTATTCGCTCGTTAATATTCTTTTTCGCTCGGGAAACGCTTTTTAGCCTATGCTTGTGTCGCTTTCTCTCGATAAAAACGTTTTTGCCTTTCGAGGGCACGTTTTTGCTTCCTAAACGTATTTTTGTTTTTGCAAGGGACGTATTAGCACGGTAGTTTTCGCATTTGCGAGCGACGTCTTCGTTGGGTAAAGCGATTTCGCGTTTGCGAGCGGCGTTTTTCGCTCGGTAAAGGCTTTTTGGCCTTTTTGATGTATATTTTCGCCAGGTAAACGCGTTTAAAACTTTGTGAGCGACGTTTTAGCTCTGTTTTCTGTCTACCGAGCGAAAATGTTTCTTTCAAAGGCGAAATCACGTTTACCAAACGAAAACGTTGCTTGTAGCGCTGCAACGCATTTATCGAGGAAATACGTACCCCGCAAAAGCGACAACGTGATAAATGCGATTACGATGCTAAAACGGCGAAAACGCATATTAACGAGCGAATACGCGTCTATATAGCGAAACCCTTTTTACCGAGAGAAAACGACGCAAGCAAAAGCGAAAAAGCGTTTGCCGAACGAAAACACGTTACCCGAGTGAAAACGTAACTCGGAAAGGCGAAAAAGCCTTTACCCAGCGTTTTCGCTCGATAGACGGATTTTCGCCATTGCAAACGTTATTTTCGCTTGATAAAAGCGTTTTCACCTTTGCGATCGAAATCTTCGCTCAGTAAAGGCTTTTTCGCCTTTCAGAGTTACGTTTTAGCTACATTTTAGCTCTATAGACGCGTATTCGCTCGTTAATATTCTTTTTCGCTCGGGAAACGCTTTTTAGCCTATGCTTGTGTCGCTTTCTCTCGATAAAAACGTTTTTGCCTTTCGAGGGCACGTTTTTGCTTCCTAAACGTATTTTTGTTTTTGCAAGGGACGTATTAGCACGGTAGTTTTCGCATTTGCGAGCGACGTCTTCGTTGGGTAAAGCGATTTCGCGTTTGCGAGCGGCGTTTTTCGCTCGGTAAAGGCTTTTTGGCCTTTTTGATGTATATTTTCGCCAGGTAAACGCGTTTAAAACTTTGTGAGCGACGTTTTAGCTCTGTTTTCTGTCTACCGAGCGAAAATGTTTCTTTCAAAGGCGAAATCACGTTTACCAAACGAAAATGTTGCTTGTAGCGCTGCAACGCATTTATGGAGGAAATACGTACCCCGCAAAAGCGACAACGTGATAAATGCGATTACGATGCTAAAACGTCGTTTGGAAATGCGAAAAATGCATTTATTGAGCGAAAACGTCGAAACAAAGTCGAAAACTCGTTTACCGAGCGAAAACTTCCCTCGCAAATGCGAAAAGCTTGTAACTAGACAAAACGTCTCACGTAAAGGCGAAAACGCTTCTTCCTAGCGAGGATTTCGCTCGCAAAGGCAAAAATGCTTTTTCAGAGCGAAAACGTGACTCGCAGAGGCGGAAACGCGTCTACCGTGCTAATACGTCCCTTGCAAAAACAAAAATACGTTTAGCAAGCAAAAACGTGCCCCGGAAAGGCGGAAACGTTTTTATCGAGAGAAAGCGACACAAGCATAGGCTAAAAAGCGTTTCCAGAGCGAAAACGCATATTAACGAGCGAATACGCGTCTATATAGCGAAACCCTTTTTACCGAGAGAAAACGACGCAAGCAAAAGCGAAAAAGCGTTTGCCGAGTGAAAACGTAACTCGGAAAGGCGAAAAAGCCTTTACCCAGCGTTTTCGCTCGATAGACGGATTTTCGCCATTGCAAACGTTATTTTCGCTTGATAAAAGCGTTTTCACCTTTGCGATCGAAATCTTCGCTCAGGATAGCGTTATCGCCTTTGCGAGCGACCATTTCGCTCAGTAAAGGCTTTTTCGCCTTTCAGAGTTACGTTTTAGCTACGTTTTAGCTATATAGACGCGTATTCGTTCGTTAATATGCGTTTTCGCTCAGGAAACGCTTTTTAGCCTATGCTTGTGTCGCTTTCTCTCGATAAAAACGTTTCCGCCTTTCGAGGGCACGTTTTTGCTTCCTAAACGTATTTTTGTTTTTGCAAGGGACGTATTAGCACGGTAGTTTTCGCATTTGCGAGCGAAGTCTTCGCTGGGTAAAGCGATTTCGCGTTTGCGAGCGACGTTTTTCGCTCGGTAAAGGCTTTTTGGCCTTTCTGAGGTATTTTTTCGCCCGGTAAACGCGTTTAAAACTTTGTGAGCGACTTTTTAGCTCTGTTTTGGACTTACCTAGAGTATGTGTCTCTGGCAAAGCAGCAAAAGCGTCTACCGAACGGAAACGTTGCTTTCAAAGGGGAAAACACGTTTACCGAGCGAAAACGTCTCACGTAAAGGCGAAAACGCTTCTTCCTAGCGAAGATTTCGCTCGCAAAGGCAAAAATGCTTTTTCAGAGCGAAAACGTGACTCCCAGAGGCGGAAACGCGTCTACCGTGCTAATACGTCCCTTGCAAAAACAAAAATACGTTTAGCAAGCAAAAACGTGCCCCGGAAAGGCGGAAACGTTTTTATCGAGAGAAAGCGACACAAGCATAGGCTAAAAAGCGTTTCCAGAGCGAAAACGCATATTAACGAGCGAATACGCGTCTATATAGCGAAACCCTTTTTACCGAGAGAAAACGACGCAAGCAAAAGCGAAAAAGCGTTTGCCGAACGAAAACACGTTACCCGAGTGAAAACGTAACTCGGAAAGGCGAAAAAGCCTTTACCCAGCGTTTTCGCTCGATAGACGGATTTTCGCCATTGCAAACGTTATTTTCGCTTGATAAAAGCGTTTTCACCTTTGCGATCGAAATCTTCGCTCAGGATAGCGTTATCGCCTTTGCGAGCGACCATTTCGCTCAGTAAAGGCTTTTTCGCCTTTCAGAGTTACGTTTTAGCTACGTTTTAGCTATATAGACGCGTATTCGTTCGTTAATATGCGTTTTCGCTCAGGAAACGCTTTTTAGCCTATGCTTGTGTCGCTTTCTCTCGATAAAAACGTTTCCGCCTTTCGAGGGCACGTTTTTGCTTCCTAAACGTATTTTTGTTTTTGCAAGGGACGTATTAGCACGGTAGTTTTCGCATTTGCGAGCGAAGTCTTCGCTGGGTAAAGCGATTTCGCGTTTGCGAGCGACGTTTTTCGCTCGGTAAAGGCTTTTTGGCCTTTCTGAGGTATTTTTTCGCCCGGTAAACGCGTTTAAAACTTTGTGAGCGACTTTTTAGCTCTGTTTTGGACTTACCTAGAGTATGTGTCTCTGGCAAAGCAGCAAAAGCGTCTACCGAACGGAAACGTTGCTTTCAAAGGGGAAAACACGTTTACCGAGCGAAAACGTCTCACGTAAAGGCGAAAACGCTTCTTCCTAGCGAAGATTTCGCTCGCAAAGGCAAAAATGCTTTTTCAGAGCGAAAACGTGACTCCCAGAGGCGGAAACGCGTCTACCGTGCTAATACGTCCCTTGCAAAAACAAAAATACGTTTAGCAAGCAAAAACGTGCCCCGGAAAGGCGGAAACGTTTTTATCGAGAGAAAGCGACACAAGCATAGGCTAAAAAGCGTTTCCAGAGCGAAAACGCATATTAACGAGCGAATACGCGTCTATATAGCGAAACCCTTTTTACCGAGAGAAAACGACGCAAGCAAAAGCGAAAAAGCGCTTGCCGAACGAAAACACGTTACCCGAGTGAAAACGTAACTCGGAAAGGCGAAAAAGCCTTTACCCAGCGTTTTCGCTCGATAGACGGATTTTCGCCATTGCAAACGTTATTTTCGCTTGATAAAAGCGTTTTCACCTTTGCGATCGAAATCTTCGCTCGGGATAGCGTTATCGCCTTTGCGAGCGACCTTTTTGCTCAGTAAAGGCTTTTTCGCCTTTCAGAGTTACGTTTTAGCTACATTTTAGCTCTATAGACGCGTATTCGCTCGTTAATATTCTTTTTCGCTCGGGAAACGCTTTTTAGCCTATGCTTGTGTCGCTTTCTCTCGATAAAAACGTTTTTGCCTTTCGAGGGCACGTTTTTGCTTCCTAAACGTATTTTTGTTTTTGCAAGGGACGTATTAGCACGGTAGTTTTCGCATTTGCGAGCGACGTCTTCGTTGGGTAAAGCGATTTCGCGTTTGCGAGCGGCGTTTTTCGCTCGGTAAAGGCTTTTTGGCCTTTTTGATGTATATTTTCGCCAGGTAAACGCGTTTAAAACTTTGTGAGCGACGTTTTAGCTCTGTTTTCTGTCTACCGAGCGAAAATGTTTCTTTCAAAGGCGAAATCACGTTTACCAAACGAAAACGTTGCTTGTAGCGCTGCAACGCATTTATCGAGGAAATACGTACCCCGCAAAAGCGACAACGTGATAAATGCGATTACGATGCTAAAACGTCGTTTGGAAATGCGAAAAATGCATTTATTGAGCGAAAACGTCGAAACAAAGTCGAAAACTCGTTTACCGAGCGAAAACTTCCCTCGCAAATGCGAAAAGCTTGTAACTAGACAAAACGTCTCACGTAAAGGCGAAAACGCTTCTTCCTAGCGAGGATTTCGCTCGCAAAGGCAAAAATGCTTTTTCAGAGCGAAAACGTGACTCGCAGAGGCGGAAACGCGTCTACCGTGCTAATACGTCCCTTGCAAAAACAAAAATACGTTTAGCAAGCAAAAACGTGCCCAGGAAAGGCGGAAACGTTTTTATCGAGAGAAAGCGACACAAGCATAGGCTAAAAAGCGTTTCCAGAGCGAAAACGCATATTAACGAGCGAATACGCGTCTATATAGCGAAACCCTTTTTACCGAGAGAAAACGACGCAAGCAAAAGCGAAAAAGCGTTTGCCGAACGAAAACACGTTACCCGAGTGAAAACGTAACTCGGAAAGGCGAAAAAGCCTTTACCCAGCGTTTTCGCTCGATAGACGGATTTTCGCCATTGCAAACGTTATTTTCGCTTGATAAAAGCGTTTTCACCTTTGCGATCGAAATCTTCGCTCAGTAAAGGCTTTTTCGCCTTTCAGAGTTACGTTTTAGCTACATTTTAGCTCTATAGACGCGTATTCGCTCGTTAATATTCTTTTTCGCTCGGGAAACGCTTTTTAGCCTATGCTTGTGTCGCTTTCTCTCGATAAAAACGTTTTTGCCTTTCGAGGGCACGTTTTTGCTTCCTAAACGTATTTTTGTTTTTGCAAGGGACGTATTAGCACGGTAGTTTTCGCATTTGCGAGCGACGTCTTCGTTGGGTAAAGCGATTTCGCGTTTGCGAGCGGCGTTTTTCGCTCGGTAAAGGCTTTTTGGCCTTTTTGATGTATATTTTCGCCAGGTAAACGCGTTTAAAACTTTGTGAGCGACGTTTTAGCTCTGTTTTCTGTCTACCGAGCGAAAATGTTTCTTTCAAAGGCGAAATCACGTTTACCAAACGAAAATGTTGCTTGTAGCGCTGCAACGCATTTATGGAGGAAATACGTACCCCGCAAAAGCGACAACGTGATAAATGCGATTACGATGCTAAAACGTCGTTTGGAAATGCGAAAAATGCATTTATTGAGCGAAAACGTCGAAACAAAGTCGAAAACTCGTTTACCGAGCGAAAACTTCCCTCGCAAATGCGAAAAGCTTGTAACTAGACAAAACGTCTCACGTAAAGGCGAAAACGCTTCTTCCTAGCGAGGATTTCGCTCGCAAAGGCAAAAATGCTTTTTCAGAGCGAAAACGTGACTCGCAGAGGCGGAAACGCGTCTACCGTGCTAATACGTCCCTTGCAAAAACAAAAATACGTTTAGCAAGCAAAAACGTGCCCCGGAAAGGCGGAAACGTTTTTATCGAGAGAAAGCGACACAAGCATAGGCTAAAAAGCGTTTCCAGAGCGAAAACGCATATTAACGAGCGAATACGCGTCTATATAGCGAAACCCTTTTTACCGAGAGAAAACGACGCAAGCAAAAGCGAAAAAGCGTTTGCCGAGTGAAAACGTAACTCGGAAAGGCGAAAAAGCCTTTACCCAGCGTTTTCGCTCGATAGACGGATTTTCGCCATTGCAAACGTTATTTTCGCTTGATAAAAGCGTTTTCACCTTTGCGATCGAAATCTTCGCTCAGGATAGCGTTATCGCCTTTGCGAGCGACCATTTCGCTCAGTAAAGGCTTTTTCGCCTTTCAGAGTTACGTTTTAGCTACGTTTTAGCTATATAGACGCGTATTCGTTCGTTAATATGCGTTTTCGCTCAGGAAACGCTTTTTAGCCTATGCTTGTGTCGCTTTCTCTCGATAAAAACGTTTCCGCCTTTCGAGGGCACGTTTTTGCTTCCTAAACGTATTTTTGTTTTTGCAAGGGACGTATTAGCACGGTAGTTTTCGCATTTGCGAGCGAAGTCTTCGCTGGGTAAAGCGATTTCGCGTTTGCGAGCGACGTTTTTCGCTCGGTAAAGGCTTTTTGGCCTTTCTGAGGTATTTTTTCGCCCGGTAAACGCGTTTAAAACTTTGTGAGCGACTTTTTAGCTCTGTTTTGGACTTACCTAGAGTATGTGTCTCTGGCAAAGCAGCAAAAGCGTCTACCGAACGGAAACGTTGCTTTCAAAGGGGAAAACACGTTTACCGAGCGAAAACGTCTCACGTAAAGGCGAAAACGCTTCTTCCTAGCGAAGATTTCGCTCGCAAAGGCAAAAATGCTTTTTCAGAGCGAAAACGTGACTCCCAGAGGCGGAAACGCGTCTACCGTGCTAATACGTCCCTTGCAAAAACAAAAATACGTTTAGCAAGCAAAAACGTGCCCCGGAAAGGCGGAAACGTTTTTATCGAGAGAAAGCGACACAAGCATAGGCTAAAAAGCGTTTCCAGAGCGAAAACGCATATTAACGAGCGAATACGCGTCTATATAGCGAAACCCTTTTTACCGAGAGAAAACGACGCAAGCAAAAGCGAAAAAGCGCTTGCCGAACGAAAACACGTTACCCGAGTGAAAACGTAACTCGGAAAGGCGAAAAAGCCTTTACCCAGCGTTTTCGCTCGATAGACGGATTTTCGCCATTGCAAACGTTATTTTCGCTTGATAAAAGCGTTTTCACCTTTGCGATCGAAATCTTCGCTCGGGATAGCGTTATCGCCTTTGCGAGCGACCTTTTTGCTCAGTAAAGGCTTTTTCGCCTTTCAGAGTTACGTTTTAGCTACATTTTAGCTCTATAGACGCGTATTCGCTCGTTAATATTCTTTTTCGCTCGGGAAACGCTTTTTAGCCTATGCTTGTGTCGCTTTCTCTCGATAAAAACGTTTTTGCCTTTCGAGGGCACGTTTTTGCTTCCTAAACGTATTTTTGTTTTTGCAAGGGACGTATTAGCACGGTAGTTTTCGCATTTGCGAGCGACGTCTTCGTTGGGTAAAGCGATTTCGCGTTTGCGAGCGGCGTTTTTCGCTCGGTAAAGGCTTTTTGGCCTTTTTGATGTATATTTTCGCCAGGTAAACGCGTTTAAAACTTTGTGAGCGACGTTTTAGCTCTGTTTTCTGTCTACCGAGCGAAAATGTTTCTTTCAAAGGCGAAATCACGTTTACCAAACGAAAACGTTGCTTGTAGCGCTGCAACGCATTTATCGAGGAAATACGTACCCCGCAAAAGCGACAACGTGATAAATGCGATTACGATGCTAAAACGGCGAAAACGCATATTAACGAGCGAATACGCGTCTATATAGCGAAACCCTTTTTACCGAGAGAAAACGACGCAAGCAAAAGCGAAAAAGCGTTTGCCGAACGAAAACACGTTACCCGAGTGAAAACGTAACTCGGAAAGGCGAAAAAGCCTTTACCCAGCGTTTTCGCTCGATAGACGGATTTTCGCCATTGCAAACGTTATTTTCGCTTGATAAAAGCGTTTTCACCTTTGCGATCGAAATCTTCGCTCAGTAAAGGCTTTTTCGCCTTTCAGAGTTACGTTTTAGCTACATTTTAGCTCTATAGACGCGTATTCGCTCGTTAATATTCTTTTTCGCTCGGGAAACGCTTTTTAGCCTATGCTTGTGTCGCTTTCTCTCGATAAAAACGTTTTTGCCTTTCGAGGGCACGTTTTTGCTTCCTAAACGTATTTTTGTTTTTGCAAGGGACGTATTAGCACGGTAGTTTTCGCATTTGCGAGCGACGTCTTCGTTGGGTAAAGCGATTTCGCGTTTGCGAGCGGCGTTTTTCGCTCGGTAAAGGCTTTTTGGCCTTTTTGATGTATATTTTCGCCAGGTAAACGCGTTTAAAACTTGTGAGCGACGTTTTAGCTCTGTTTTCTGTCTACCGAGCGAAAATGTTTCTTTCAAAGGCGAAATCACGTTTACCAAACGAAAATGTTGCTTGTAGCGCTGCAACGCATTATGGAGGAAATACGTACCCCGCAAAGCGACAACGTGATAAATGCGATTACGATGCTAAAACGTCGTTTGGAAATGCGAAAAATGCATTTATTGAGCGAAACGTCGAAACAAAGTCGAAAACTCGTTTACCGAGCGAAAACTTCCCTCGCAAATGCGAAAAGCTTGTAACTAGACAAACGTCTCACGTAAAGGCGAAACGCTTCTTCCTAGCGAGGATTTCGCTCGCAAAGGCAAAAATGCTTTTTCAGAGCGAAAACGTGACTCGCAGAGGCGGAAACGCGTCTACCGTGCTAATACGTCCCTTGCAAAACAAAATACGTTTAGCAAGCAAAAAACGTGCCCCGGAAAGGCGGAACGTTTTTATCGAGAAAAGCGACACAAGCATAGGCTAAAAAGCGTTTCCAGAGCGAAAACGCATATTAACGAGCGAATACGCGTCTATATAGCGAAACCCTTTTACCGAGAGAAAACGACGCAAGCAAAAGCGAAAAAGCGTTTGCCGAGTGAAAACGTAACTCGGAAAGGCGAAAAAGCCTTTACCCAGCGTTTTCGCTCGATAGACGGATTTTCGCCATTGCAAACGTTATTTCGCTTGATAAAGCGTTTTCACTTTGCGATCGAAATCTTCGCTCAGGATAGCGTTATCGCCTTTGCGAGCGACCATTTCGCTCAGTAAAGGCTTTTTCGCCTTTCAGAGTTACGTTTTAGCTACGTTTTAGCTATATAGACGCGTATTCGTTCGTTAATATGCGTTTTCGCTCAGGAAACGCTTTTTAGCCTATGCTTGTGTCGCTTTCTCTCGATAAAACGTTTCCGCCTTTCGAGGGCACGTTTTTGCTTCCTAAACGTATTTTTGTTTTTGCAAGGGACGTATTAGCACGGTAGTTTTCGCATTTGCGAGGCGAAGTCTTCGCTGGTTAAAGCGATTTCGCGTTTGCGAGCGACGTTTTTCGCTCGGTAAAGGCTTTTTGGCCTTTCTGAGGTATTTTTTCGCCCGGTAAACGCGTTTAAAACTTTGTGAGCGACTTTTTAGCTCTGTTTTGGACTTACCTAGAGTATGTGTCTCTGGCAAAGCAGCAAAAGCGTCTAACCGAACGGAAACGTTGCTTTCAAAGGGAAAACACGTTTACCGAGCGAAAACGTCTCACGTAAAGGCGAAAACGCTTCTTCCTAGCGAAGATTTCGCTCGCAAAGGCAAAAATGCTTTTTTCAGAGCGAAAACGTGACTCCCAGAGGCGGAAACGCGTCTACCGTGCTAATACGTCCCTTGCAAAAACAAAAATACGTTTAGCAAGCAAAAACGTGCCCCGGAAAGGCGGAAACGTTTTTATCGAGAGAAAAGCGACACAAGCATAGGCTAAAAAGCGTTTCCAGAGCGGAAAACGCATATTAACGAGCGAATACGCGTCTATATAGCGAAACCCTTTTTACCGAGAGAAAACGACGCAAGCAAAAGCGAAAAAGCGTTTGCCGAACGAAAAACACGTTACCCGAGTGAAAACGTAACTCGGAAAGGCGAAAAAGCCTTTACCCAGCGTTTTCGCTCGATAGACGGATTTTCGCCATTGCAAACGTTATTTTCGCTGATAAAAGCGTTTTCACCTTTGCGATCGAAATCTTCGCTCAGGATAGCGTTATCGCCTTTGCGAGCGACCATTTCGCTCAGTTAAAGGCTTTTTCGCCTTTCAGAGTTACGTTTTAGCTACGTTTTAGCTATATAGACGCGTATTCGTTCGTTAATATGCGTTTTCGCTCAGGAAACGCTTTTTAGCCTATGCTTGTGTCGCTTTCTCTCGATAAAAACGTTTCCGCCTTTCGAGGGCACGTTTTTGCTTCCTAAACGTATTTTTGTTTTTGCAAGGGACGTATTAGCACGGTAGTTTTCGCATTTGCGAGCGAAGTCTTCGCTGGGTAAAGCGATTTCGCGTTTGCGAGCGACGTTTTTCGCTCGGTAAAGGCTTTTTGGCCTTTCTGAGGTATTTTTTCGCCCGGTAAACGCGTTTAAAACTTTGTGAGCGACTTTTTAGCTCTGTTTTGGACTTACCTAGAGTATGTGTCTCTGGCAAAGCAGCAAAAGCGTCTACCGAACGGAAACGTTGCTTTCAAAGGGGAAAACACGTTTACCGAGCGAAAACGTCTCACGTAAAGGCGAAAACGCTTCTTCCTAGCGAAGATTTCGCTCGCAAAGGCAAAAATGCTTTTTCAGAGCGAAAACGTGACTCCCAGAGGCGGAAACGCGTCTACCGTGCTAATACGTCCTTGCAAAAACAAAAATACGTTTAGCAAGCAAAAACGTGCCCCGGAAAGGCGGAAACGTTTTTATCGAGAGAAAGCGACACAAGCATAGGCTAAAAAGCGTTTCCAGAGCGAAAACGCATATTAACGAGCGAATACGCGTCTATATAGCGAACCCTTTTTACCGAGAGAAACGACGCAAGCAAAAGCGAAAAGCGCTTGCCGAACGAAAACACGTTACCCGAGTGAAAACGTAACTCGGAAAGGCGAAAAAGCCTTTACCCAGCGTTTTCGCTCGATAGACGGATTTTCGCCATTGCAACGTTATTTTCGCTTGATAAAAGCGTTTTCACCTTTGCGATCGAAATCTTCGCTCGGGATAGCGTTATCGCCTTTGCGAGCGACCTTTTTGCTCAGTAAAGGCTTTTTCGCCTTTCAGAGTTACGTTTAGCTACATTTTAGCTCTATAGACGCGTATTCGCTCGTTAATATTCTTTTTCGCTCGGGAAACGCTTTTTAGCCTATGCTTGTGTCGCTTTCTCTCGATAAAAACGTTTTTGCCTTTCGAGGGCACGTTTTTGCTTCCTAAACGTATTTTTGTTTTTGCAAGGACGTATTAGCACGGTAGTTTTCGCATTTGCGAGCGACGTCTTCGTTGGGTAAAGCGATTTCGCGTTTGCGAGCGGCGTTTTTCGCTCGGTAAAGGCTTTTTGGCCTTTTTGATGTATATTTTCGCCAGGTAAACGCGTTTAAACTTTGTGAGCGACGTTTTAGCTCTGTTTCTGTCTACCGAGCGAAAATGTTTCTTTCAAAGGCGAAATCACGTTTACCAAACGAAAACGTTTGCTTGTAGCGCTGCAACGCATTTATCAGGAAATACGTACCCCGCAAAAGCGACAACGTGATAAATGCGATTACGATGCTAAAACGTCGTTTGGAAATGCGAAAAATGCATTTATTGAGCGAAAACGTCGAAACAAAAGTCGAAAACTCGTTTACCGAGCGAAACTTCCCTCGCAAATGCGAAAAGCTTGTAACTAGACAAAACGTCTCACGTAAAGGCGAAACGCTTCTTCCTAGCGAGGATTTCGCTCGCAAAGGCAAAATGCTTTTTCAGAGCGAAAACGTGACTCGCAGAGGCGGAAACGCGTCTACCGTGCTAATACGTCCCTTGCAAAAACAAAATACGTTTAGCAAGCAAAACGTGCCCAGGAAAGGCGGAAACGTTTTTATCGAGAGAAAGCGACACAAGCATAGGCTAAAAAGCGTTTCCAGAGCGAAAACGCATATTAACGAGCGAATACGCGTCTATATAGCGAACCCTTTTTACCGAGAGAAAACGACGCAAGCAAAAGCGAAAAAGCGTTTGCCGAACGAAACACGTTACCCGAGTGAAAACGTAACTCGGAAAGGCGAAAGCCTTACCCAGCGTTTTTCGCTCGATAGACGGATTTTCGCCATTGCAAACGTTATTTTCGCTTGATAAAAGCGTTTTCACCTTTGCGGATCGAAATCTTCGCTCAGTAAAGGCTTTTTCGCCTTTCAGAGTTACGTTTTTAGCTACATTTTAGCTCTATAGACGCGTATTCGCTCGTTAATATTCTTTTTCGCTCGGGAAACGCTTTTTAGCCTATGCTTGTGTCGCTTTCTCTCGATAAAAACGTTTTTGCCTTTCGAGGGCACGTTTTTGCTTCCTAAACGTATTTTTGTTTTTGCAAGGGACGTATTAGCACGGTAGTTTTCGCATTTGCGAGCGACGTCTTCGTTGGGTAAAGCGATTTCGCGTTTGCGAGCGGCGTTTTTCGCTCGGTAAAGGCTTTTTGCTTTTTGATGTATATTTTCGCCAGGTAAACGCGTTTAAAACTTTGTGAGCGACGTTTTAGCTCTGTTTTCTGTCTACCGAGCGAAAAATGTTTCTTTCAAAGGCGAAATCACGTTTACCAAACGAAAATGTTTGCTTGTAGCGCTGCAACGCATTTATGGAGGAAATACGTACCCCGCAAAAGCGACAACGTGATAAATGCGATTACGATGCTAAAACGTCGTTTGGAAATGCGAAAAATGCATTTATTGAGCGAAAACGTCGAAACAAAGTCGAAAACCTCGTTTACCGAGCGAAAACTTCCCTCGCAAATGCGAAAAGCTTGTAACTAGACAAAACGTCTCACGTAAAGGCGAAACGCTTCTTCCTAGCGAGATTTCGCTCGCAAAGGCAAAAATGCTTTTTCAGAGCGAAAACGTGACTCGCAGAGGCGGAAACGCGTCTACCGTGCTAATACGTCCCTTGCAAAAACAAAAATACGTTTAGCAAGCAAAAACGTGCCCCGGAAAGGCGGAAACGTTTTTATCGAGAGAAAGCGACACAGCATAGGCTAAAAAGCGTTTCCAGAGCGAAAACGCATATTAACGAGCGAATACGCGTCTATATAGCGAAACCCTTTTTACCGAGAGAAAACGACGCAAGCAAAAGCGAAAAGCGTTTGCCGAGTGAAAACGTAACTCGGAAAGGCGAAAAAGCCTTTACCCAGCGTTTTCGCTCGATAGACGGATTTTCGCCATTGCAAACGTTATTTTCGCTTGTTAAAAGCGTTTTCACCTTTGCGATCGAAATCTTCGCTCAGGATAGCGTTATCGCCTTTGCGAGCGACCATTTCGCTCAGTAAAGGCTTTTTCGCCTTTCAGAGTTACGTTTTAGCTACGTTTTAGCTATATAGACGCGTATTCGTTCGTTAATATGCGTTTTCGCTCAGGAAACGCTTTTTAGCCTATGCTTGTGTCGCTTTCTCTCGATAAAAACGTTTCCGCCTTTCGAGGGCACGTTTGCTTCCTAAACGTATTTTTGTTTTTGCAAGGACGTATTAGCACGGTAGTTTTCGCATTTGCGAGCGAAGTCTTCGCTGGGTAAAGCGATTTCGCGTTTGCGAGCGACGTTTTCGCTCGGTAAAGGCTTTTGGCCTTTCTGAGGTATTTTTTCGCCCGGTAAACGCGTTTAAAACTTTGTGAGCGACTTTTTTAGCTCTGTTTTGGACTTACCTAGAGTATGTGTCTCTGGCAAAGCAGCAAAAGCGTCTACCGAACGGAAACGTTGCTTTCAAAGGGGAAAACACGTTTACCGAGCGAAAACGTCTCACGTAAAGGCGAAAACGCTTCTTCCTAGCGAAGATTTCGCTCGCAAAGGC
>OZ024854.1:43059066-43066566 GCA_964017155.1 Oasisia sp. SBJ-2009
CCAAACCACACACACACACGCAGACACACACAACCAGACACGCACCCACACGCACCCACACGCACCCACACGCACCCACATGCACCCACACACGCAAACACACTCTGAAACATACGCACACACACACACGCACCCAAACATTCGCACCCACACACGCACCCATATAAACTGAATAGACTTAGATACACGCGGACCAGACTGACATATATAAATAGACGTAGATACATGCGGACGAGACAGTCTGATATCAATAGATGTAGATACACGCGGACGAGACTGTCTTATATGAATTGACGTAGATGTTAGCGGACGAGCCAGATTTTTTGAATAGACGTGGATACACGTATACCAGTCAGATTGGTATGAATAGGCGTAGATACACGCGGACGAGATAGAGTTATATGAATATATGGAGATACAGGCGGACGAGACATTTTAATATGAATAAACGTAGATACATGCGGACGATACACACTAATATGAATACACGTAGATACACGCGGAAGAGACTGACCTATAAATGGACATACTCGGGTAAATACATGCGGACGACACAGATGTATACATAGAGACGTAGATACATGCGGAAGAGACACACATCTATGAATAGACGTAGATGCACGTGGACCAGACAGACTTATTTTATATATACGAGACACAAGCGGACAAGACAGACACATATGAATAGACGTAGATACACGCGGACAAGACTGACTGCCTGTATCTCCATCTATTCATATAACAAACACGCACACATACGCGCCAACACACGCACACGCACACACACAAACACACGCAGACACACACACACCCACAAACGCACCCACGCGCACAAAAATACGCACACACACGCGCCAACACACGCACAGACACACAAACCCACACACACCCACATGCGCACCTTCACATGCACCCACATTCACACACGCGCACCAGCACAAGCACACACGCGCACACACAAACACACACCCACACACGCACGCACACACATGCAACCACTCACACGCACCCACATACACACATGCACCCACACACAAGCACCCACTCACACTCACCCAAACACGGACACACACGCGCCAACTAACGCAAAGACACTCACGCGAATCCACACACGCAACCTAACACGCACCAAAAACACGCACCCACACAAGCACCCACACACACAAACGCGCCAGCACATGCACACACACACACGCACATACACACGCACGCATACATGTGCGCCAACACACGCACACATACATACACTTGCACCACAGACGCACCCAAACATACACACTCGCGCCAACACAAGCACACACACACGCACCCACGCACCTACACATGCTCCCACACACGCAACAACACACGCACACATGCACCGACACACTCCTACACACACACGAATTCACACACGCACGCACACACACACACACACACACACAAGACACACACACACACACACACACACACACACACACACACACACACACATGCACATGCATGCACCCTCACAGACGCACCCACACAGACGCACCCATGCACACCCACACCCACACACGCACACACATACACACACGCGTACCAGCACATACTCACACACGCAGTACACTCACACACGCACCCACAGACACACGCTAGCTCCCACACAGACATGGACACACACGCTCCCACACACGAATCCACACACGCATCCACACACGGACACACACACGCACCCAAATACTCACCCAAATACACACACGCACACACACACGCACACACAATCGCCAACACACGAACACACGCATACACACACACAAACACGAATCCACGCACGCACCCTCACATGCAACCACACACACGCACCCACAAACGCACCCACACACACGAACGCACGCAAACACTCACACGCAGACACACCCATCAACACACGCAAACCCATACACCTAATCACACGCACCTCCACACGCACCGACACACACACACATGCACCAACACCCACGCTCCAACACACACGCACACACACGCACTCACACGCGCCAACGCACGCACACACACGCACACTCACGAATCCACGCACGCCCACACACATGCAACCACACACACGTACACAAACACGCACCCACGCACCCACGCACGCACCCACAGATGTATCCACACACGCACGCACACACACACACGCGCATTCGCGCACACACACACACGCACACGCACACACGCACACACGCACAGACGCACACACGCACACAAGCACACACGCACACACGCACACACGCACACACGCACACACGCACACACGCACACACGCACACACGCACACACGCACACACGCACACACGCACACACACACACAATCGCCAACACACGAAGGCACCCCCGCACACACACACACACACACACACACACACACACGAATCCACACACGAATCCACACACGCACACACACATGCACCGACACATGCACGCACACACACACATCCAGCCCTACTCACGCACCCACACAAGCGCCCACACACGCAAACACACGCGCCCACACACCCACACACACGTACCGATACACACACCCATGTATCAACACCCACGCACAAACAAACACGTACACAAACGCACACACACGCACACTCACGAATTCACGCACGCCCCCACACATGCAACCACACACATGCACACAAACACGCACCCACACACGCACCCACAGATGTATGTGTGGAAATGTACGCACACACGCACCCACACACCCACACACACATACACACACACGCACACACGCACACACGCACACACGCACACACGCACACACGCACACACACACGAATCCACGCACGCACACTCACATGCAACCACACACACGCACCCACACACGCACCCAGACACACGAACGCACGCAAACACTCACACGCAGACACACCCATGCTCACAGGCAAACCCATACACGCACCCACACGCACCTCCACACGCGCCCACACACACACCACACCACACACACAAACACACAGACGCATGCATTGACACACACATGCGCACACACACCCACACCCACACACACAACCACACATACACAAACTCACATGTACTCACACACGCATCCACACACGCACCAACAAACACACACACGCGCCAACACAAGCACTCACACAAGCACCCACACACACGCACCCACACACGCACACACACGCGACAACATAGGCACACCCACACACACATGCACCACACACGCACCCACACGCACACGCACCCACACACGCACCCACATACGAATCGACACAGGCACCACATACGCAAACACACACACACACACACACACACGCATACACGCACCAACACACAGACGCGTCCACACGCACACGTACACACACACGCACCCCCCCCACACACATGCACCAACACACGAATCCACACATGCACCCTCACATGCAACCACACACACACACACAAGACACACACACACACACACACACACACACACACACACACATGCACATGCATGCACCCTCACAGACGCACCCACACAGACGCACCCATGCACACCCACACCCACACACGCACACACATACACACACGCGTACCAGCACATACTCACACACGCAGTACACTCACACACGCACCCACAGACACACGCTAGCTCCCACACAGACATGGACACACACGCTCCCACACACGAATCCACACACGCATCCACACACGGACACACACACGCACCCAAATACTCACCCAAATACACACACGCACACACACACGCACACACAATCGCCAACACACGAACACACGCATACACACACACAAACACGAATCCACGCACGCACCCTCACATGCAACCACACACACGCACCCACAAACGCACCCACACACACGAACGCACGCAAACACTCACACGCAGACACACCCATCAACACACGCAAACCCATACACCTAATCACACGCACCTCCACACGCACCGACACACACACACATGCACCAACACCCACGCTCCAACACACACGCACACACACGCACTCACACGCGCCAACGCACGCACACACACGCACACTCACGAATCCACGCACGCCCACACACATGCAACCACACACACGTACACAAACACGCACCCACGCACCCACGCACGCACCCACAGATGTATCCACACACGCACGCACACACACACACGCGCATTCGCGCACACACACACGCACACGCACACACGCACACACGCACAGACGCACACACGCACACAAGCACACACGCACACACGCACACACGCACACACGCACACACGCACACACGCACACACGCACACACGCACACACGCACACACGCACACACACACACAATCGCCAACACACGAAGGCACCCCCGCACACACACACACACACACACACACACACACACGAATCCACACACGAATCCACACACGCACACACACATGCACCGACACATGCACGCACACACACACATCCAGCCCTACTCACGCACCCACACAAGCGCCCACACACGCAAACACACGCGCCCACACACCCACACACACGTACCGATACACACACCCATGTATCAACACCCACGCACAAACAAACACGTACACAAACGCACACACACGCACACTCACGAATTCACGCACGCCCCCACACATGCAACCACACACATGCACACAAACACGCACCCACACACGCACCCACAGATGTATGTGTGGAAATGTACGCACACACGCACCCACACACCCACACACACATACACACACACGCACACACGCACACACGCACACACGCACACACGCACACACGCACACACACACGAATCCACGCACGCACACTCACATGCAACCACACACACGCACCCACACACGCACCCAGACACACGAACGCACGCAAACACTCACACGCAGACACACCCATGCTCACAGGCAAACCCATACACGCACCCACACGCACCTCCACACGCGCCCACACACACACCACACCACACACACAAACACACAGACGCATGCATTGACACACACATGCGCACACACACCCACACCCACACACACAACCACACATACACAAACTCACATGTACTCACACACGCATCCACACACGCACCAACAAACACACACACGCGCCAACACAAGCACTCACACAAGCACCCACACACACGCACCCACACACGCACACACACGCGACAACATAGGCACACCCACACACACATGCACCACACACGCACCCACACGCACACGCACCCACACACGCACCCACATACGAATCGACACAGGCACCACATACGCAAACACACACACACACACACACACACGCATACACGCACCAACACACAGACGCGTCCACACGCACACGTACACACACACGCACCCCCCCCACACACATGCACCAACACACGAATCCACACATGCACCCTCACATGCAACCACACACACACACACACACACGCACCCACACACACGAACACACACAAACACTCACACGCAGACACACCCATGCACACACGCCATTCCACACACACACACACGCACCTCCACACGCGCCCACACACGACCTCACACACACGCACCACACACGAATCCACACACGCATCCTCAGACGCACCGACACACGCACACACAGACACGCTCCATCACACACACACTCACCCACTCACACACCACACACGCACACACTCGCGCCAACACACGCACGTACACACACAAACACACACACTCGCGCGCGCAGACAAACACAAACAAGAATCCACACACGCAACCACACACTCACCCACACACGCACTCACGCACACACACACACACACACACACACACACACACACACACGACTCCACACACACACGCATACAGACACACATGCACCGACACAGGCACGCACACACACATCCACCCACACTCCCGCACCCACACAAGCGCCCAAACACGCACACACACGCGCCAATACACGCACTCACACACACCCACCCACCGACACACACAAACGCACACATACACATATTCACCCACACACTCGCACCGACACACACACACACATGAACCAACACCCACGCACCAACACACACGCACACACTCGCACTCACACGCGCCAACGCACGCACACACACGCACACTCACGAATCCACGCACGCCAACACACATGCAACCACACACACGCACACAAACACGCACCCACACACGCACCCACATATGTATCCACACACGCACGCACACACGCACACACGCACCCACACACGCACACACACACATGCGGATGCGCACACACGCACACACGCACACGCGCACACACGCACACACGCACACGCACACACGCACACACGCACACACGCACACACGCACACACGCACACAAGCACACACGCACACACGCACACACGCACACACGCACACACGCACACACGCACACACGCACACACGAAAACACGCACACACGCATACACGCACACACGCACACACGCACACACGCACACACGCACCCACGCACGCACACACGCACACACACACACACACACCACACACGCACACAAACACACAGACGCACACACATGCGCCCACATGCACACATACACACACGCACGCTCACACCCACGCACCTACACACACACGCGCACCATAACATGCACAAGCACAAACACCCGCACCCACACACACGCACCCACATACGCACCAACATCAACACAGATGCACCATACAAGCACCCACGTACACGCACCCACTCACGCACCCACAAATAAATACACGGACCGAAACACGCACAGGCACATATGCACCCACACACACACGCACCCACACACACGCATCCACACACGCACCCACACACGCACCCACACACGCACCCACATAGGCCCAAACACACACACAAATACAAATGAAACACATGGACCACACACGCACCCACACACACATGCAAGCACCCACACTCGCGCCCTACACAAACATACACACACAGACACACACGCACAAACATACGCGCACCCACACACGAATCCAAACTCGCACCCACAAACGCACCGGCACACGGACACAAACACATGCACCCACGCACACACACACACACACTCACCCACACATGTCCAAGCACACACACACACAAATACACATGATAGACATGCACCACACACACACCCAAACACACGCATCCACACATGAATCCACACACGAACCTACACCCGCACCGACAAACAAACACACACATATAAACCCACACACACCCACTCAGACACACGCACACACACAAGGGCAAACAAACACACATACACATGCACCACACACGCACTCACACACACAACCGTAAGCACCCACACACGCACGCACACACACATGCAACCACTCACACGCACCCACATACACACATGCACCCACACACAAGCACCCACTCACACTCACCCAAACACGGACACACACGCGCCAACTAACGCACAGACACTCAGGCGAATCCACACACGCAACCTAACACGCACCAAAAACACGCACCAACACAAGCACCCACACACACAAACGCGCCAGCACATGCACACACACACGCACATACACACGCACGCATACATGTGCGCCAACACACGCACACATACATACACATGCACCACAGACGCACCCAAA
>OZ024854.1:43071566-43076566 GCA_964017155.1 Oasisia sp. SBJ-2009
ACACACACACACACGCATACACGCACCAACACACAGACGCGTCCACACGCACACATACACACACACGCACCCCCACACACACACATGTACCAACACACGAATCCACACATGCACCCTCACATGCAACCACACACACACACACACACACACACACAGGCACCCACACACACACACACGCACCTCCACACGCGCCCACACACGACCTCACACACACCCACCACACACGAATCCACACACGCATCCTCAGACGCACCGACACACGCACACACAGACACGCTCCATCACACACACACTCACCCACTCACACACCACACAAGCACACACTCGCGCCAACAGACGCACGAACACACACAAACACACACACACGCGCGCGCAGACAAACACAAACAAGAATCCACACACGCAACCACACACTCACCCACACACGCACTCACGCACACACACACACACACACACACACACACGACTCCACACACACACGCATACACACACACACATGCACCGACACAGGCACGCACACACACATCCACCCACACTCCCGCACCAACACAAGCGCCCAAACATGCACACACGCGCCAATACACGCACTCACACACACCCACCCACCGACACACACAAACGCACACATACACATATTCACCCACACACTCGCACCGACACACACACACACACACATGCACCAACACCCACGCACCAACAGACACGCACACACTCGCACTCACACGCGCCAACGCACGCACACACACGCACACTCACGAATCCACGCACGCCCACACCCATGCAACCACACACACTCACACAAACACGCACCCACACACGCACCCACAGATGTATCCACACACGCACGCACACACGCACACACGCACACACGCACCCACACACGCACACACACAATATGCACCCACACACACGCACCCACACACACGCACAGACGGACCCACGCAGACGCACCCACGCACACCCACACCCACACACGCACACACATACACACACGCGTACCAGCACATGCTTACACACGCACCACACTCACACACGCACCCACAGACAAACGCTCGCTCCCACACAGACATGGACACTCACGCTCCCACACACGAATCTACACACGCATCCACACACGCACACACACACGCACCCAAATACGCACCCACATACACACACGCACACACACGCACACACAATCGCCAACACACGAACGCACTCACACACACACACACACACACACACGAATCCACACAGGCACACACACATGCACCGACACATGCACGCACACACACATCCAGCCCCACTCACGCACCCACACAAGCGCCCACACACGCGCCAATTCACGCACTCACACCCACCCACCCACCCACCGACACACCCAAACGCACACATACACACATTCTCCCACACACACACGCACCGACACACACACACACACACACACACACACATGTATCAACACCCACGCACAAACACACACGCACACACACGCACACACACGCACACCCACGAATCCACGCACGTCCCCACACATGCAACCACACACACGCACACAAACACGCACCCACACACGCACCCACAGATGTATCCACACATGCACGCACACACGCAACCACACACCCACACACACATACACGCACACACGCACACACGCACACACACACGAATCCACGCACGCACACTCACATGCAACCACACACACGCACCCACACACGCACCCAGACACACGAACGCACGCAAACACTCACACGCAGACACACCCATGCACACAGGCAAATCCATACACGCACCCACACGCACCTCCACACGGGCCCACACACACACGCACACACACACACACACCACACACCACCCACACAAACACACAGACGCACGCACTGACACACACCTGCGCACACACACCCACACCCACACACACAACCACACATACACACACTCACGCACGCATCCACACACGCACCAACAAACACACACACGCGCGCCAACATAAGCACTCACACACGCACCCACACACACGCACACACACGCGACAACATAGGCACACCCACACACACATGCACCACACACGCACCCACACGCACACGCACACGCACCCACACACGCAACCACACACGAATCGACACCGGCACCCACACACTCACACACACACACACACGAGCCTACACACGCATACATACACACACGCACCACACAGGCACCACATACGCAAACACACACACACACACGCATACACGCACCAACACACAGACGCGTCCACACGCACACGCACCCTCACATGCAACCACACACACACACACACGCACCCACACACACGAACACACACAAACACTCACACGCAGACACATCCATGCACACACGCAAACCCCCCCCCCCCCCCACACACACACACGCACCTCCACACGCGCCCACACACGACCTCACACACACACACACCACAGACGCACACAAACACACAGAGGCACGCACATGCGCCCACTTGCACACATACACACACGCACCCACACACACACATCCACAGACGCACCGACACACGCACACACAGACACGCTCCATCCCACACCCACTCACCCACTCACTCACCACACACGCACACACGCACACATGCACGCACACACACATCCACCCACACTCACGCACCTACACAAGCGCCCACACACGCACACACACGCGCCAAAACAGGCACTCACACACACCCACCCACCGACACACACAAACGCACACATACACACATTCACCTACACACACGCACCGACACACACACATACACAAACACCCACGCACCAACACACACGCACACACACGCACTCACACGCGCCAACGCACGCACACACACGCACACTCACGAATCCACGCACGCCCACACCCATGCAACCACACACGCACGCAAACACGCACCCACACACGCACCCACATATGTATCCACACACGCACGCACACACGCACCCACACACGCACACACACATACACGGACACGCACATACGCACACAAGCACACACGCACACAGGCACACACGCACACGCGCACACGCGCACACGCGCACACGCGCACACGCACACACGCACACACGCACACACGCACACACGCACACACGCACACACGCACACACGCACACACGCACACACGCACACACGCACACACGCACACACGCACACACGCACACACGCACACACGCACACACGCACACACGCACACACGCACACACGCACACACGCACACACGCACACACGCACAGACGCACACACGCACACACGCACACACGCACACACGCACACACGCACACACGCACACACGCACACACGCACACACGCACACACGCACGCACGCACGCACGCACGCACACACGCACACACGCACATATGCGTCCACACGCACACATACACAAACACGCACCCACACCCTCATAGACGCACCCACACACGCATACACGCACACACGCAACCACACACACCACACACGCACACACAAGCGCCAACACGCACACACACACACACACACACATGCATACATACATACATACATACACATACAACCATCCAAACACACCCACATGCGCGCGCACACACACACACACACGCACCCACACACAGACACGCGAACCAGAACAAACACATACGCGCACCCACAAACACGCACCCACACACGCACGCACGCACGCATCCTCATACAGGCCCACACACGCACACATTCACACACACACGCACCACTCACACACAGGCACCAACACATGCACCGAAACACGCACACACACACAGATGCGTCAACACGCACACATACACACCCGCTTCCATACACGCACCCACACACGCACACACACACACACACACACACACACACACACACATACACACAAACACACGCAGACACACACACACCCACAAACGCACCCACGCGCACAAAAATACGCACACACACACGCCAACACACGCACAGACACACAAACCCACACACACCAACATGCGCACCTTCACATGCACCCACATTCACACACGCGCACCAGCACAAGCACACACGCGCACACACAAACACACACCCACACACGCACGCAAACACACATGCAACCACTAACACGCACCCACATACACACATGCACCCACACACAAGCACCCACTCACACTCACCCAAACATGGACACACACGCGCCAATAATTACATCCGACCTTGTCACACATCCTAAAGAACATGTATCAGACCTATACAAACAGTACGGTCAAATACTGAAGACATTGCTTGACAAACATGCACCCGCTAAATCCAAATCTGTGTCACAAAAGCCGCCAGCTCCTTGGATGACCCCGGAAATAATCCAATCTAAACGGCGCCGTCGCTATCTGGAACGTGTTTGGCGTAAATCTCGGTCATCCTTAGACAGGTCACGCTACACACGGCAATGTCATCTATGTAACCAACAAATGTCAAAAGCAAAGTCGTATTATTACGAAAACATGGTCGCAAATAACTCCGCTACACCAAAACAACTATGGAAATGCATCAATCAGATTTTACACAGGCGGCCTGCTCCTTCCCTACCAACCCATGCATCAATCAAGTCACTGTGTAACTCTTTCTCAAGTCATTTTAAAGACAAAATCAGCCTGATACATTCAGCCTTCACAGATCACACCTCAGACACTATAAATGCCGACTCTCCACAACTAAATTCTAAACTTACATCGTTTGAACCAGCCACAACTACTGAAGTGAAAAAAATAATCATGTCATCCCCAAATAAATCTTGTGATCTTGACCCACTTCCGACCATACTACTGAAAGCATGCCTTGATGTTTTAATTAAACCAATAACAGATATAATAAATGCATCACTCTGCTCCGGCTTATTCCCTGAAGACTTTAAACGTGCACATGTAAATCCAATTCTTAAGAAGACAACTCTGTCAAAAGAAGATCTAAACAGCTACAGGCCTATTTCTAACCTTAGCTTCATTTCCAAAATACTCGAAAAGGTTGTTGCAAATCGACTTACTTCTCACATCAACATAAATGGTTTAACCAATGCATC
>OZ024854.1:43081566-43084066 GCA_964017155.1 Oasisia sp. SBJ-2009
CGCACACACGCGCACACGCGCACACGCGCACACGCGCACACGCGCACACGCGCACACGCGCACACGCGCACACGCGCACACGCGCACACGCGCACACGCACACACGCGCACACGCACACACGCACACACGCACACACGCACACACGCACACACGCACACACGCACACACGCACACACGCACACACGCACACACGCACACACGCACACACGCACACACACGCACACACGCACACACGCACACACGCACACACGCACACACGCACACACGCACACACGCACACACGCACACACGCACACACGCACACACGCACACACGCACACACACGCACACACGCACACACGCACACACGCACACACGCACACACGCACACACACATGCAACCACTAACACGCACCCACATACACACATGCACCCACACACAAGCACCCACTCACACTCACCCAAACATGGACACACAGGCGCCAACTAACGCACAGACACTCACGCGAATCCACACACGCAACCTAACACGCACCAACACAAGCACCCACACACACAAACGCGGTAGCACATGCACACACACACACACGCACATACACACACACGCACACATGTGCGCCAACACACGCACACATACATACACATGCACCACAGACGCACCCAAACATACACACTCGCGCCAACACAAGCACACACACACGCACCCACGCACCTACACATGCTCCCACACACGCAACAACACACGCACACATGCACCGACACACTCCTACACACACACGAATTCACACACGCACACACACACACACACACAAGACACACACACACACACACACACATGCATAGACTCACGCACACACACATGCACACACACACTCACAGACGCACCCACACAGACGCACCCACGCACACCCACACCCACACACGCACACACATACACACACGCGTACCAGCACATACTCACACACGCAGCACACTCACACACGCACCCACAGACACACGCTCGCTCCCACACAGACATGGACACACACGCTCCCACACACGAATCCACACACGCATCCACACACGGCCACACACACGCACCCAAATAGTCACCCACATACACACACGCACACACACACGCACACACAATCGCCAACACACGAACACACGCATACACACACACAAACACGAATTCACGCACGCACCCTCACATGCAACCACACACACGCACCCACAAACGCACCCACACACACGAACGCACGCAAACACTCACACGCAGACACACCCATCAACACACGCAAACCCATACACCTAATCACACGCACCTCCACACGCACCGACACACACACATGCACCAACACCCACGCACCAACACACACGCACACACACGCACTCACACGCGCCAACGCACGCACACACACACGCACACTCACGAATCCACGCACGCCCACACACATGCAACCACACACACGCACACAAACACGCACCCACACACGCACCCACACAAGCGCCCAAACACGCACGTACACACGCGCCAATACACGCACTCACACACACCCACCCACAGACACACACAAACGCACACATACACATATTCACCCACACACACGCACCGACACACACACACACACACACACATGCCCCAACACCCACGCACCAACACACACGCACACACTCGCACTCACACGCGCCAACGCACGCACACACACGAACACTCACGAATCCACGCACGCCCACACACATGCAACCACACACACGCACACAAACACGCACCTACAGATGTATCCACACACGAACGCACACACGCACCCACACACGCACACACACATACACGGATACGCACACACGCACACACGCACACGCGCACACACGCACACACGCACACACGCACACACGCACACACGCACACACACACAATCGCCAACACACGAAGGCACTCCCGCACACACACACACACGCACACACGAACACACGCACACACGCACACACGCACACACGCACACACGCGCACACGCGCACACGCACACACGCACATACGCACACACGCACACACGCGCACACGCACACATACACAAACACGCACCCACACACACGCAACACACACACACCCTCACAGACGAACTCACACGCTCCAACGCACGCACAAACACGCCAACTAACGAATCCACGCACGCCCCCACACATGCAACCACACACACGCACACAAACACGCACCCACACACGCACCCACATATGTATCCACACATGCACGCAGACACGCACCCACACACGCACACACACATACACGGACACACGCACACACGCACACGCTAACACGCGCACACGCGCACACGCGCACACGCGCACACGCGCACACGCGCACACGCACACACGCACACACGCACACACGCACACACGCACACACGCACACACGCACACACTCACACACGCACCCACGCACCCACGCACACACGCACACACGCACTAACGCACACACGCACACACGCACACAAGCACACACGCACACACGCACACACGCACACACCCACACACCCACACACG
>OZ024854.1:43094066-43121566 GCA_964017155.1 Oasisia sp. SBJ-2009
CAACACACGAATCCACACACGCACCCACACACGCAGCGACACACGGACTCACACACGCGCCCACACATGCACACATACACACAAGCACCCACACGGGCACACACACGCACCAACACACGCACACACACACACACGCACAGGCACACACATACACAGATCCACCCATACACCCACACACACGCACCCACACACAGACGCACGCACCCACACAGACATGTGCCCCACACGCACGTACACACACGCACACACACACCAATCCACACACGTAACAACACACGCATTCACACACATGCACCCTCACACACGCACCCACACACCCGCCACCACACACGCACCCACCCGGGCACACACACGCGGCAACACAAGCACACACACACGCACTCACACACACACGAATCCACACATGCACGCACACACCCAACGACACACGCACACACACATGCACCCACACACACGCACCCACACACGAATCAACACACGCACCCACACACGCACCGACACACGCACACACTTTCTCTGTCTCTCTCGTTCACTCTCTCTCTGTCATACGCGCGCGCGCTCGCACGCACACACACACACACACACATATACACATACACACAAACACACACACACACAAACACCTACCCACACACGCACCCACACGCGCCAAAACAGGCACACACACGCACCCACACACGCACTCACACACGGACCCACACGCACGCGCCAGCACACACACTCACGAACCCATACACATGCACCCATACACGGCCCAACACACGCACACACGCGCGCCAAAATACGCACACGTACACACACATCAACGACACACGCACCCACACGCAACCACCCACAGAAACACCCACATACGCCCACACAAGCGCCAACACACGCACACCCACACACCCACACGCACAAACGCAGCCACTCTCACACTTACCCTCACACGTACCCACACATACACATGGGCCCACACGGATACATACAAACACCCACGCACCCACATCCACACACGAATCCACACACGAACCCACACACGCAACTACACACGCAACCACACATGCACCCACACACAGGCATCCACACACGCACACACGCACACATACACGATTCCACACACGCACCCACATCTGTATCGACACAATCACACACACACACGCACCCACACAAGCACTCATTCGCACCAACACACGCACACACACACACGCATCCACACGCAACCCACCCACAGAAACACCCACATACGCCCATAGAAGCGCCAACACACGCACACCCACACACCCACACGCATACACGCACCCACACTCACACTTACCCTCACAGGCACCCACACACGCACCCACTCACACGCGCTGGCTGGAACATCAGTGCAGGAAAACACAACTAACTGTACACCGCGATATGTTTACATGTCAAAGAAACAAAGTGAACACCATGTGCGCTGAAGCAAAGAAGACCTACTACAAAGAAAAGTTGTCGGACATCCGTAATCATGCGCAATTCTACAACATCGCAAACAAGTTGCTGCATCGGCGCAAAACAATAGCACTACCGAACTATGAATGTGCCGAATCACTCGCTAACAAGTTCGCAGACTACTTTGATGAGAAGATCCAGTGTATTCACACCACTCTACAAACGCCACACTCCTTTGCTATCGACTGTACTGTGTGCACAAATCGCCCTGACACTGACTGCGAGCTGTCAAGCTTCGTGACAGTCACACGAGCGGAAATCACACAACTATTAAGTAAGTCACCATCCAAGACATGCAAACTTGATCCGATGCCTACACATTTCGTAAAACAGTGTCACGACGTCATGGCAGTACCAATTACGAACATCATCAACAAGTGTTGGATAGACGGAATGCCCGATGAGATGAAAGCTGCTATCATCACACCTATTTAAAAAAAGTCAAGTCTTGACAGTGAAACGTTCAAAAGCTATCGACCTATATCGAACATGTCCTTTGTGTCAAAGTTACTTGAGAGAGTTGTGGCAGACCGGTTGATTGCACACATGCGTGACAATGATCTCTACATACCGTTACAATCAGCATACCGGCAAAACTGCAGTACCGAAACACCACTACTACACGTGCATGACAGCGTAATCCGGTCCATCGTCGAACGAAAAGGTGTGAGTCTGTTGCTAATCGATCTGAGCGCAGCATTCGATACGATTGATCACGATATTCTTCTAAACACTTTGAGTAACACCATCGGCGTCAAGGATCGTTGTTTGTCATGGTTCGCTGCCTACTTACAACACAGAGAATACACGGTGTTGATTGCCGGCGAGCAGTCAAAACCACACAAGCTGACATTTGGTGTCCCGCAAGGGTCAGTCTTCGGACCACTATTGTTCACGATTTATATGACCCCTCTTGAGTCACTACTCAAACTTCATGGCATGACTTACCATCTATACGCCGACGACACCCAACTTTTTCAAGAATTCAGCCTAAGCGACAACACTTCACCCGAGATTGCCGTCAGGAAAATGGAACGCTGTGTCACCAATATCCGTCAGTGGATGAAGACCAACATGCTGAAGCTGAACGACGACAAAACAGAGATCCTCATCATCCGTCCGAAACCTGCAAACCAACACCTCCTTCCCGAAAGTGTAAGAATCGGTAACACCAACGTGACACACAACACGCATGCCAGAAATTTGGGAGTGACATTCGATTGCAATATGTCCCTTGAGCGACATGTAACAAACATTTCTAGAACAGCATACTACCATCTCTACAGCATCGGACGCATTCGGCGTTAATTAGAACAAGGACACACAAAACAGCTAGTGCATGCCCTGGACATATCACGAATTGACTGTTGCAACAGCCTCCTGAATGGACTGTCATTGGCGGTAGTTGAAAAACTACAACGCGTCCAAAATGCTTGTGCTCGTGTTATACTAATTCGACCAACACGAGACCAGGTCACGCCCATGCTCTTGGAGCTGCACTGGCTTCCTGTTAAGTGTCGCATCATATTATTATGTTATTAGTATGTATTTTTAGTATCATTATTTTAGGAATAATCATTGTAAAGCGCCCCAGAACCATTAATTGGATGGGGCGCTATATAATAAATAAACTATTATTATATTATAATTATTATTATTATAAGCATAATACACGCACTCCCCCACACACACGGAAGCACCCTCACATACGTGCCACAAACGCTCCCACATACGCCCAGACACGCGCCAACACACGCACACACAAATCTACACAAACAAACGCATGCATGCACCCACACAAGCATCCACACACCCACACACGCACACATACACGATTCCACACACGCACCCACATCTGTATCGACACAATCACACACACACACGCAACCACCCACAGAAACACCCACATACGCCCATACAAGCGCAAACACACGCACACCCACACACCCACACGCACAAACGCACCCACACTCACACTTACCCTCCCACGCACCCACACACGCACCCACACACACGCGCCGGCTGGAACATCAGTGCAGGAAAATACAACTAACTGTACACCGCGATATGTTTACATGTCAAAGAAACAAAGTGAACACCATGTGCGCTGAAGCAAAGAAGACCTACTACAAAGAAAAGTTGTCGGACATCCGTAATCATGCGCAATTCTACAACATCGCAAACAAGTTGCTGCATCGGCGCAAAACAATAGCACTACCGAACTATGAATGTGCCAAATCATTCGCTAACAAGTTCGTAGACTACTTTGATGAGAAGATCCAGTGTATTCACACCACTCTACAAACGCCACACTCCTTTGCTATCGACTGTACTGTGTGCACAAATCGCCCTGACACTGACTGCGAGCAGTCAAGCTTCGTGTGATTGTGTCGATACAGATGTGGGTGCGTGTGTGGAATCGTGTATGTGTGCGTGTGTGCGTGTGTGGATGCCTGTGTGTGGGTGCATGTGTGGTTGCGTGTGTGGTTGCGTGTGTGGGTTCGTGTGTGGATTCGTGTGTGGATGTGGGTGCGTGGGTGTTTGTATGTATCCATGTGGGCCCATGTGCATGTGTGGGTACGTGCGTGCGTGTGTGTGGGTGCGTGTGTGTAGGTGCGTGGGTGTGGGTTCTTGTGTGTGTGATTGTGTGTGGGTGTGTCTGTGGTGCATGTGTGCGTGTGTGTGCGTGGGTTGGCGAGTGTGTGTGCGTGTGTGATTGCGGATATGCGGGTGCGTGTGTGCTAGCCCGCACGAGGGTGTGTGTGTGTGGGGGGGGGTTGCGTGTGTGTGTGCGCGTGTGTTGGCGCCTGTGTGTGCGTGTGTGGATGGGTGCGAGTGTGTGGGAGCGTGTGTGTATGTGTGAGGGCGCGTGTGTGTGGTGCATGTGTATTTCTGTGTGTTTGCGCGTGTGTGGGTGCATGTGTGTTTGTGCGTGTGTGTGGGTGCATATGTGTGTGTTTGTGTGTTGGTGCGTGTGTGGGTTCGTGTGTGGATTCGTGTGTGGGTGCGTGTATGTTGTTGCGTGTGTGTCTGTATATGTGTGTGTCGGCGCGTGTGTGTGGGTGCTTGCATGTGTGTGGGTGCGTGTGTGGTGCATGTGTATCATGTGTATTTGTGTGTGGGTTTGCACGTGTGTGGATCCATGTGTGTGTGTGTGTGTGTGTGTGTGTGTGTGTGTGTGTGTGTGTGTGTGTGTGGGTGCGTGTGTGTATTGTGCGTGTGTTTGAATGTGTGGGTGTGTCGGTGCGTGTGTGGTTGCGTATGTGGATTCGTGTGTGGGTGCATGTGTGTGGGTGCGTGTGTGTATGTGTGCGTGTGGACGCGTCTGTGTGTCGGTGCCTGTATGCGGGTGTGTTGGTCGGTGCGTGTGTGGTGCGTGTGAATTGCGTGTGTGGTGCGTGTGTGTATATGTGCGTGTGTAGGCGCGTGTGTGGGTGCTTGTTCGGTTACGTGTGAGTGTGTGTCCGTTTGTGTGGGTACATGTCTGCTTGTGTTGGCGCGTGTGTGGGCGTGTGTGGGTGTGTGTGTGGCGCGTGTGTGAGGATGCTTCCGTTTGCGTGTGTGGGGGCGTGTGTGTGGGTGCACGTGTGTGAGTGCATGTGTTGGTGCGTGTATAGGTGTGTGTGTGTGGGTGCGTCTGTGGGCACACATGTCTGTGTTGGTGCGTGGGTTTGTGTGTGTGTATGTGTGTGTGTGTGTGTGTGGTGCGTGTGTGTATGTGTGCGTGAGTGGATTGGTGTGTGGGTGCGTGTTTTTATGTGTTTTCCGTGTGTGTATGTGTGCGTGTGTTGATCCGTTTGTCTGTGCATGTGTGAGCGAGCGTATGTGGGCGCATGTCTGTGTGGGTGCGTGCGTGTGTGTGTGAGTGTGAGTGGGTGCGTGTGTGTGGGTGCATGTGTGTCATTGAGTCTCTGCGTGTGTGGGTGCGTGGGTGGAATCGTGTGGGTGTGGTTGCGTGTGTGTGTGGGTACCTGTGTGTATATGTGCGTGGTTGGGCGTATGGTTGTATGTGGGTGGGAATAAGTGGGTGTATGTGTATGTGTGTGTGTGTGTGTGTGTGTGTGTTTGTGTGCGTCGGTGTGTGTATGCGTGTGTGCGTGTGTTGGCGCGTGTTTGTGCATGTGTGGGTGCGAGTGTGTGGGTGCGTGTGTGGATTAGTGTGTGGGAGCGTTTGTGTCCGTGTGTGTGTGTGGGCACATGTCTCTGTGGGTGCGAGCGTGTGTGTGTGGGTGCGTGTGTGAGTGTGGTGCGTGTGTGAGTATGTTCTGGTGCGCGTGTGTGTATGTGGGTGGGTGTGGGTGTGCGTGGGTGCGTGTGGGCGCGTGTGTGTGCGGGTGTGGGTGTGTGCATGTGTGTGGGTGTGGGTGTGGGTGTGTGTTTGTGGGTGTGTGTGTATGTTTGTGCGTGTGTGTGTGGGTGCGTGTGTGATTGTGTGTGGGCGTATGTGAATGTTTGTGCTGGCGCGTGTGAGTGTGTGGGTGTGTGTGTGGGTGCGTGTGTGGGTGCGTGTGTGGGTGCGTGTGTGGGTGCGTGTTTGGGTACGTGTGAGTGTAGTTGCGTTTGTGGGTGTGGGTGTGTGTGGGTATGTTATCGCGTGTGTGGGCGTATGTGGGTGCGTGTGTGGGAACATGTGTGGGTTCGTGTGAGAGTGTGGGTGCGTGTGTGGGAACATGTGTGGGTTCGTGTGAGAGTGGGTGCGTTTGTTTGTGTAGAATTGTGTGTGCGTGTGTTGGCGCGTGTCTGGGCGTATGTGGGAGCGTTTGTGGCACGTATGTGAGGGTGCTTCCGTGTGTGTGTGGGGGTGCGTATGTTATGCTTATAAGAATAATAATAATTATAATATAATAATAGTTTATTTATTATATAGCGCCCCATCCAAATAATGGTTCTGGGGCGCTTTACAATGATTATTCCTAAAATAATGAAATACATACTAATAACATAATAATGTGATGCGACACTTAAAAGGAAGCCAGTGCAGCTCCAAGAGCATGGGCGTGACGTGGTCTCGTTTTGGTCGAATTAGTATAACACGAGCACAAGCATTTTGGACGCGTTGTAGTTTTTCAACTACCGCCACTGACAGTCCATTCAGGAGGCTGTTACAACAGTCAATTCGTGATATGACAAGAGCATGCACTAGCTGTTTCGGGTGTCCTTGTTCTAAATAACGACGAGTGCGTCCGATGATGTAGAGATGGTAGTATGCTGTTCTAGATATGTTTGTTACATGTCGCTCAAGGGACATATTGCAATCGAATGTCACTCCCAAATTTCTGGCATGCGTGTTGTGTGTCACGTTGGTGTTACCGATTCTTACACTTTCGGGAAGGAGGTGTTGGTTTGCAGATTTCGGACGGATGATGAGGATCTCTGTTTTGTCGTCGTTCAGCTTCAGCATGTTGGTCTTCATCCACTGACGGGTATTGGTGACACAGCGTTCCATTTTCCTGACGGCAATCTCGGGTGAAGTGTTGTCGCTTAGGCTGAATTCTTGAAAAAGTTGGGTGTCGTCGGCGTATAGATGGTAAGTCATGCCATGAAGTTTGAGTAGTGACTCAAGAGGTGTCATATAAATCGTGAACAATAGTGGTCCGAGGACTGACCCTTGCGGGACACCACATGTGGTTTTGACTGCTCTCCGGCAATCAACACCGTGTATTCTCTGTGTTGTAAGTAGGCAGCGAACCATGACAAGCAACGATCCTTGACGCCGATGGTGTTACTCAAAGTGTTTAGAAGAATATCGTGATCAATCGTATCGAATGCTGCGCTCAGATCGATTAGCAACAGACTCACACCTTTGCGTTCGTCGATGGACCGGATTACGCTGTCATGCACGTGTAGTAGTGCTGTTTCGGTACTGCAGTTTTGCCGGTATGCTGATTGTAACGGTATGTAGAGATCATTGCATGCATGTGTGCAATCAACCGGTCTGTCACAACTCTCTCAAGTAACTTTGACAAAAAGGACATGTTCGATATAGGTCGATAGCTTTTGAACGTTTCACTGTCAAGACTTGACTTTTTTTAAATAGGTGTGATGATAGCAGCTTTCATCTCATCGGGCATTCCCTCTATCCAACACTTGTTGATGATGTTCGTAATTGGTACTGCCATGACGTCGTGACACTGTTTTACGAAATGTGTAGGCATCGGATCAAGTTTGCATGTCTTGGATGGTGACTTACTTAATAGTTGTGTGATTTCCGCTCGTGTGACTGTCACGAAGCTTGACAGCTCGCAGTCAGTACCGACACTCACACGCAGTTACATACGCAGCCATACACATGCACATGCACATGCACATGCACATGCACATGCACATGCACATGCACATGCACATGCACATGCACATGCACATGCACATGCACATGCACATGCACATGCACATGCACATGCACATGCACATGCACATGCACATGCACATGCACATGCACATGCACATGCACATGCACATGCACATGCACATGCACATGCACATGCACATGCACATGCACATGCACATGCACATGCACATGCACATGCACATGCACATGCTCATGCTCATGCACATGCACACGCACACGCACACGCACACGCACACGCACACGCACACGCACACGCACACGCACACGCACACGCACACGCACACGCACACGCACACGCACACGCACACGCACACGCACACGCACACGCACACGCACACGCACACGCACACGCACACGCACACGCACACGCACACGCACACGCACACGCACACGCACACGCACACGCACACGCACACGCACACGCACACGCACACGCACACGCACACGCACACGCACACGCACACGCACACGCACACGCACACGCACACGCACACGCACACGCACACGCACACGCACACGCACACGCACACGCACACGCACACGCACACGCACACGCACACGCACACGCACACGCACACGCACACGCACACGCACACGCACACGCACACGCACACGCACACGCACACGCACACGCACACGCACACGCACACGCACACGCACACGCACACGCACACGCACACGCACACGCACACGCACACGCACACGCACACGCACACGCACACGCACACGCACACGCACGCGCACGCGCACGCGCACGCGCACGCGCACGCGCACGCGCACGCGCACGCGCACGCGCACGCGCACGCGCACGCGCACGCGCACGCGCACGCGCACGCGCACGCGCACGCGCACGCGCACGCGCACGCGCACGCGCACGCGCACGCGCACGCGCACGCGCACGCGCACGCGCACGCGCACGCGCACGCGCACGCGCACGCGCACGCGCACGCGCACGCGCACGCGCACGCGCACGCGCACGCGCACGCGCACGCGCACGCGCACGCGCACGCGCACGCGCACGCGCACGCGCACGCGCACGCGCACGCGCACGCGCACGCGCACGCGCACGCGCACGCGCACGCGCACGCGCACGCGCACGCGCACGCGCACGCGCACGCGCACGCGCACGCGCACGCGCACGCGCACGCGCACGCGCACGCGCACGCGCACGCGCACGCGCACGCGCACGCACACGCACACGCACACGCACACGCACACGCACACGCACACGCACACCCACACGCACACGCACACGCACACACACACATCCACATCCACATCCACATCCACATCCACATCCACATCCACATCCACATACACATACACATCCACATCCACATCCACATACACATACACATACACATACACATACACATCCACATCCACATACACATACACATACACATACACATACACATACACATCCACATCCACATACAGATACACATACACATACACATACACATACACATACACATACACATACACATACACATACACATACACATACACATACACATACACATACACATACACATACACATACACATACACATACACATACACATACACATACACATACACATACACATACACATACACATACACATACACATACACATACACATACACATACACATACACATACACATACACATACACATACACATACACATACACATACACATACACATACACATACACATACACATACACATACACATACACATACACATACACATACACATACACATACACATACACATACACATACACATACACATACACATACACATACACATACACATACACATACACATACACATACACATACACATACACATGCACATGCCCATGCACATGCACATGCACATGCACATGCACATGCACATGCACATGCACATGCACATGCACATGCACATGCACATGCACATGCACATGCACATGCACATGCACATGCACATGCACATGCACATGCACATGCACGTGCACGTGCACGTGCACGTGCACGTGCACGTGCACGTGCACGTGCACGTGCACGTGCACGTGCACATGCACATGCACATGCACATGCACATGCACATGCACATGCACATGCACATGCACATGCACATGCACATGCACATGCACATGCACATGCACATGCACATGCACATGCACATGCACATGCACATGCACATGCACATGCACATGCACATGCACATGCACATGCACATGCACATGCACATGCACATGCACATGCACATGCACATGCACATGCACATGCACATGCACATGCACATGCACATGCACATGCACATGCACATGCACATGCACATGCACATGCACATGCACATGCACATGCACATGCACATGCACATGCACATGCACATGCACATACACATACACATACACATACACATACACATACACATACACATACACGCACAGGCACCAGCACAAGCACAAGCACACACACACACCCAAACACAAGCACCCACACACACACACCAACATACACACACCCGCGACAAAACACGCACACATACAAACACATGCACCGTCACACGCACCCACTCGCGCACACACATACGCACCCACTCGCACCCAAACACGCGCACTCACATACGAATCCACTCGCGGTCCCACACACGCACGGACACGCACACACGTACCCACAAACACGCACCCACACACTCACGCACGCAGACACACACGATTCCACACACGCACCCAAACACACACCGAATCTCGCACACACACATGCACCCATACACACACGCACACTCACGCACACATACTCATCAACACATGCAGACACACATACGCAGACACACACACCCTCACACGCACCCGCACGCTCCCACACGCACCCACACGCACCCACACACGCACACACACTCGGCAACATAAGCACACACACACACACGCACCCACACATTCGCACCCACACACGCACCCAAATACAGACACGCGCACCAGCACAAGCACACGCGCACCCACAAACACGCACCCACACACGCACCCACACACACACGCGCGCCAGCACAGGCACTTGCACACACACACGCACCCACACATTCGCACCCACACACCCACCCATATACACACACGCGCACCAGTACACACACGCACCTACACAAACGCACCCACACACGCACACGCTCGCGACTACACACACACCCACACAAACACACACACACAAACACACACACACACACACACGTACCACAAACACCTACACACACGCACCCAAACATGAATACACACACGCACCAACCCAGGCACCTACACACACACATGCGCCCACATACACGCACCTACACACGCACACACGCACGCACACTCGCAAAGATATGCACATCTACACAAATGCACCACACACGCACTAACATACACACACGCCCACACACACATACACACACAGACACACACACGGACCCACACACGCAGGCACCCACACACACAAACACACACACGCGACAACACACATACACACACACACATGTACCACACATGCACCAACACACACGCACCCAAACATGAAGCCACACACGCACCCACACAGGCACCTACACACACATACACACACATGCGCCCACAAACAGGCACCTACACTCACACACGCACGCACACTCGCCAAGACATGCACATCTACACAAATGCACCACACACGCACTAACATACACACACGCCCACAGACACACCAACATTCGCACACACACGCGACAACACACGCATATATACACACACATGCACCACACAACCACACACACACGCACCCACACACGCACCCAAATATGAATCCACACAGTCACCCACACACGCACCTACACACACGCACCCACACACGCACACGCACATGCACCCAGACACACGCACCCACACATACACGCGACTACACACACACACACACACACACACACACACACGCACACACACACACACACACACACACACACACACATGTACCATAAACACCTACACACACGCACCCAAACATGAATCCACACAAGCACCAACACAGACACCTACACACACACATGCACCCACATACACGCACCTACACACGCACACACGCACGCACACTCGCAAAGATATGCACATCTACACAAATGCACCACACACGCGCTAACATACACACACGCCCACACACACATACACACACAGACACACACGCACCCACATACACCTACCCACAAACACACGCACCCACACACGCACACATACACGCGGCAACACACACACACAGACCTGTACCACACAAGCACCTACACACGCACCCAAAACATGAATACACATGAATACACACACGCACCCACACAGGCACCTTCACACACACATGCGCCCACAAACAGGCACCTATACACGCACACACTCACACACACGCACACTTGCAAAAACATGCACATCTACACAAATGCACCACACACGCACTAACATACACACACGCCCACAGACACATACACACACAAACACACACAAACACACACACACACACACACACACACGCACGCACGCAAGCAAGCACTACACACATGCTCCCCAACACATACACACACGCACCAACACAAATGCACCGACCCACACACGCACACACATGAGCCAGCACACGCACACACACACGCACCCACACAGCCCCACCGACACTCACACACACCTCCACACGCAACCATACACATACACCTGCACCCCCACACACGCACCCACACTCACGCATCCACACACACACATAGGCACACATGCACACATTCGTACACACAAGCACAAATACCCACACACGCATGCACACACACGCACTCATATGCACCCACACACACGCATTTACTCACACACACCCACACGCACCCACACACGCACACATTCGCGCCAACAAACGCACACATACACACGTGCACCACACACGCACTCTCACACACGAACCCACACACGCACGCAAACACGCACCCACACAAACACACACATGCGCCAGCACAAGCACACACACACAGGCACCCACGCACCGACACATGCACACACTCAAACAAACACGCACGCACACACGAATCCACACACTCACCCACACACGCACCGCAAAAGCACACACTTTCTCAGGCTCTCTAGCTCATTCTCTCGGTCACACGCACGCGCACACACACATATACACACACAAAAACCCACCCACACACGCACCCTGACGCACCAACGCAAACACATAGACACACACGCACCCACACACACTCGCCCACAAACGCACTCACACGCGAACCCACAAACACACCCACACGCAAGCGCCAGCACAAACACACACGCACTCATACACACGCACCCATACACGCACCCACACAGGCACACACGCGCGGCAACACACGCAAACATAAACACACCTGAAAGACACACGCACCCACCCACACGCACCCAAACATGTATCCACACCCACACACCCACACACACGCGCCCACACACACACACACACACACACACACACACTCACATACACAAACAAAAACACACGCGCCAAAAAACGAACACACACACATGCACCCACACACGCACACATACACATACATGCTCCACACACGCTCACCCACACACACACAGACGCACCCTCTCACACACGCCACAAACACACGCCCACACACGCGCCAACACACGCACACACACCGATGCACCCAGGCATACAAACGCACCCACACTCACACGTACCCACACACAAGCACCAACACACCCACACCAACATGCACACACACGCGACAACACACGCACATATACATACACATGCACCACACACGTACCCACACACACACCACACACGCACACACACGCACCAACACACGCACACTCACACACACGCAGACACACACATCCACACGCATCCACACGCTCCCACAAATACAAGCACTCTAACACCCACCCACCCACACACACGCGCCCACACACACACCCACACACACACATCCACCACATACACTCACAAACACACACGCACTCACTCACACTCACCCACACACGCAGAAACACGTTCCAACACACGCACCCACACAAGCACCGACACTCACACATGCAACTACACATGCACCTACACACGCACCCACGCACGCATACATGCGCGCCAACACACACACACATACACACAAGTGCACCACACACGCATTCTTACATACGCACCCTCACACGCACCCAAACACACACCCAGACAAACACACACATGCGCCAGCACAAGAACACACACACACGCACCCACACCCACACACGCACCAACACCCACACACCCACATACACGCACCAACACACGAGCCCATACATGCTCCCATAAACACACACCCACCACACACACATCCACACAGGCAAGCGCACACACAAACACACATACACACACCCACTCTTACCCACACACGAACTAACACACACACACACACACACACACACACACACACACACACACACACACACACACATGCACCGAGACAGGCACACATACACACCCTCCATCAAACACTCACCCACACACTCACCCACACACGCACCGCACACGCACACACTTTCTCTGTCTCTCTAGCTCACCCTCTCTCACCCTGTGTCACACGCCCGCGCACACGCACATATACACACACAAAAAACCACCCACACACGCACCCTCACGCACCAACGCAAGCACATACACACACGCACCCACACACACTCACCCACAAACGCATTCACACGCGAACCCACACACGCACCAACGCCCACGCACCCACACACACGCACCAACACACGAGCCCACACATGCTTCCATAAACACACACGCACCTCACACGCATCCACACACACATGCGCCCACTCAAACACACATACACACACCTACTCGTACCCACACACGAACTAACACACGCACACACACAAACACACGCACCGACACACGCACACATACACACTCCAAAAAACACTCACACACGCACCGCACACGCACTCACTTTCTTTGTCTCCCTAGCTCACTCTCTCTCTCTCTCTCTCTCTGTCACATGCCCGCGCACACACACATTTACACACACAAAAACCCACCCACACACGCACCCTGACGCACCAACGCAAACACATACACACACACGCACCCACACACATTCACCAACAAAAGCATTCTCACGCGAACGCACACACACACACGCACGCGCCAGCACAAACTCACACTCACTCATACACACGCACCCATACATGCACCCACAAAAGCACACACGCGCGGCAAAACAGGCAAACATACACACACCTGAACGACACATGCACCCACACACTCGTACCCAAACACGCATCCACACCAACACATCCACACACACCCGCCCACACACACACACACACACACACACACACTCATACACATACACACACACACAAACACACGCGCCAAAACACGAACACAAACACACATGCACCCACACACGCACACATACAAACACATTCTCCACACACGCACCCCCACACACACGCGGTCGCACCCTCTCACACGCGCCAAACAAACACACTCACACACACACGCACCTTCACACACCAACGCACGCACATACACACACACGCACCCACACACACTCACCAACAAACGCATTCACACGCGAACGCACACACACACACACACACACACACACACAAACGCAAGCGCCAGCACAAACTCACACTCACCCATACACACGCACCCATATAGGCACACACAAAAGCACACACGCGCGGCAACACACGTAAACATACACACACCTGAACGACACACGCACCCACACATTCGTACCCAAACACGCATCCACACCCACACACACGCGCCGACACACACACACATACATATACACATACACACACACAAACACACGCGCCAAAACACGAACACAAACACACATGCACCCACACACGCACACGTACACACACATTCTCCACACACGCACCCCCACACACACACGGTAGCACACTCTCACACGCGCCAAACAAACACACTCACACACACATACGCCCACACACGCGCCAACAAACGCACACACTCAGACGCACCCACGCTCACAAACGCACCCACCCTCACAGGTACCCACACAGAAGCACCCACACACGCACCAACATGCACACACACGCGGCAACACACGCACGCACACACAAACATGCACCACACACGTACCAACACACACGCACCGTCACACGCACCTACAAACACACACGTGCCCACACGCACACATGCACACACCCACACACGCAAACACTCACATATGCGTCCACACACACATATACACACACGCACCCACACACACGCAACCACACACGAATCCACACACGCAGCGTGTGTATGGGTGGTTATGTGTGTGTGCGTGTGTCGGTGGGTGTGTGGGTGCATATGTGGATTCGTGTGTGTGTGTGCGTGTGTTGGCGCGGGTGTGTGGGTGCGTGTGTGTGGGTGCATGTGTGTGAATGCGTGTGTTGGTACGTGTGTGGGTGCGTGTGTGGATTGGTGAGTGGGTGCCTGTGTGTGCTTGCGTGGTTGGGCACATATCTGTGTGGGTGCCTGTGTTTGTGTGTGGGAGCGTGTGTGGTGCGTGTGTGTATATGTGCGGTTGTGGATTCGTGTGTGGGTCCATGTGAGTGTCCGTGCGTGTGTGGGTGAGTGTGAGTGGGTGCGTTTGTAGTTGCGTATGTGTGTGGGTGCGTGTGTGTATGTAAGAGTGTTTGGGCGCATGTGTGTATGTGGGTGCGTGTGAGTGGGTGCATGTGTGTGTGTTTGTGTGTGTGGGTGCATGTATATGTAGGTACGTGTGTGTGGGTGTGTTTGTGTGCGTGTGTTGGCTTGTGTTTGTGTGTGTTTGGATGCCTGTGTGTGGGTGCGTGTGTGGTGCGTGTGTGTATGTGTGCGTGTGTGGGCGGGTGTTTGGGGGTGTGTGGGTGTGGGTGCGTGTTTGGGTGCGTGTGTGTGGATGCGTGTGTCCTTCATGTGTGTTATGTGTGCGTATTTTGGCGCGCGAGTGTGCGTGGGTGGGTGCGTGTGTGTGTGCTGACGCGTGAATGGGTGCACGGGTGAGTGCATGTGTGTGTATGTGTGTGTGCGCGCGCGTGTGACAGAGAGAATGAATGAGCGAGACAGACAGAGAAAGCGAGTGTGCGTGTGTCGGTGCGTGTGTGAGTGCGTGTGTGGATTCGTGTGTTGGTGCCTGTGTGTGGGGGCATGTCTGTGTGTGCGTTTGAAAATGTGGATTCGTGTGTATGTGCGTGTGTGTGCGTGTGTTGGCGCGTATGTTTGCGTATGTGGATGCATGTGTGGATTCGTGTGTGGGTGCGTGTGTGTGTTGGTGCTTTCGTGTGTGTGTGGGTGCGTGTGTGTGTGGTGCGTGTGTGTATGTGTGCGTTTGTGTGGATGTGTGAGTTGTGCTTTTGTTTGTATGGGTGCATGTATGGGCGCGTGTGTGGATGTGGGTGCTTAGGTGTGGGTGCGTGTGTGGGTGTGGGTGTGGTAGCGTGTATGGTGCATATGTGACTGTTTCTCGTGTGTGTGCATGTGTGTGTGCGTGTGTGGGTGCGTGTAGGTGTGCTTGTGCTGGCGCGTGTGTGTTTGCGGGTGCGTGTGTGAGTGCGTGTGTGCTTGCGTGTATTGGTACGTGTCAGTGTTGGTGCATTTGTTTTGTGGGTGCGTGTGTGTGTGTGCGTGTTTTGGCGCGTGTGTTCTCGTATGTGGGCGCGTGTGTGGGTGAGTGTGTGTGTGGGTGCTTGTGTTTGTGTGTGGGTGTGCCTGTGTGTGGGTGCGTGTGTGGGCGCCTGTGTGTGTGCATGAGTGAGAGTGCGAACATGGGTGCGCGTGTGTGCGTGTGCGTGCGCGTGGGAGTACGGGTGTGGGTGCGTGTGTGTGTGGGTGCGTGTGTTGGCGCGTGTGGGTGCTTATGTGGGTGTGTGTTTGTGTGTGTGTGTTTTTTGTGTGTATGTGTGTGTGTGCGCGCGCGTGTGACAGAGAGAGAGAGTGAGCGTGAGAGGCACAGAAAGTGTGTGCGTGTGTCGGTGCGTCTCTGGGTGCATGTGTGGATTCGTGTCTGGTTGCGTGTGTGTGGGTGCACGTGTGTGAGTGCGTGTGTTGGTGCGTGTATGGGTGCGTGTGTATGCGTGCGTGTGTGGGCACACATGTCTGTGAGGGAGCGTGAGTGGATTCGTGTGAGGGAGCGTTTGTGGCCGTGTGTTTGTGGGCATATATCACTGTGGGTGCGAGCGTGTGTGTGTGGATGGGTGTGTGAGTGTGGTGCGTGTGTGAGTATGTGCTGGTTCGCGTGTGTGTATGCGTGTGTGTGGGTGTGTGTGGGTGTGCTTATGTTGGTGCGGGTGTGGGTGTGTGCGTTTGTGTGGGTGCGTGTGTGTTGGTGTGTATGTGTATGTGTATGCGTGTGTGTATGTGGGTGTGTGGGTGCGTGTGGGCGAGTGTGTGTGCGTGTATTGGTGCGCTTGTGTGTGTGTGGGTGCGTGTGTGGATTCTTTGGTTGGTGGGTGTATGTGGATGCGTGTGTGTATTTGTGCGTGTGGGTTTGTGTGTGTGTGTGTGCGTGTGTCTGTGTGTTTGGGTGCGTGTGCGGTGGGTGTGTGTATTTGTGCGTCTGTGGGCGCGTGTGTGGGTGCGTGTAGGTGCGTGTGTGTGTGTGAGTGTTTGCGTGTGTGTGTTCTTATGTTGTCGTGGGTGGGTGCGTGTGTGGGTTCGTGTGTGTGGTTGCATGTGTGGGTGGGTGCTTGGATTCGTGTGTGTTTGTGTGAGCGTGTTTTGGAGCGTGTTTGTGCGTGTGTGAGTGCGCTTTTAAGTTCATGTGTGTAGGTGCGTGTGTATGGATGCAAGTTTGTGCGCGTGTGTCGGTGCCTGTGTGTGCGTTTGTGAATTCGTGTGTGGGTGCGAGTGTGTCGGTGCGTGTGGGTGTGTGTATGTGTGTATCAGTGGGCGCACGTGTATGTGGTTGCGAGTGTGGTGCGTGTGTGTATGGGAGCATGTGTGGGAGAGTGTGGGTGCGTGTGTGGGTGCGTGGAGTTGGTGGGTGTATGGGTGTGGGTGCGTGTGTGGCGCATATGTGCGTGTGTGGGCGCGTGTGTGTGCGTGTGTGGGCGCGTGTGTGTGAGAGAGTGTGTTCGTGTGTGTATGCTTGTGCAGGCGCACAGACACACACAGACGCACAGACACATGCACACACACGCACCCACACGCATCCACACACGCACCCACACGCACACACACGTGCAAAGACACGCACACATATACGTATTCACTACAAACGCACCCACATACACACGCGCCCACACACACACATACACACACACACAGACACACACGCACCCACACACCAATGCACACACGCACCCACACACGTAACACACATTCACACACATGCACCCACACACACGCACCCACACATACGCACCCACACACCCGCACCCACATATACACCCACCCGCGCACACACACGCGCACACACACACGAATCCACACATGCACCCACACACCAACAGACACACGCACACACACACGCATCGAAACACGCACACACTTTCTCTGTCTCTCTCTCTCTCTCTCTCTCTCTCTCTCTCTCTCTCACTCTCTTTCTGTCATACGCGCGCACACATACACATATACACATATACACACAAACACACACACGCACACCCACACGCACACACACACACGCAACAACACACACGCACCCACACACGGACTCACACGCGGATACATGCGCGCCAAAATAGTCATTCTGCGTGTGGGTACCTGTGTGTATGTTTGCGTATGTGCATGTGTGTGTCTGCGTGTGTGTTGGCGTGTGTGGGGGTACGTGTGTGTGTGTGGGTGCATGTGTGTGTGCGTGTGTCGGGGCGTGTGTGGATTCGTGTAAGGGTGCGTGTGTGTAGGTGCGTGTGTGTGTTTGTGTGTGTGGACGCATGTGTGTGTGTGTGGATGCCAGTGTGGTGCGTGTGTGTGTGAGTGCTTGTGAAGGCGCTTGTGTGGGTTCGTGTGTGGGTTCGGGGTGTGGGTGCGTGTGTGGGTGTGGGTTCGTGTGGGGGGCATGTGTGCAAGTGTTGGAGCGTGTGTGTGTGTGGGTGGGTGTGTGTGGGTGCGTTGTACCTGTGTGTATGTTTGCGTATGTACATGTGTGTGTCAGCGTGTGTGTGTGTGTGTTGGCGTGTGTGGGAGTGCGTGTGTGTGGTTCCATTTGAGGGGGCCTGCGTGGATTCGTGTGTGTGTGCGAGTTAGTGTGTGCGTGTGTTCGCGCGTGTGGGTGCGTGTGTCGTTGCGTGTGTGTGTGTGGGTGCGTGTGTGTGGGTGTATGTGTGTGTGTGTGCGTGTGTGTCGGGGCGTGTGTGGATTCGTGTGTGGGTGCGTGTGTGTAGGTGCGTGTGTGTTTGTTTGTGTGAGTGGGCGCATGTGTGTGTGTGGATGCCAGTTTCGTGTGTGTGTGTGTGTGTGTGTGTGTGTGTGTGTGTGTGTGTGTGTGAGTGCTTGTGAAGGCGCTTGTGTGGGTTCGTGTGTGGGTTCGGGGTGTGGGTGCGTGTGTGGGTGTGGGTTCGTGTGTGGGGCATGTGTGCATGTGTTGGAGCTTGTGGGTGTGTGGGTGTGTGTGTGGGTGCGTGTGTGTGTTTGCGTGTGTGTGTGCTTGTGCCGGCGCGTGTGTGTGGGTGCGTGTGTGGGTGCGTGTGAGGGTAAGAGTGATTATGGGCGCGTTTCTGCGTGTGTCGGTGTTTGTGGGGGTGGTTGCGTGTGGGTGCGTGTGTGTGTCTGCGTGTGCGTGCGTGTGTTGGCGCGTGTGTGGGTGCGTGTGTGTGTGCTTGTGTTGATACAGATGTGTGTGGGTGTGTGGAATCGTGTGTGAGTGTGCGTATGTGCGTTTGTGGATGCCTCTGTGTGGGTGCATGTGTGGTTGCATGTGTGGTTGCGTGTGGGGGTTCGTGTGTGGATTCGTGTGTGGGTGTGGGTGCATGGGTGTTTGTATGTGTTCATGTGTGGGCGAGTGAGTGGGTGCGTGTGTTTAGGTGCGTGGGTGTGGGTTCGTGTCGTGTATGTACGTGGTGCATGTGTGCGTGTGTGTGTATGTGTTCGTGTGTTGGCGCGTGTGTGTGCTTGTGAGATTGCGGGTATGCGGGTGCGTGTGTGCTAGCCCGCACGAGGGTGTGTGTGTGTGGGTGCGTGTGTGCGTGCGTGTTTTGGCTGTGTGTGGTCTGTGTGTGCGTGTGTGGATGGGTGCGTCTATGTGGTGCGTGTGAATATGTGTGAGGTCGCGTTTGTGTGGTGCATGTGTATTTCTGTGTGTTTGCGCGTGTGTGGGTGCATGCGTGTGTGTGTTGGCGTTGGTGCCTGTGTGTGGTTCCATGTGTGGGTGCCTGCGTGGATTCGTGTGTGTGTGTGAGTGCGTGTGTGCATGTGTTCGCGCGTATGGGTGCGTGTGTCGTTGCGTGTGTGGGTGGGTGCGTGTGTGTATGGGTGCATGTGTGTGTGCGTGTGTCGAGGCGTGTGTGGATTCGTGTGTGAGTGCGTGTATGTAGATGCGTTTGTGTGTTTGTTTGTGTGGGCGCATGTGTGTGTGGATGCCAGTGTGGTGCGTATGTGTGTGAGTGCTTGTGAAGGCGCTTGTGTGGGTTCGTGTGTGGGTTCGGGGTGTGGATGCGTGTGTGGGTGTGGGTTCGTGTGTGTGTGTGGCATGTGTGCATGTGTTGGAGCGTGTGTGTGTGTGCGTGTATCGGTGCGTGTGTAGGTACATGTTAGTATGGGTGCTTGTGAGGACGCGTGTGTCGGTGCGTGTGTGGGTGTGGGTGCGTGTGTTTGCGGGTATTGGCGCATGTGTAGGTGTGTGTGTGGGTGCGTGTATGTATGTAGTGGCGTGTGAGTATGTGCATGTGTGCATGTGTGTGTGTGTGTGTGTGTGTGTGTGTGTGTGTGTGTGTGTTTGGGTGCGTGTATGTCTGTATACGTGTGTTGCCGCATATGTGTGCGTGTGTGGGTGCCTCCGCGTGGGTGCCTGTGTGGGTGCATGTGTGTGTGTGCATGTGTGTGAGCGTGTGTCGATGCGTGTGTGGGTGCATGTGTGGATTCGTGTGAGTGTGTGTGTGTGTGTGTGTGGTTGTGTGTGTGTATGTGTTGGCGCGTGTTTGTGCGCATGTGGGTGCGTGTGTGGGTGCGTGTGTGTGCGTGTGTGGGTGCGTGTGGGATTCGTGTATGGGAGCGTGTGTGTCCGTGTGTGTGTGGGCACATGTCTGTGTGGGAGCGAGCGTGTGTGTGTGCGTGCGTGTGTGACTGTGGTCCGTGTGTGAGTATGTGCTGTTGCGCGTGTGTTTGTGTGTATGTGTGTGCGTGTGCGTGTGTGGGTGCGGTTGTGTGTGTGTGCGTGTGTGTGGGTGCGTCTGTGTGGGTATGTGCGCATGTGGGTGTGCGTGTGTGTGTGTGCGTGTGTGAATTCGTGTGAGGGGGCGAGTGTGTCGGTCCGTGTGGGTGTGTGTATGTGTGTATATGTGGGCGCATGTGTGTGTGGATGCGTGTGTGGTGCGTGTGTTTGTATGGGTGCATGTGTGGGCGCGTTTGTGGGTGCGTGGGTGTTGGTGCGTGGGTGCGTTTGTGTGTCTGGGTGATTGTGTGGTGCATGTGTGCGTCTGTTGGCGCGTGTGTGTGCGTGGGTTGTTGCGTGTGTGGGAGCATGTGTAGCAGCGTGGGTGTGCGTGTGTGTGTGTGCGAGTGTGGTTGCGTGTGTAGTTGTGTGCTTGTGTGTGGGTGCTTCTGTGTGGGTGTGTGTATTAGTGTGCGTGTGTGTGTGGGTGGATGCGTGTGTGGCTGCGTTTGTGGTGCATGTGTGTATGTGAATGTGTACTCGTGTTTCCGCGTTTGTGTAAGTGGGTGGGTGCGTGTGAGTGCGTGTTTGGGTGTGTGTGTGGGTGCATTAGTTTGGGTGCATGTGTGTCTGTGTGTGTGTCTGTGCGTGTGTCGGTGCATGTGTGGGTGCTGGTGGATTCGTGTGTGTGTGTGTGTGTGTGTCTACGTGCGTGCGTGTGTGCGCGTGTAGGTGCATGTGTGTATGTGTGTGGGTATGGGCGCATGTGTGTGTGTTGGTGCGTGTGTGGTGCGTGTGTTTGTATGGGTGCATGTGTGGGCGCGTGTGTGGGTGCGTGGGTGTTGGTGCGTGTGTGGGTATGGGTGCCTTTGTGTGTCGGGGTGATTGTGTGGTACATGTTTGCGTCTGTTGGCGCGTGTGTGTTTCGTGGGTTATTCCGTTTGTGGGAGCGTGTGTAGCAGCGTGGGTGTGCGTGTGTGTGCGTGTGTGGTTGCGTGTGTTGTTGTGTGCTTGTGTGTGTGTGCGTCTGTGTGGGTGTGTGTATGAGTATGCGTGTTTGTGTTTGTGGGCGCATGTGCGTGTGCGTGTGCGTGTGCGTGTGCGTGTGCGTGTGCGTTTGCGTGTGCGTGTGCGTGTGCGTGTGCGTGTGCGTGTGCGTGTGCGTGTGCGTGTGCGTGTGCGTGTGCGTGTGCGTGTGCGTGTGCGTGTGCGTGTGCGTGTGCGTGTGCGTGTGCGTGTGCGTGTGCGTGTGCGTGTGCGTGTGCGTGTGCGTGTGCGTGTGCGTGTGCGTGTGCGTGTGCGTGTGCGTGTGCGTGTGCGTGTGCGTGTGCGTGTGCGTGTGCGTGTGCGTGTGCGTGTGCGTGTGCGTGTGCGTGTGCGTGTGCGTGTGCGTGTGCGTGTGCGTGTGCGTGTGCGTGTGCGTGTGCGTGTGCGTGTGCGTGTGCGTGTGCGTGTGCGTGTGCGTGTGCGTGTGCGTGTGCGTGTGCGTGTGCGTGTGCGTGTGCGTGTGCGTGTGCGTGTGCGTGTGCTTGTGCGTGTGCGTGTGCGTGCGTTTGTGTGGATGTGTGACTTGTGCTTTTGTTTGTATGGGTGCATGTATGGGCGCGTGTGTGGATGTGGGTGCTTAGGTGTGGGTGCGTGTGCGGGTGTGGGTGTTGTAGCGTGTATGGTGCATATGTGACTGTTTCTCGTGTGTGTGCGTGTGTGGGTGCGTGTGTGGGTGCGTGTAGCTGTGCTTGTGCTGGCGAGTGTGTGTTTGCGGGTGCGTGTGTGAGTGCGTGTGTGCTTGCGTGTATTGGTACGTGTCAGTGTTGGTGCATTTGTTTTGTGGGTGCGTGTGTGTGTGTGCGTGTTTTGGCGCGTGTGTGAGCGTATGTGGGCGCGTGTGTGGGTGAGTGTGTGTGTGGGTGCTTGTGTTTGTGGGTGGGTGTGCCTGTGTGTGGGTGCATGTGTGGGCGCCTGTGTGTGTGCATGAGTGAGAGTGCGAACATGGGTGCGTGTGTGTGCGTGCGCGTGGGAGTACGCGTGTGGGTGCTTATGTGGGTGTGTGTTTGTGTGTGTGTGTGTGACAGAGAGAGAGAGTGAGCGTGAGAGACACAGAAAGGGTGTGCGTGTGTCGGTGCGTCTCTGGGTGCATGTGTGGATTCGTGTCTGGTTGCGTGTGTGTGGGTGCACGTGTGTGAGTGCGTGTGTTGGTGCGTGTATGGGTGTGTGTGTATGCGTGCGTGTGTGGGCACACATGTCTGTGAGGGTGCGTGAGTGGATTCGTGTGAGGGAGCGTTTGTGGCCGTGTGTTTGTGGGCATGTATCACTGTGGGTGCGAGAGTGTGTGTGTGGATGGGTGTGTGAGTGTGGTGCGTGTGTGACTATGTGCTGGTTCGCGTGTGTGTATGTGTGTGTGTGGGTGTGTGTGGGTGTGCTTATGTTGGTGCGGGTGTGGGTGTGTGCGTTTGTGTGGGTTTGTGTGTGTGTGTGTGTGTGTGCGTGTGTCTGTGTGTTTGGGTGCATGTGCGGTGCGTGTGTGTATTTGTGCGTCTGTGGGCGCGTGTGTGGGTGCGTGTAGGTGCGTGTGTGTGTGTGAGTGTTTGCGTGTGTGTGTTCGTATGTTGTCGTGGGTGGGTGCGTGTGTGGGTTCGTGTGTGTGGTTGCATGTGAGGGTGGGTGCTTGGATTCGTGTGTGTTTGTGTGAGCGTGTTTTGGAGCGTGTTTGTGCGTGTGTGAGTGCGCTTTAAAGTTCATGTGTGTAGGTGCGTGTGTATGGATGCAAGTTTGTGCGCGTATGTCGGTGCGTGTGTGTGCGTGTGTGAATTCGTGTGTGGGTGCGAGTGTGTCGGTGCGTGTGGGTGTGTGTATGTGTGTATCAGTGGGCGCACGTGTATGTGGTTGCGAGTGTGGTGCGTGTGTGTATGGGTGCATGTGTGGGAGTGTGTGGGTGCGTGTGTGGGTGTGGGTGCGTGGAGTTGGTGGGTGTATGGGTTTGGGTGCGTGTGTGAGTCTGGGTTCGTGTGTGGCGCATATGTGCGTGTGTGGGCGCGTGTGTGTGCGTGTGTGGGCGCGTGTGTGTGAGAGAGTGTGTTCGTGTGTGTATGCTTGTGCCGGCGCGTGTGAGTGTGTATGTGCGTGTGTGGGTGCGAGTGTGGGTGCGTGTGTGGGTACGTGTGAGTGTAGTTGCGTTTGTGTGTGTGTGTGGGTGTGTGTGCGTATCTAATCGCGTGTGTGGACGTATGTGGGTGCATGTGTGGGTTCGTGTGAGAGTGGGTGCGTTTGTTTGTGTAGATTTGTGTGTGCATGTGTTGGCGCGTGTGTGGGTGTATGTGGGAGCGGGTGTGGCAAGTGTGTGAGGGTGCTTCCGTGTGGGTGTGGGGCTGCGTGTGTTGTGCATATGAGTGTATGTGTGCGTGTGTGGTTGCGTGTGTGTGTGGGTGTGTATGTGTGCGCGAGTGTTGGCGCGTGTGGGTGTGTGTGGGTGGCGCACCCACACACACACGTGCCATCACAAGCACAAACACACGCACCCCCACACCCGCACCCACATGCGCATCCTTATACGCACACACACGCAACAACACGCACACATACACACATGCACCACACACGCACCCATACATGAATCCACACACGCACCCACACACGCACCCACACACGCACACAGACACATGCACACACACACGCACCCACACGCATCCACACACGCACCCACACGCACACACACGTGCAAAGACACGCACACATATACATATTCACTACAAACGCACCCACATACACACGCGCCCACACACACACATACACACACACACAGACACACACGCACCCACACACCAATGCACACACGCACCCACACACGTAACACACATTCACACACATGCACCCACACATACGCACCCACACACCCGCACCCACATATACACCCACCCGCGCACACACACGCACACACACACACACGAATCCACACATGCACCCACACACCAACATACACACGCACACACACAAGCATCGAAACACGCACACACTTTCTATGTCTCTCTCTCTCTCTCACTCTCTTTCTGTCATACGCGCGCACACACACACATATACACATACACACAAACACACACACGCACACCCACACGCACACAAACACACGCAACAACACACACGCACCCACACACGGACTCACACGCGGATACATGCGCGCCAAAATACGCACACACACACACACACACATGAACGACACACGCATCCATACACACGCACCCAAACACGCACCCACACCCACGCCACCACACACACGCGCCCCCACACGCACACATACAAACACGCACCACACACGCACCCACCCACACACACACACACACACAAATACAAGCCAACACGCGCACACACACACAAACACGCACACACACACGCAATCCCACACACGCGCCACACACGCAAATACACACACCCACACACGCACCCACACTCGCACCCACACAAGCACACATATGCGACAACACACGAACACATACACAGATATGCTCCACACACGCACCCTCAAACACGCACCCAAGCACTCACCTACACACGAATCCACACACGCACCCACACACGCAGCGACACACGGACACACACACGCGCCCACACATGCACACATACACACAAGCACCCACACGGGCACACACACGCACCATCACACGCACACACACACACACACACACACACAAACACACACACGCACAGGCACACACATACACAGATCCACCCATGCACCTACACACAGGCACCGACACACGAGTCAACACACGCACCCACACACGAACCGACACACGCACACACTTACTCTGTCTCTCTCGCTCACTCTCTCTCTGTCATACGCGCGCGCGCGCGCGCACGCACGCACAAACACACACACACACACACACACACACACATATTCACATACACACAAACACACACACACAAACACCTACCCACACACGCACCCACACGCGCCAATACAGGCACACACACACATGCACCAACACACGCACTCACGGATCCACACGCACGCGCCAGCACACACACTCACGAACCCATACACATACACCCATACACGCACCCACACACGCACACACGCGCGCAAAAATACGCACACGTACACATACATCAACGATACACGCACCCGTACACATACACCCAAACAATCACACATACAAACACGCAACAGACACGCACCCACACAAACAAACACAAGCCAACACACGCATGCACACGCCAACACACACGCACGCACATACACACACATACACAGACATGCACCACACACTCAACCCCACACACGCGCCACACACACAAATACACACACGTACGCACCCACACGCGCCCAGAAACGAATACACACATGCACCCATACACGCACCCACACATACACCCACACACGCACCAACACACGCTCTCAAACACATGCACACACACACACACCCACACACACACGCAACCACACGCATCCACACGCGAGCACACACACCCCA
>OZ024854.1:43126566-43144066 GCA_964017155.1 Oasisia sp. SBJ-2009
CTGGGGGTGGTTGCGTGTGGGTGCGTGTGTGTTGGCGCGTGTGTGGGTGCGTGTGTGTGTGCTTGTGTTGATACAGATGTGTGTCGGTGTGTGGAATCGTGTGTGAGTGTGCGTATGTGCGTTTGTGGATGCCTCTGTTTGGGTGCATGTGTGGTTGCATGTGTGGTTGCGTGTGGGGGTTCGTGTGTGGATTCGTGTGTGGGTGTGGGTGCATGGGTGTTTGTATGTGTTCATGTGTGGGCGAGTGTGTGGGTGCGTGTGTTTAGGTGCGTGGGTGTGGGTTCGTGTGTGTGTGATTGTGTGTGGGTATGTACGTGGTGCATGTGTGCGTGTGTGTGTATGTGTGCGTGGGTTGGCGCGTGTGTGTGCTTGTGTGATTGCGGGTATGCGGGTGCGTGTGTGCTAGCCCGCACGAGGGTGTGTGTGTGTGTGGGTGCGTGTGTGTGTGCGTGTTTTGGCTGTGTGTGGTCTGTGTGTGCGTGTGTGGATGGGTGCGTCTATGTGGGTGCGTGTGAATATGTGTGAGGTCGCGTGTGTGTGGTGCATGTGTATTTCTGTGTGTTTGCGCGTGTGTGGGTGCATGCGTGTGTGTGTGTTGGCGTTGGTGCCTGTGTGTGGTTCCATGTGTGGGTGCCTGCGTGGATTCGTGTGTGTGTGTTTGTGTGTGTGTGTGTGTATGAGTGCGTGTGTGCATGTGTTCGCGCGTGTGGGTGCGTGTGTCGTTGCGTGTGTGGGTGGGTGCGTGTGTGTGTGGGTGCATGTGTGTGTGCGTGTGTCGAGGCGTGTGTGGATTCGTGTGTGGGTGCGTGTGTGTAGATGCGTGTGTGTGTTTGTTTGTGTGGGCGCATGTGTGTGTGGATGCCAGTGTGGTGCGTATGTGTGTGAGTGCTTGTGAAGGCGCTTGTGTGGGTTCGTGTGTGGGTTCGGGATGTGGGTGCGTGTGTGGGTTCGTGTGTGTGGCATGTGTGCATGTGTTGGAGCGTGTGTGTGTGTGCGTGTATCGGTGCGTGTGTAGGTACATGTTAGTATGGGTGCTTGTGAGGACGCGTGTGTGGGTGCGTGTGTGGGTGTGGGTGCGTGTGTTTGCGGGTATTGGCGCATGTGTAGGTGTGTGTGTGGGTGCGTGTATGTATGTAGGGGCGTGTGAGTATGTGCATGTGTGCATGTTTGTGTGTGTGTGTGTGTGTGTGTGTGTGTGTGTGTGTTTGGGTGCGTGTATGTCTGTATACGTGTTTTGCCGCATGTGTGTGCGTGTGTGGGTGCCTCCGCGTGGGTGCCTGTGTGGGTGCATGTATGTGGGTGCATGTGTGTGAGCGTGTGTCGATGCGTGTGTGGGTGCATGTGTGGATTCGTGTGTGTGTGTGTGTGTGTGTGGTTGTGTGTGTGTGTGTATGTGTTGGCGCGTGTTTGTGCGCATGTGGGTGCGTGTGTGGGTGCGTGTGTGTGCTTGTGTGGGTGCGTGTGGGATTCGTGTATGGGAGCGTGTGTGTCCGTGTGTGTGTGGGCACATGTCTGTGTGGGAGCAAGCGTGTGTGTGTGCGTGCGTGTGTGACTGTGGTCCGTGTGTGAGTATGTGCTTTTGCGCGTGTGTTTGTGTGTATGTGTGTGCGTGTGCGTGTGTGGGTGCGGGTGTGGGTGTGTGCGTGTGTGTGGATGCGTCTGTGTGGGTGTGTGCGCATGTGGGTGTGCGTGTGTGTGCGTGGGTGAATTCGTGTGAGGGTGCGAGTGTGTCGGTCCGTGTGGGCGTGTGTATGTGTGTATATGTGGGCGCATGTGTGTGTGGATGCGTGTGTGGTGCGTGTGTTTGTATGGGTGCATGTGTGGGCGCGTTTGTGGGTGCGTGTGGGTGCGTTTGTGTGTCTGGGTGATTGTGTGGTGCATGTGTGCGTCTGTTGGCGCGTGTGTGTGCGTGGGTTGTTGCGTGTGTGGGAGCGTGTGTAGCAGCGTGGGTGTGCGTGTGTGTGTGCGAATGTGGTTGTGTGTGTAGTAGTGTGCTTGTGTGTGGGTGCGTCTGTGTGGGTGTGTGTATGAGTGTGCGTGTGTGTGTGGGTGGATGCGTGTGTGGCTGCGTTTGTGGTGCATGTGTGTGTGTGAATGTGTGCTCGTGTTTCCGCGTTTGTGTAAGTGGGTGGGTGCGTGTGAGTGCGTGTTTGGGTGTGTGTGTGGGTGCATTAGTTTGGGTGCATGTGTGTCTGTGTGTGTGTCTGTGCGTGTGTCGGTGCATGTGTCGGTGCAGGTGTATTCGTGTGTGTGTGTGTCTGCGTGCGTGCGTGTGTGCGCGTGTAGGTGCATGTGTGTATGTGTGTTGGTGCGTGTGTGGTGCGCGTGTTTGTATGGGTGCATGTGTGGCCGCGTGTGTGGGTGCGTGGGTGTTGGTGCGTGTGTGGGTATGGGTGCGTTTGTGTGTCGGGGTGATTGTGTGGTACATGTGTGCGTCTGTTGGCGCGTGTGTGTTTCGTGGTTTGTTGCGTTTGTGGGAGCGTGTGTAGCAGCGTGGGTGTGCGTGTGTGTGCGTGTGTGGTTGCGTGTGTAGTTGTGTGCTTGTGTGTGTGCGTCTGTGTGGGTGTGTGTATGAGTATGCGTGTGTGTGTGGTTGGATGCGTGTGTGGTTACGTTTGTGGTGCATGTGTGTATGTATGTGTGCCCGTGTTTGCGCGTTTGTGTGAGTGGGTGGGAGCGTTTGAGTGCGTGTGTGGGTGTGTGTGTGGGTGCATTAGTTTGGGTGCATGTGTGTCTGTGTGTGTGTGTGTGTCTGTGCGTGTGTCTGTGCATGTGTGGGTGCAGGTGGATTCGTGTGTGTGTGTGTGTGTGTCTGCGTGCGTGCCTGTGTGCGCGTGTAGGTGCATGTGTGTATGTGTGTGTGTATGGGCGCATGTGTGTGTGTTGGTGCGTGCGTCTGTGTGTTTGGGTGCGTGAGTAGTGCGTGTGTGTATGTGTGCATCTGTAGGCGTGTGTGGATTCGTGTGTGGGTGTGTGTATATGTATATGTGGGGGCGCATGTGTGTGTGGATGTGTGTGTGGTGCGTGTGTATATGGGTGCATGTGTGGGCGCGTGTGCGGGTGTAGGTGCGTGTGTGTTTGTTGTGCCACGTGCGTGTGGTTGTGTGTGTGTTCGCGTGTGAGTGCGTTTGTGGGTGAGTGGGTGAGGGTGCGTGGGTGTGAGTGCGTGTGTGGTGCATTTGTTTCTCTATGTATGCGTGTTTGTGCGTGTGTTGGTGCCTGTGTGTGTATGTGTGCGTGTCTGGGTGCATGCGTGTGTGTGTGTGTGTCTTTTTGTGTGTGAGTGTGTGTGTGTGTGTGTGTGTGTGTGTGTGTGCGTGTGTGGGTTCGTGTGGGTGAGTGTGTGGGTGTGTGTGTGTGTGTCTGCGTGTGCGTGTGCGTGTGCGTGTGCGTGTGCGTGTGCGTGTGCGTGTGCGTGTGCGTGTGCGTGTGCGTGTGCGTGTGCGTGTGCGTGTGCGTGTGCGTGTGCGTGTGCGTGTGCGTGTGCGTGTGCGTGTGCGTGTGCGTGTGCGTGTGCGTGTGCGTGTGCGTGTGCGTGTGCGTGTGCGTGTGCGTGTGCGTGTGCGTGTGCGTGTGCGTGTGCGTGTGCGTGTGCGTGTGCGTGTGCGTGTGCGTGTGCGTGTGCGTGTGCGTGTGCGTGTGCGTGTGCGTGTGCGTGTGCGTGTGCGTGTGCGTGTGCGTGTGCGTGTGCGTGTGCGTGTGCGTGTGCGTGTGCGTGTGCGTGTGCGTGTGCGTGTGCGTGTGCGTGTGCGTGTGCGTGTGCGTGTGCGTGTGCGTGTGCGTGTGCGTGTGCGTGTGCGTGTGCGTGTGCGTGTGCGTGTGCGTGTGCGTGTGCGTGTGCGTGTGCGTGTGCGTGTGCGTGTGCGTGTGCGTGTGCGTGTGCGTGTGCGTGTGCGTGTGCGTGTGCGTGTGCGTGTGCGTGTGCGTGTGCGTGTGCGTGTGCGTGTGCGTGTGCGTGTGCGTGTGCGTGTGCGTGTGCGTGTGCGTGTGCGTGTGCGTGTGCGTGTGCGTGTGCGTGTGCGTGTGCGTGTGCGTGTGCGTGTGCGTGTGCGTGTGCGTGTGCGTGTGCGTGTGCGTGTGCGTGTGCGTGTGCGTGTGCGTGTGCGTGTGCGTGTGCGTGTGCGTGTGCGTGTGCGTGTGCGTGTGCGTGTGCGTGTGCGTGTGCGTGTGCGTGTGCGTGTGCGTGTGCGTGTGCGTGTGCGTGTGCGTGTGCGTGTGCGTGTGCGTGTGCGTGTGCGTGTGCGTGTGCGTGTGCGTGTGCGTGTGCGTGTGCGTGTGCGTGTGCGTGTGCGTGTGCGTGTGCGTGTGCGTGTGCGTGTGCGTGTGCGTGTGCGTGTGCGTGTGCGTGTGCGTGTGCGTGTGCGTGTGCGTGTGCGTGTGCGTGTGCGTGTGCGTGTGCGTGTGCGTGTGCGTGTGCGTGTGCGTGTGCGTGTGCGTGTGCGTGTGCGTGTGCGTGTGCGTGTGCGTGTGCGTGTGCGTGTGCGTGTGCGTGTGCGTGTGCGTGTGCGTGTGCGTGTGCGTGTGCGTGTGCGTGTGCGTGTGCGTGTGCGTGTGCGTGTGCGTGTGCGTGTGCGTGTGCGTGTGCGTGTGCGTGTGCGTGTGCGTGTGCGTGTGCGTGTGCGTGTGCGTGTGCGTGGGTGTATGTATGGGCGCGTGTGTGTGGGTGCATGCGTGCGTGTGTGGGTGCATGTGTGTGTGTGCGTTTGTCGGTGCGTGCGTGTGGAGTAATTTGTGGGTGCGTGTGTGTGGTTGCGTGTGTGTGTTTGTGTGTTTGGGTGTGTGGACGCATGTGCGTGAATGTGTACGTGTGTTTGCGCGTGCGTGGGTGCGTGTGGGTTCGTGTGTGAGTGTGTGTGCATGTGTGTGTATGCGTGTGGGTGCGTGTGATGGCCTGTGTGTGGGTGCGTATGTTTGGTTGCATGTGTGGGTGCATGCGGGGATTCGTGCGTGTGTGCGTGCGTTGGCGCGCGCGTGTGTTTGTGTGGTGCGAATGTTCGTGCGTGTGTCGGTGCGTGTGAGTGTCGGTTTGTGTGTATGTGGGTGCGTGTATGTGTGCGTGTGTTGGGGCATGTGTGTGCGTGTGTGTGAGGATGCGTGTTTGTATGTGCGGGGGCGAGAGTGTGTTGGTGCTTGCGTGTGTGTGTTTGTGTGAGTGTGCGTGTGTGGTGCAGGTGTATATGTGTGTGTGTGTGTGTGTGTGTGTGTGTTTGCGCGTGTGTGGGTGCGTGTGTGGTGCATATATGTGTGGGCACGTCTGTGGATTCGTGTGCGTCCGTCGGTGAGTATGTGTGCGTGTGTGGGCGAATACGAGCACGAGCCTACACACACACACACACACACACACACACACACACACACACACACACATACACACACACGCACGACGCATGCACCCAAACACAAGCAGCCACACACGCGGTGAGTGTGTGGGTGCCTGTTTGGGTGCCTGTGTGTGGGTGGGTGTGTGGTGCACATGTGTATGTGTGAGTGATTTTGCGCGTGTTTGTGCGTGTGAGGGCGTGTGTGGGTGCGTGTGGAGATTCGTGTGTGGGTGCGTGTGTGGTGCATATGTGTGTACGTATGCGTGTGTTGTTGCGTGTGTGTGCGTGTGTGGTTGCGTGTGTGTGGGTGCGAGTGTATGTGCTTGTGCTGGCGCGTGAGTGTGTGTGTTTGTGTGCATGCGTGGTGCGTGTGTGCACATGTGCTTGTGCTGGTGCGTGTGTGTGTGTGTGTGCGCGTGTTGGCGCTTATGTGGGCTTACGTGGGTGCTTGTGTGGGTGGTTGCGTGTGGGTGCGTGTGTGTGTGTCTGCGTGTGTGTGCGTGTGTTGGCGCGAGTGTGTGCGTGTGTGCAAGTGTGCGTGTATGGATGCGTGTGTGTGTGCATGTGTGTGTGGGTGTGGGTGTGGGTGCGTGGGATTGTGTATTTGTGCGTGTGGGCGCATGTGTGTGTGGGTAGGTGCGAGCGTGTGTGAGTGCGCGTGTGGTGCGTGTTTGTGTATGTGTGCATGTGTGTGCGCGTGTGTGGGTGCGTTTGTGTAGGTTCCTGGGTGTGTGTTCGTGTGTGGGTGCTTGTGTGTGGGTGTGTCTGTGGTGCATGTGTTCGTGTGTGTGGTTGTCGGGGTGCGTGAGTTAGCGCGTGTGTGGGCGTATATGCGTGCGTGTGTGGGTGAGTGTGTGGGTACGTGTGAGGATGGGTGCGTTTGTTTGTGTGGGTTCGTGTATGGTTGTGTTGCCACGTGTGTCGGCATATGTGGGTGCGTCTGTGTCGCGTGTGTGACTATGCTTCCGTGAGCGTTTGTGGGTGCGTGGGTGGGTGGGTGTGTGTGTGTGCGTGTTGTCGCGCGTGTGTGCTTTTTCTGGATGCGGATGTGTGTGTGTGTGTGGCGGTGCATGTGTATCTGTGTTTGTTTGCGCGTGTGTGGGTGCGTGTGTCTGGGTGCGTGTGTGTGGGTGCATATGTGTGTGTTTGTTCGTCGGTGCATGAGTGGGTTCGTATGTAGATTCGTGTGTGGGTGCGTGTATGTTGGTGCGTGTGTGTCTGTATATGTGTGTGGGGGCGTGTGTGTGTGGGTGCTTGCATGTGTGTGTGGGCGGTTGTGTGTGGGTGCTTGCTTGTGTCACACACACACACACACACACACACACACAAACACACACACACACTTGCTCCCACACACACGCACCCAGACACACACGAGCCTACACACACACACACACACACACACACACACACACATACACACACACGCACCACGCATGCACCCAAACACAAGCAGCCACACACGCGCAAAAAATCACACATACACCACACACGCACTGACACACACACTCAAACACCCACAAACACGCGCCCTCACACACACACACACACACACACACACACACACACACACACACACACCACGCATGCACCCAAACACACGCAGCCACACACGCGCAAAAAAAAAAAAAAACACACACACACCCACACACTGACACAAATGCGCAACCACGGGCACACATACACACACAGACATGCACCACAAACGCAACCACACACGCATCCACCCACACACACACGCACACACATACACACACCCACACAGACGCACCCACACACAAGCACACACCCACACACGCAACCACATACGCACACACACACGCACGCACGCTGCAACAAACGCTCCCACACACGCAACAGCCAACAGACGCACACATGCACCACACAATCTTCCAGACACACAAACGCACCCACACCCACACCAGCACCAACACCCACGGACCCACACACAAGCACCCACACACGCGCCCACACATGCACCCACACAAAGCACGCATAACACACGCATCCACACACACAAGCGCCCACATATACACACATACACATACCCACACGCACCTACACACTCGCACCCACACACGAATTCACATACGCACACACACACGCACCGACACACGCACACACACACACACATGCACACACACCCACACAGACGCACCCAGACACACTCACACACCCACACCCACACCCACACCCACACCCACACCCACACCCACACCCACACCCACACCCACACCCACACCCGCACCCGCACCCGCACCCGCACCCGCACCCGCACCCGCACCCGCACCCGCACCCGCACCCGCACCCGCACCCGCACCCGCACCCGCACCCGCACCCGCACCCGCACCCGCACCCGCACCCGCACCCGCACCCGCACCCGCACCCGCACCCGCACCCGCACCCGCACCCGCACCCGCACCCGCACCCGCACCCGCACCCGCACCCGCACCCGCACCCGCACCCGCACCCGCACCCGCACCCGCACCCGCACCCGCACCCGCACCCGCACCCGCACCCGCACCCGCACCCGCACCCGCACCCGCACCCGCACCCGCACCCGCACCCGCACCCGCACCCGCACCCGCACCCGCACCCGCACCCGCACCCGCACCCGCACCCGCACCCGCACCCGCACCCGCACCCGCACCCGCACCCGCACCCGCACCCGCACCCGCACCCGCACCCGCACCCGCACCCGCACCCGCACCCGCACCCGCACCCGCACCCGCACCGGCACATACATACTCATACGCGCACCAGCACATACTCACACAAGCACCATACTCACACAAGCACCACACTCACACACGCACACACGCACCCACACACACACACACACTCTCACACGAATCCACACATGCACCAACACACGCATCGACACACGGACACACACATATGCGCCCACACACATGCACCCACGCAGGCACCCACGCGGAGGCACCCACACACGCACATACACGCGCCAACACACACACACATGCACACATTCACACGCACCCACATACACACATGCCCCCACACAAGCACACACATGTCCCCACACGCACGCTCCCACCCGCGAATCCACACACGCACCCACACACGCACCCACACACGCGCCTTCACAAGCACCGATACACACGCACCTATACACACATGCACACATGCAAACACATACACACACGATCCCACTCGCACCCACAAACGCTCAAACACACGCACACATCCACACACATGCGCTCACACACCCGAACACACAAACACATACGCCCCCAAAAACACGCACCCATACACACGCACCCAAACACGCACCCACAGCCACGCTCACACACACACACGCGCCCACACAATGACATATACAAACACGCACCACACACGCACCCACACACACAAACACAAGCCAACACACGCACATACACGCCCACACACACGCTCACACACGCACACACGCACACATACACACACACATGCACCACACACGCAACCCCACACATGCGCTACACCTGCAAATACACACACCCACGCCCCCACACACACGCACCCACCCACACACGCGCCCTCATACGCCCACACACGCTCCAACCCACGCCCACACACACGAACCCACACACACACAAACGTACCAACTCTCACACACGAACCCACACACGCACGCAAACACGCACCCACACAAACAGACACATGCGCCAGCACAAGCACACACACACACACGCACACACACTCGGCAAAATAAGCACACACACACACACACACACATGCATCCACACATTCGCGCCCACACACGCACCCATATACACACGCACGCACCAGCACAAGCACACATGCACCCACAAACACGCACCCACACACGCACCCACACACGCACCCACACACACACGCGCGCCAGCACATGCACTTGCACACACACACACACAAACACACACACACACACACACACACACACACACATGCACCCACAAACACGTACCCACAAACGCACCAACATTCGCATACACACGCGACAACACACGCATACATACACACACATGCACCACACTAGCACATGCACACGCACCCACACACGCACCCAAACATGAATCCACACAGTCACCCACACACGCACCTACACACAGGCATCCACACACGCACACGCACATGCATCCACACACACGCACCCACACACGCACAAACACACACGCGACTACACACACACACACACACACACACACACACACATGTACTATAAACACCTACACACACGCACCCAAACATGAATCCACACAAGCACCACACTGGCACCTACACACACACCTGCGCCCACATACACGCACCTACACACGCACACACGAACGCACCCTCGCAAAGATATGCACTTCTCCACAAATGCACTACACACGCACTAACATACACACACGCCCACACACACACATACACACACAGACACACACGCACCCACATACACCCACCCACACACACACTCGCACCCACACACGCACACATACACGCGACAACACACACACATACACACAGACCTGTACCACACAAGCACCTACACACGCACCCAAACATGAATCCACACACGCACCCACACAGGCACCTACACACACACACACACATGCGCCCACAAACAAGCACCTACACACGCACACACACACGCACACTCGCAAAGACATGCACATCTACACAAATACACCACACACGCACTAACTTACACACACGCCCACAGACACATACACACACAAACACACACAAACACACACATACACACACATAAGCAAACAAGCAAGCAAGCAAGCACTACACACATGCACCAACACAAATGCACCGACCCACACCCGCACACACATGAGCCAGCACACGCACATACACACGCACCCACACAGCACCACCGACACTCACACACACCTCCACACGCAACCATACACATACACATGCACCCCCACACACGCACCCACACTCACGCATCCACATACACACACAAGCACACATGCACACATTCGTACACACAAGCACAAATACCCACACACGCACGCACACACACGCAGCCACACACGCACCGACACACGCACTCACATGCACCCACACACACGCATTTACTCACACGCACCTAAACACGCACCCAAACACGCACACATTCGCGCCAACAAAAGCACACATACACACGTGCACCACACACGCACTCTCACACACGAACCCACACACGCACGCAAACACGCACCCACACAAACACACACACATGCGCCAGCACAAGCACACACACGCACCCACGCACATACACACGCTCTCACACATGCACCAACACTCGCACACACACGCATCAACGCAAGCACACATGCACCACACACGCACCCAGACACACACACGCACCCACACCCATACACGCACCAACACCACGCACCCAAACACACGCACCCACACACGAGCCCACACATCCACTCATACACACACACGCACCACACACGCATCCACACACACACACACATGCGCCCACACTAACAAACATACACATATCCAATCGCACCCACACACAAATTCACACACGCACACAGACACACGCACACAGACACACGCACCGACACACGCACACACTCCAACAAACACGCACGCACACACGAATCCACACACTCACCCACACACTCATCGCACAAGCACACACTTTTTCAGGCTCTCTAGCTCATTCTCTCGGTCACACGCACGCGCACACACACATATACACACACAAAAACCCACCCACAAACGCACCCTGACGCACCAACCCAAACACATAGACACACACGCACCCACACACACTCGCCCACAAGCGCACTCACACGCGAACCCACAAACACACCCACACGCAAGCGCCAGCAGAAACACACACGCACTCATCCACACGCACCCATACACGCACCCACACAGGCACACACGCGCGGCAACACACGCAAACATAAACTGAAGGACACACGCACCCACTCCCACGCACCCAAACATGCATCCGCACCCACGCACCCACACACACGCGCCCACACAAACACACACATACACACACATACACACACAAAAACACACGCGCCAAAACACGAACACACACACATGCACCCACACACGTACACATACACATATATGCTCCACACACGCTCACCTACACACACACGGACGCACCCTCTCACACACGCCACAAACGCACTCACACACACACATACGCCCACAAACGCGCCAACACACGCACACACTCAGACGCACCCACGCACACAAACGCACCCACACTCACACGTACCCACACACAAGCACCAACACACGCACCAACATGCACACACACGCGACAACACACGCACATATACATACACATGCACCACACACGTACCCACACACACACCACACACGCACCCACACTAACCAACACACGCACACTCACACACACGCAGAAACACACATCCACACGCATCCACACGCTCCCACAAATACAAGCACTCTAACACCCACCCACCCACACACATACACACACACACACACAAACACACACACACATATCCACACAAATATCCACACACATACACTCACACACACACACGCACTGACTCACACTCACCCACACACGCAGAAACACGTTCCAACACACGCACCCACACAAGCACCGACACTAACACATGCAACTACACAAGCACCAACACACGCACCCACGCACGCATACATGCGCGCCAACACACGCACACATACACACAAGTGAACCACACACGCATTCTTACACACGCACCCTCACACGCACCGAAACACACACCCTTACAAACACACACACATGCGCCAGCACAAGCACCCACACACACGCACCAACACACGAGCCCATACATGCTCCCATCAACACACCCACCACACACGCATCCACACACACATTCGCACACACAAATACACATACACACACCCACTCTTACCCACACACGAACTAACACACGCACACACACACACACACACACACACACACACATGCACCGAGACAGGCACACATACACACACTCCATCAAACACTCAACCACACACTCACCCACACACGCACCGCACACGCACACACTTTCTCTGTCTCTCTAGCTCACTCTCTCTGTATCACACGCAGATACACACACAAAAAACCACCCACACACGCACCCTCACGCACCAACGCAAGCACTTACACACACGCACCCACGCACACTCACCCACAAACGCATTCACACGCGAACCCACCCACACACCCACACGCACGCGCCAGCACAAACACACACGCACCCACACACCCACACCCACACACGCACCAACACCCACGCACCCACACACACGCACCAACACACGAGCCCACACATGCTCCCATAAACACACAAGCACCTCACTCGCATCCACACACACATGCGCCCACTCAAACACACATACACACACCTACTCGTACCCACACACGAACTAACACACGCGCTCACACAAACACACACACCGACACAAGCACCCATACACACACTCCAACAAACACTCACACACGCACCGCACACGCACTCACTTTCTCTCTCTCTCTAGCTCACTCTCTCTCTGTCACACGCCCGCGCACACACACATTTACACACACAAAAACCCACCCACACACGCACCCTCACGCACCAACGCAACCACATACATACACACGCACCCACACACATTCACCAACAAAAGCATTCTCACGCGAACGTACACACACACGCACGCGCCAGCACAAACTCACACTCACCCATACACACGCACCCATACAGGAACCCACAAAAGCACACACGCGTGGCAACACACATAGACATACACACACCTGAACGACACACGCACCCACACAGTCGTACCCAAACACGCATCCACACCCACACACCCACACACACGCGCCGACACACACACACATACATACACACACACACACACAAACACACGCGCCAAAACACGAACACAAACACACATGCACCCACACACGCACACATACACACACATTCTCCACACACGCACCCCCACACACACACGGTCGCACACTCTCACACGCGCCAAACAAACACACTCACACACACATACGCCCCCACACCCGCCAACACACGCACACACTCAGACGCACCCACGCTCACAAACGCACCCAACCTCACACGCACACACGAATCCACACACTCACCCACACACTCGTCGCACAAGCACACACTTTTTCAGGCTCTCTAGCTCATTCTCTCGGTCACACGCACGCGCACACACACATATACACACACAAAAACCCACCCACAAACGCACCCTGACGCACCAACGCAAACACATAGACACACACGCACCCACACACACTCGCCCACAAACGCACTCACACGCGAACCCACAAACACACCCACACGCAAGCGCCAGCAGAAACACACACGCACTCATCCACACGCACCCATACACGCACCCACACAGGCACACACGCGCGGCAACACACGCAAACATAAACTGAAGGACACACGCACCCACTCACACGCACCCAAACATGCATCCGCACCCACACACCCACACACACGCGCCCACACAAACACACACATACACACACACATACACACACAAAAACACACGCGCCAAAACACGAACACACACACACATGCACCCACACACGCACACATACACATATATGCTCCACACACGCTCACCTACACACACACGGACGCACCCTCTCACACACGCCACAAACGCACTCACACACACACATACGCCCACAAACGCGCCAACACACGCACACACACAGACGCACCCACGCACACACGCACCAACATGCACACACACGCGACAACACACGCACATATACATACACATGCACCACACACGTACCCACACACACACCACACACGCACCCACACTAACCAACACACGCACACTCACACACACGCAGAAACACACATCCACACGCATCCACACGCTCCCACAAATACAAGCACTCTAACACCCACCCACCCACCCACCCACACACACACACACACACACACACACACACACACACACACACATATCCACACAAATATCCACACACATACACTCACACACACACACGCACTCACTCACACTCACCCACACACGCAGAAACACGTTCCAACACACTCACCCACACAAGCACCGACACTAACACATGCAACTACACAAGCACCAACACACGCACCCATGCACGCATACATGCGCGCCAACACACGCACACATACACACAAGTGAACCACACACGCATTCTTACACACGCACCCTCACACGCACCGAAACACACACCAATACAAACACACACATGCGCCAGCACAAGCACACACACACACCCACCCACACCCACACACGCACCAACACCCACGCACCCACGCACACGCACCAACACACGAGCCCATACATGCTCCCATCAACACACCCACCACACACGCATCCACACACACATTCGCAAACACAAATACACATACACACACCCACTCTTACCCACACACGAACTAACACACGCACACACACACACACACACACACACACACACACACACACACACACATGCACCGAGACAGGCACACATACACACACACTCCATCAAACACTCAACCACACACTCACCCACACACGCACCGCACACGCACACACTTTCTCTGTCTCTCTAGCTCACTCTCTCTGCATCACACGCCCGCGCACACACAGATACACACACAAAAAACCACCCACACACGCACCCTCACGCACCAACGCAAGCACTTACACACACGCACACTCACCCACAAACGCATTCACACGCGAACCCACCCACACGCACGCGCCAGCACAAACACACACGCACCCACACACCCACACCCACACACGCACCAACACCCACGCACCCACACACACGCACCAACACACGAGCCCACACATGCTCCCATAAACACACACGCACCTCACTCGCATCCACACACACATGCGACCAATCAAACACACATACACACACCTACTCGTACCCACTCACGAACTATCACACGCGCTCACACAAACACACACACCGACACACGCACCCATACACACACTCCAACAAACACTCACACACGCACCGCACACGCACTCACTTTCTCTGTCTCTCTAGCTCACTCTCTCTCTGTCACACGCCCGCGCACACACACATTTACGCACACAAAAACCCACCCACACACGCACCCTCACGCACCAACGCAACCACATACATACACACGCACCCACACCCATTCACCAACAAAAGCATTCTCACGCGAACGCACACACACACGCACGCGCCAGCACAAACTCACACTCACCCATACACACGCACCCATACAGGCACCCACAAAAGCACACACGCGTGGCAACACACGTAGACATACACACACCTGAACGACACACGCACCCACACATTCGTACCCAAACACGCATCCACACCCACACACCCACACACACGCGCCGACACACACACACACATACATACACACACACACACACACACACACACACACACACAACACAAGCGCCAAAACACGAACACAAATACACATGCACCCACACACGCACACATACACACACATTCTCCACACACGCACCCCCACACACACACACGGTCGCACACTCTCACACGCGCCAAACAAACACACTCACACACACATACGCCCCCACACCCGCCAACACACGCACACACTCAGACGCACCCACGCTCACAAACGCACCCAACCTCACACGTACCCACACAGAAACACCCACACACGCACCAACATGTACACCCACGCGGCAACACACGGACGCACACACAAACATGCACCACACACGTACCCACAAACAAGCACCGTCACACGCACCTACAAACACACACGTGCCCACACGCACACATACACCCACCCACACACGCAACCACGCACAGATGCGTCCACACACACATATACACACACGCACCCACACACACGCTCCCACACACGAATCCACACACGCAGCGTGTGTATGGGTGGTTATGTGTGTGTGCGTGTGTCGGTGGGTGTGTGGGTGCATATGTGGTTTCGTGTGTGTGTGCGTGTGTTGGCGCGGGTGTGTGCGCGGGTGGGTGCGTTTGTGGGTGCGGGTGTGTGGGTGCGTGTGTGTGGGTGCATGTATGTGAATGCGTGTGTTGGTACGTGTGTGTGTGCGTGTGTGGATTGGTGAGTGGGTGCCTGTGTGTGCTTGCGTGGTTGGGCACATATCTGTGTGGGTGCCTGTGTTTGTGTGTGGGAGCTTGTGTGTGGTGCGTGTGTGTATATGTGCGGTTGTGGATTCGTGTGTGGGTGCGTGTGAGTGTCCGTGCGTGTGTGGGTGAGTGTGACTGGGTGCGTTTGTAGTTGCGTGTGTGTGTGTGTGTGGGTGCGTGTGTGTATGTAAGAGTGTTTGTGCGCATGTGTGTATGTGGGTGCATGTGAGTGGGTGCATGTGTGTGTGTTTGTGTGTGTGGGTACATGTATGTGTAGGTGCGTGTGTGTGGATGTGTTTGTGTGCGTGTGTTGGCTTGTGTTTGTGTGTGTGTGTGGATGCCTGTGTGTCGGTGCGTGTGTGAGTGCGTGTGTGGATTCGTGTGTGGGGGCATGTCTGTGTGTGCGTTTGCAAGTGTGGATTCGTGTGTATGTGCGTGTGTCTGCGTGTGTTGGCGCGTGTGTGTGCGTGTGTGGATGCATGTGTGGATTCGTGTGTGGGTGCGTGTGTGTGCTTGCGTAGGTGGGCACCTTTCTGTGTTGGTGCTTTCGTGTGTGTGTGGGTGCGTGTGTGTGTGGTGCGTGTGTGTATGTGTGCGTGTGTGGGTTTGTTTCGTGTGAGCGTGCGTGTGTGGGCGCTTTTCTGTCTGGGTGCGTGTGTGGGTGCGTGTGTGTGCGTGTGAGTGCTTGTGCGCGTGTGTGTATGTGGGTCCGGAAGTGGGTGTGGGTGTGTGTGGGTGCGTGTGTGTGTGCGTGTTTTGGCGCGTGTGTGTGCGTGTGTGGGTGCGTTTGTCGTTTGGTGCGTGTGTGTGTACGTCTGTGTCCGTTTGTGTGTATGTGTGTGCGCCTGTCTGCGCGTGCGTGTGTGGGTGCGTATGTTTGCGCGTGTGTGTTCATTTGTGTGTTTGTGTCTGCCTGTGGGGTGCGTGTGTTGGCGTGTGTGTGCGTCTGTAGATGCGTGTGTGTGGGTGCATGTGTGTGTGGGTGCGTCTGAGGGTGCGTTTGTGTGTCGGTGAGTGTGTGGGTGCGTGAGTGGATCCGTGTGTGGGTGCCTGTGTGTGGGGGCATGTCTGTGTGTGCGTGTGTCGGTGTGTGTGTGGGTGC
>OZ024854.1:43149066-43156566 GCA_964017155.1 Oasisia sp. SBJ-2009
CCACACGCACCCACACACGAATCGACACAGTCACCCACACACTCACCCACACACACACACGAGCCTACACACGCATACATACACACACGCACCACAGAGGCACCACATACGCACCCCCCCACACACGCATACACGCACCAACACACAGATGCGTCCACACGCACAGGTACACACACACGCACCCCCACACACACATGCACCAACACACGAATCCACACACCCACCCTCACATGCAACCACACACACACACCCACACACGCACCCACACACACGAACACACACAAACACTCACACGCAGACACACCTATGCACACACGCAAACCCACACACACACACACACACACACACACACACACACACGCACCTCCACACGCGCCCACACACGACCTCACACACACACACACACACACACACACACACACACACACACACACACACACACAAACACACCACACACGCACACAAACACACAGACGCACGCACCCACACACACACATGCGCCCACATGCACACATACACACACGCACCCTGACACACACGCACCACACACGAATCCACACATGCATCCACAGACGCCCCGACACACGCACACACTCACCTCACACACACTCACCCACTCACACACCACACACGCACACACTCGCGCCAACACACGCACGCACATACACAAACACACACACGCGCGCAGACAAACACACACACGAATCCACACGCGCACACACACATGCACCGACACATGCACACACACACACACATGCACCCACACTCACGCCCCCACACAAGCGCCCACACACGCACACACACGCGCCAACACACGCACATACATACACACACAAACACACCCACACTAACACGTACCCACACTTGCACCAACACACGCACCCACACACACATACACACACACACACACACACACACACACGCGGCAGCACAAGCACACAAACACGCACCCACACATACATCCACACACGCACCAATACACGCTTTCACACACATGCACCCACACACACGCACCCACACACACGCACCCACACACACAACCACACGTATCCGCACGCGAGCACACACACCCCAACACACGCACACACACGCACACACACACACACACACACACATACGAATCCACACATGCACCCATACAAGCACCGACACACGAACACACACATGCACTCACACACACACACACACACACACACACACACACACACACACACACACACACACACACACACACATACATGCACCAACTCAAACGTACCAACATACACACATGCGCCCAAACACGCACACACATGCAACCACACGCACCCACACACTCGCATCCACACACGAATCCACACACGCATCCACACACGCACCCACACACGCACACACACGAGCACCCACACACAAGCATCCACTCACACTCACCCACTCACGCACACACACGAGCCAATAAAAGCACACACACACGCGAATCCACACACGCACCCACACAAACACCGACACACGCACACGTAGATGCACCCACACACACACACACGCACCCACAAACGCACCTTAACACGCACCTACACACGCACCCACACACACGAGCACCCACACACACGCATCCACTCATACTCACTCACACACGCACACACACGAGCCAATACAAGCACACACACACACACACACACACACACACACACACACAAACAAACAAACACAAACATCCGCGAATCCACACACGCACCCATACACGCGCAATCACACACACACATACACATGCATCATCACATTCGCACCCACACTCACACGCAAGCACCCACACACACGCGCCCACACAAATACACACACGCACCCACACACACGCACCGAACCACCCACGCACACACACGCGCCAACACACGCACACATACACACACACGCACACATGAACCACGCGCGCACTCAAACACACGCAAGCACCCACACACAAGCGCCCACACACATACACACACGCATCCACACACGCACCCACAGACGCACACACCCACAAACACACACGATTCCAGACACGCACCCACATCTGCACCGACACACGCACACACACTTACACGCACCCACACACGCACACACACGCGGTAACACACGCACATACATTCACACACACAAACGCACCCACACTCACACGTACCCACACATGCACCAACACACGCACCCACACACACACACGCGGCAGCACAAGCACACAAACACGCACCCACACACAGGCACCCCCCCACACACACACATATACATACATACATACACACACACACACACATGCACCCAAACACACGCACCCACACACACGCACCCACACACGCACACCGCCAATTACGCACCCATACACGCGCAATCACACACCCACACCCACACACATGCATCACAGTCGCACCCACACTCACACGCAAGCACCCACAAACACGCACCCACACACATACACACACGCACCCACACACACGCACCCAACCACCCAAGCACACACACGCGCCAACACACGCACACATACACACACACGCACACGCACACTTGAACCACGCGCGCACTCACACACTCGCAAGCACCCACGCACGTGCGCCCAGACACATACACACACGCATCCACACACGCACCCACAGACGCACACACCCACAAACACACACGATTCCAGACACGCACCCACATCTGCACCGACACACGCACACACACATACAAGCACCCACACACGCACACACACGCGCCAACACACGCACATACTTACACACACAAACGCACCCACACTAACACGTACCCACACATGCACCAACACACGCACCCACAAACACACACACACACGCGGCAGCAGAAGCACACAAACACGCACCCACACGCAGGCACCCACACACAGGCACCCACACACACACACACACACACACACACACACACACACACACACACATACATACATACATACATACATACATACATACATACATACATACGTGCACACACACACACACACACACACACACACACACACACACACACGCACGCACACGCACATACACGCACGCACGCACGCGCGCGCGCGGGCCAACACACGCACACGGAAGCATCCTCAGACACGCGTCACACACACACCCACCACATACACCCTCACACGCGCCAACACACGCACACACACACCCACACAAACAAACGCACCCACCCTCACACGTAGCCACTCCCTCTGACCACTTCACACTTGCGTCTGACCTGAACAAACCTCTCTCATGGGCAAAGACATGGCAGATGGATTTTAATGTGTCAAAGTGTGCTATCGGTTACTACGAAGAGGAATATATCAACCTGTAACTACTTCATGGGGAGCCAACAAATACCTCGGAGTGACAACCAGGACTACCTGGGCGTTACCATCAACTCAAAATTATCGTGGCAACAAAGTGCAGAACAAAGCCAGCAAGACACTTGGCTTACTCAAAAGAACACTGCATGCGGCGCCACCGCGAGTGAGACAAACAGGATACGAGGTACTCGTGCGACCAACACTCGAGTTTGCCACACGCGCCTGGGCACCTCACACAAAGACAGGCATTCAGACAATAGAGCGCGTACAAAGATCCGCTGCGCGGTTTTTCACCGGTGATTACCGCAGAACGTCAAATGTCAGTGATATGTGCACTAACTTGATGTGGAACTCCTTGTACACACGAAGGCGGATAAGAGATGCAATTTTTCTTTTAATTCACCACGGACTAATGCACATCAGCTTGCATGTCATCATCACCAAAGCAGATGCGCGCACCAGACGCCAACACAAGAACAAACTACGAACACTACCTGCCACTTGCACGCTCTACCAGCAGTCATTCTGCGTGTGGGTACCTGTGTGTATGTTTGCGTATGTGCATGTGTGTGTCTGCGTGTGTGTTGGCGTGTGTGGGGGTACGTGTGTGTGTGTGGGTGCATGTGTGTGTGCGTGTGTCGGGGCGTGTGTGGATTCGTGTGTGGGTGCGTGTGTGTAGGTGCGTGTGTGTGTTTGTGTGTGTGGACGCATGTGTGTGTGTGGATGCCAGTGTGGTGCGTGTGTGTGTGAGTGCTTGTGAAGGCGCTTGTGTGGGTTCGTGTGTGGGTTCGGGGTGTGGCTGCGTGTGTGGGTGTGGGTTCGTGTGGGGGGCATGTGTGCCTGTGTTGGAGCGTGTGTGTGGGTGGGTGTGTGTGGGTGCGTTGTACCTGTGTGTATGTTTGCGTATGTGCATGTGTGTGTCAGCGTGTGTGTGTGTGTTGGCGTGTGTGGGGGTGCGTGTGTGTGGTTCCATGTGAGGGTGCCTGCGTGGATTCGTGTGTGTGTGCGAGTGCGTGTGTGCGTGTGTTCGCGCGTGTGGGTGCGTGTGTCGTTGCGTGTGTGTGTGTGGGTGCGTGTGTGTGGGTGCATGTGTGTGTGTGCGTGTGTGTCGGGGCGTGTGTGGATTCGTGTGTGGGTGCGTGTGTGTAGGTATGTGTGTGTGTGTTTGTGTGTGTGGGCGCATGTGTGTGTGTGGATGCCAGTGTCGTGTGTGTGTGTGTATATATGTGTGTGTGTGTGTGTGTGTGTGTGTGTGTGTGTGTGTGTGTGTGAGTGCTTGTGGAGGCGCTTGTGTGGGTTCGAGTGTGGGTTCGGGGTGTGGGTGCGTGTGTGGGTGTGGGTTCGTGTGTGGGGCATGTGTTCATGTGTTGGAGCTTGTGGGTGTGTGGGTGTGTGTGTGGGTGCGTGTGTGTGTTTGCGTGTGTGTGTGTGTGTGTGTGTGTGTGTGTGTGTGTGTGTGTGTGTGCTTGTGCCGGCGCGTGTGTGAGGGTGCGTGTGTGGGTGCGTGTGAGGGTAAGTGTGATTATGGGTGCGTTTCTGCGTGTGGGTGTGGGGGTGTGCGTGTGCTGGCGCTTGTGTGGGCGTGTGTGGGTGTTTCTGGGGGTGGTTGCGTGTGGGTGCGTGTGTGTGTCTGCGTGTGTGTGCGTGTGTTGGCGCGTGTGTGGGTGCGTGTGTGTGTGCTTGTGTTGATACAGATGTGTGTCGGTGTGTGGAATCGTGTGTGAGTGTGCGTATGTGCGTTTGTGGATGCCTCTGTGTGGGTGCATGTGTGGTTGCATGTGTGGTTGCGTGTGGGGGTTCGTGTGTGGATTCCTGTGTGGGTGTGGGTGCATGGGTGTTTGTATGTGTTCATGTGTGGGCGAGTGTGTGGGTGCGTGTGTTTAGGTGCGTGGGTGTGGGTTCGTGTGTGTGTGATTGTGTGTGGGTATGTACGTGGTGCATGTGTGCGTGTGTGTGTATGTGTGCGTGGGTTGGCGCGTGTGTGTGCTTGTGTGATTGCGGGTATGCGGGTGCGTGTGTGCTAGCCCGCACGAGGGTGTGTGTGTGTGTGGGTGCGTGTGTGTGTGTGTGTGCGTGTTTTGGCTGTGTGTGGTCTGTGTGTGCGTGTGTGGATGGGTGCGTCTATGTGGGTGCGTGTGAATATGTGTGAGGTCGCGTGTGTGTGGTGCATGTGTATTTCTGTGTGTTTGCGCGTGTGTGGGTGCATGCGTGTGTGTGTGTTGGCGTTGGTGCCTGTGTGTGGTTCCATGTGTGGGTGCCTGCGTGGATTCGTGTGTGTGTGTGTGTGTGTGTGTGAGTGCGTGTGTGCATGTGTTCGCGCGTGTGGGTGCGTGTGTCGTTGCGTGTGTGGGTGGGTGCGTGTGTGTGTGGGTGCATGTGTGTGTGCGTGTGTCGAGGCGTGTGTGGATTCGTGTGTGGGTGCGTGTGTGTAGATGCGTGTGTGTGTTTGTTTGTGTGGGCGCATGTGTGTGTGGATGCCAGTGTGGTGCGTATGTGTGTGAGTGCTTGTGAAGGCGCTTGTGTGGGTTCGTGTGTGGGTTCGGGATGTGGGTGCGTGTGTGGGTGTGGGTTCGTGTGTGTGGCATGTGTGCATGTGTTGGAGCGTGTGTGTGTGTGCGTGTATCGGTGCGTGTGTAGGTACATGTTAGTATGGGTGCTTGTGAGGACGCGTGTGTGGGTGCGTGTGTGGGTGTGGGTGCGTGTGTTTGCGGGTATTGGCGCATGTGTAGGTGTGTGTGTGGGTGCGTGTATGTATGTAGGGGCGTGTGAGTATGTGCATGTGTGCATGTTTGTGTGTGTGTGTGTGTGTGTGTGTGTGTGTGTGTGTGTTTGGGTGCGTGTATGTCTGTATACGTGTTTTGCCGCATGTGTGTGCGTGTGTGGGTGCCTCCGCGTGGGTGCCTGTGTGGGTGCATGTGTGTGGGTGCATGTGTGTGAGCGTGTGTCGATGCGTGTGTGGGTGCATGTGTGGATTCGTGTGTGTGTGTGTGTGTGTGTGGTTGTGTGTGTGTGTATGTGTTGGCGCGTGTTTGTGCGCATGTGGGTGCGTGTGTGGGTGCGTGTGTGTGCTTGTGTGGGTGCGTGTGGGATTCGTGTATGGGAGCGTGTGTGTCCGTGTGTGTGTGGGCACATGTCTGTGTGGGAGCGAGCGTGTGTGTGTGCGTGCGTGTGTGACTGTGGTCCGTGTGTGAGTATGTGCTTTTGCGCGTGTGTTTGTGTGTATGTGTGTGCATGTGCGTGTGTGGGTGCGGGTGTGGGTGTGTGCGTGTGTGTGGATGCGTCTGTGTGGGTGTGTGCGCATGTGGGTGTGCGTGTGTGTGCGTGGGTGAATTCGTGTGAGGGTGTGTATGTGTGTATATGTGGGCGCATGTGTGTGTGGATGCGTGTGTGGTGCGTGTGTTTGTATGGGTGCATGTGTGGGCGCGTTTGTGGGTGCGTGGGTGTTGGTCCGTGGGTGCGTTTGTATGTCTGGGTGATTGTGTGGTGCATGTGTGCGTCTGTTGGCGCGTGTGTGTGCGTGGGTTGTTGCGTGTGTGGGAGCGTGTGTAGCAGCGTGGGTGTGCGTGTGTGTGTGTGCGAATGTGGTTGTCTGTGTAGTTGTGTGCTTGTGTGTGGGTGCATCTGTGTGGGTGTGTGTATGAGTGTGCGTGTGTGTGTGGGTGGATGCGTGTGTGGCTGCGTTTGTGGTGCATGTGTGTGTGTGAATGTGTGCTCGTGTTTCCGCGTTTGTGTAAGTGGGTGGGTGCGTGTGAGTGCGTGTTTGGGTGTGTGTGTGGGTGCATTAGTTTGGGTGCATGTGTGTCTGTGTGTGTGTCTGTGCGTGTTTCGGTGCATGTGTCGGTGCAGGTGTATCCGTGTGTGTGTGTGTCTGCGTGCGTGCGTGTGTGCGCGTGTAGGTGCATGTGTGTATGTGTGTTGGTGCGTGTGTGGTGCGCGTGTTTGTATGGGTGCATGTGTGGCCGCGTGTGTGGGTGCGTGGGTGTTGGTGCGTGTGTGGGTATGGGTGCGTTTGTGTGTCGGGGTGATTGTGTGGTACATGTGTGCGTCTGTTGGCGCGTGTGTGTTTCGTGGTTTGTTGCGTTTGTGGGAGCGTGTGTAGCAGCGTGGGTGTGCGTGTGTGCTTGTGTGTGGTTGCGTGTGTAGTTGTGTGCTTGTGTGTGTGCGTCTGTGTGGGTGTGTGTATGAGTATGCGTGTGTGTGTGGTTGGATGC
>OZ024854.1:43159066-43174066 GCA_964017155.1 Oasisia sp. SBJ-2009
TGTATGGGCGCGTGTGTGTGGGTGCATGCGTGCGTGTGTGGGTGCATGTGTGTGTGTGCGTGTGTCGGTGCGTGCGTGTGGAGTAATTTGTGGGTGCGTGTGTGTGGTTGCGTGTGTGTGTTTGTGTGTTTGGGTGTGTGGACGCATGTGCGTGAATGTGTACGTGTGTTTGCGCGTGCGTGGGTGCGTGTGGGTTCGTGTGTGAGTGTGTGTGCATGTGTGTGTATGCGTGTGGGTGCGTGTGATGGCCTGTGTGTGGGTGCGTATGTTTGGTTGCATGTGTGGGTGCATTCGGGGATTCGTGCGTATGTGCGTGCGTTGGCGCGCGCGTGTGTTTGTGTGGTGCGTATGTTCGTGCGTGTGTGGGTGCGTGTGAGTGTCGGTTTGTGTGTATGTGGGTGCGTGTATGTGTGCGTGTGTTGGGGCATGTGTGTGCGTGTGTGTGAGGATGCGTGTTTGTATGTGCGGGGGCGAGAGTGTGTTGGTGCTTGCGTGTGTGTGTTTGTGTGAGTGTGCGTGTGTGGTGCAGGTGTATATATGTGTGTGTGTGTGTGTGTGTGTGTGTGTGTGTGTGTGTTTGCGCGTGTGTGGGTGCGTGTGTGGTGCATATATGTGTGGGCACGTCTGTGGATTCGTGTGCGTCCGTCGGTGAGTATGTGTGCGTGTGTGGGCGAATACGAGCACGAGCCTACACACACACACACACACACACACACACACACACACACACATACACACACACGCACCACGCATGCACCCAAATACAAGCAGCCACACACGCGGTGAGTGTGTGGGTGCCTGTTTGGGTGCCTGTGTGTGGGTGGGTGTGTGGTGCACATGTGTATGTGTGAGTGATTTTGCGCGTGTTTGTGCGTGTGAGGGCGTGTGTGGGTGCGTGTGGAGATTCGTGTGTGGGTGCGTGTGTGGTGCATATGTGTGTACGTATGCGTGTGTTGTTGCGTGTGTGTGCGTGTGTGGTTGCGTGTGTGTGGGTGCGAGTGTATGTGCTTGTGCTGGCGCGTGAGTGTGTGTGTTTGTGTGCATGCGTGGTGCGTGTGTGCACATGTGCTTGTGCTGGTGCGTGTGTGTGTGTGTGCGCGTGTTGGCGCTTATGTGGGCTTACGTGGGTGCTTGTGTGGGTGGTTGCGTGTGGGTGCGTGTGTGTGTGTCTGCGTGTGTGTGCGTGTGTTGGCGCGAGTGTGTGCGTGTGTGCAAGTGTGCGTGTATGGATGCGTGTGTGTGTGCATGTGTGTGTGGGTGTGGGTGTGGGTGCGTGGGCTTGTGTATTTGTGCGTGTGGGCGCATGTGTGTGTGGGTAGGTGCGAGCGTGTGTGAGTGCGCGTGTGGTGCGTGTTTGTGTATGTGTGCATGTGTGTGCGCGTGTGTGGGTGCGTTTGTGTAGGTTCCTGGGTGTGGGTTCGTGTGTGGGTGCTTGTGTGTGGGTGTGTCTGTGGTGCATGTGTTCGTGTGTGTGGTTGTCGGGGTGCGTGAGTTAGCGCGTGTGTGGGCGTATATGCGTGCGTGTGTGGGTGAGTGTGTGGGTACGTGTGAGGATGGGTGCGTTTGTTTGTGTGGGTGAGTGTATGGTTGTGTTGGCACGTGTGTCGGCATATGTGGGTGCGTCTGTGTCGCGTGTGTGACTATGCTTCCGTGAGCGTTTGTGGGTGCGTGGGTGGGTGGGTGTGTGTGTGTGCGTGTTGTCGCGCGTGTGTGCTTTTTCTGGATGCGGATGTGGGTGTGTGTGTGGCGGTGCATGTGTATCTGTGTTTGTTTGCGCGTGTGTGGGTGCGTGTGTCTGGGTGCGTGTGTGTGGGTGCATATGTGTGTGTTTGTTCGTCGGTGCATGAGTGGGTTCGTATGTAGATTCGTGTGTGGGTGCGTGTATGTTGGTGCGTGTGTGTCTGTATATGTGTGTGGGGGCGTGTGTGTGTGGGTGCTTGCATGTGTGTGTGGGCGGTTGTGTGTGGGTGCTTGCTTGTGTCACACACACACACACACACACACACACACACACACACACACACACACACACACACACAAACACACACACACACACGGAAGCATAGTCACAGACGCGACACAGACGCACCCACATATGCCGACACACGTGCCAACACAACCATACACGAACCCACACAAACAAACGCACCCATCCTCACACGTATCCACACACTCACCCACACACGCACGCATATACGCCCACACACGCGCTAACTCACGCACCCCGACAACCACACACACGAACACATGCACCACAGACACACCCACACACAAGCACCCACACACGAACCCACACCCAGGAACCTACACAAACGCACCCACACACGCGCACACACATGCACACATACACAAACACGCACCACACGCGCACTCACACACGCTCGCACCTTCCCACACACACATGCGCCCACACGCACAAATACACAAGCCCACGCACCCACACCCACACCCACACACACGCATGCACACACACACGCATCCATACACGCACACTTGCACACACGCACACACTCGCGCCAACACACGCACACACACGCAGACACACACACACGCACCCACACGCAACCACCCACACAAGCACCCACGTAAGCCCACATAAGCGCCAACACGCGCACACACACACACACGCACCAGCACAAGCACATGTGCACACACGCACCACGCATGCACACAAACACACACACTCACGCGCCAGCACAAGCACATACACTCGCACCCACACACACGCAACCACACACGCACACACACGCAACAACACACGCATACGTACACACATATGCACCACACACGCACCCACACACGAATCTCCACACGCACCCACACACGCCCTCACACGCACAAACACGCGCAAAATCACTCACACATACACATGTGCACCACACACCCACCCACACACAGGCACCCAAACAGGCACCCACACACTCACCCATACACACACGAGCCTACACACACACACACACACACACACACACACACACACACACACACATACACACACACGCACCACGCATGCACCCAAACACAAGCAGCCACACACGCGCAAAAAATCACACATACACCACACACGCACTGACACACACACTCAAACACCCACAAACACGCGCCCTCACACACACACACACACACACACACACACACACACACCACGCATGCACCCAAACACACGCAGCCACACACGCGCAAAAAAAAAAAAAAACACACACACACCCACACACTGACACAAATGCGCAACCACGGGCACACATACACACACAGACATGCACCACAAACGCAACCACACACGCATCCACCCACACACACACGCACACACATACACACACCCACACAGACGCACCCACACACAAGCACACACCCACACACGCAACCACATACGCACACACACACGCACGCACGCTGCAACAAACGCTCCCACACACGCAACAACCCTCCCACACACACTCGCCAACAGACGCACACATGCACCACACAATCTCCCAGACACACAAACGCACCCACACCCACACCAGCACCAACACCCACGGACCCACACACAAGCACCCACACACGCGCCCACACATGCACCCACACAAAGCACGCATAACACACGCATCCACACACACAAGCGCCCACATATACACACATACACATACCCACACGCACCTACACACTCGCACCCACACACGAATTCACATACGCACACACACACGCACCGACACACGCACACACACACACATGCACACACACCCACACAGACGCACCCAGACACACTCACACACCCACACCCACACCCACACCCACACCCACACCCACACCCACACCCACACCCACACCCACACCCACACCCACACCCACACCCACACCCACACCCACACCCACACCCACACCCACACCCACACCCACACCCACACCCACACCCACACCCACACCCACACCCACACCCACACCCACACCCACACCCACACCCACACCCACACCCACACCCACACCCACACCCACACCCACACCCGCACCCGCACCCGCACCCGCACCCGCACCCGCACCCGCACCCGCACCCGCACCCGCACCCGCACCCGCACCCGCACCCGCACCCGCACCCGCACCCGCACCCGCACCCGCACCCGCACCCGCACCCGCACCCGCACCCGCACCCGCACCCGCACCCGCACCCGCACCCGCACCCGCACCCGCACCCGCACCCGCACCCGCACCCGCACCCGCACCCGCACCCGCACCCGCACCCGCACCCGCACCCGCACCCGCACCCGCACCCGCACCCGCACCCGCACCCGCACCCGCACCCGCACCCGCACCCGCACCCGCACCCGCACCCGCACCCGCACCCGCACCCGCACCCGCACCCGCACCCGCACCCGCACCCGCACCCGCACCCGCACCCGCACCCGCACCCGCACCCGCACCCGCACCCGCACCCGCACCCGCACCCGCACCCGCACCCGCACCCGCACCCGCACCCGCACCCGCACCCGCACCCGCACCCGCACCCGCACCCGCACCCGCACCCGCACCCGCACCCGCACCCGCACCCGCACCCGCACCCGCACCCGCACCCGCACCCGCACCCGCACCCGCACCCGCACCCGCACCCGCACCCGCACCCGCACCCGCACCCGCACCCGCACCCGCACCCGCACCCGCACCCGCACCCGCACCCGCACCCGCACCCGCACCCGCACCCGCACCCGCACCCGCACCCGCACCCGCACCCGCACCCGCACCCGCACCCGCACCCGCACCCGCACCCGCACCCGCACCCGCACCCGCACCCGCACCCGCACCCGCACCCGCACCCGCACCCGCACCCGCACCCGCACCCGCACCCGCACCCGCACCCGCACCCGCACCCGCACCCGCACCCGCACCCGCACCCGCACCCGCACCCGCACCCGCACCCGCACCCGCACCCGCACCCGCACCCGCACCCGCACCCGCACCCGCACCCGCACCCGCACCCGCACATACATACTCATACGCGCACCAGCACATACTCACACAAGCACCATACTCACACAAGCACCACACACACACACGCACACACGCACCCACACACACACACACACTCTCACACGAATCCACACATGCACCAACACACGCATCGACACACGGACACACACATATGCGCCCACACACATGCACCCACGCAGGCACCCACGCGGAGGCACCCATACACGCACATACACGCGCCAACACACACACACATGCACACATTCACACGCACCCACATACACACATGCCCCCACACAAGCACACACATGTCCCCACACGCACGCTCCCACCCGCGAATCCACACACGCACCCACACACGCACCCACACACGCGCCTTCACAAGCACCGATACACACGCACCTATACACACATGCACACATGCAAACACATACACACACGATCCCACTCGCACCCACAAACGCTCAAACACACGCACACATCCACACACATGCGCTCACACACCCGAACACACAAACACACATACGCCCCCAAAAACACGCACCCATACACACGCACCCAAACACGCACCCACAGCCACGCTCACACACACACACGCGCCCACACAATGACATATACAAACACGCACCACACACGCACCCACACACACAAACACAAGCCAACACACGCACACACACGCCCGCACACACGCTCACACACGCACACACGCACACATACACACACACATGCACCACACACGCAACCCCACACATGCGCTACACCTGCAAATACACACACCCACGCCCCCACACACACACGCACCCACCCACACACGCGCCCTCATACGCCCACACACGCTCCAACCCACGCCCACACACACGAACCCACACACACACAAACGTACCAACTCTCACACACGAACCCACACACGCACGCAAACACGCACCCACACAAACAGACACATGCGCCAGCACAAGCACACACACACACACGCACACACACTCGGCAAAATAAGCACACACACACACACACACATGCATCCACACATTCGCGCCCACACACGCACCCATATACACACGCACGCACCAGCACAAGCACACATGCACCCACAAACACGCACCCACACACGCACCCACACACGCACCCACACACACACGCGCGCCAGCACATGCACTTGCACACACACACACACACAAACACACACACACACACACACACACACACACACACACACACACACACACATACACATGCACCCACAAACACGTACCCACAAACGCACCAACATTCGCATACACACGCGACAACACACGCATACATACACACACATGCACCACACTAGCACATGCACACGCACCCACACACGCACCCAAACATGAATCCACACAGTCACCCACACACGCACCTACACACAGGCATCCACACACGCACACGCACATGCATCCACACACACATGTACTATAAACACCTACACACACGCACCCAAACATGAATCCACACAAGCACCACACTGGCACCTACACACACACCTGCTCCCACATACACGCACCTACACACGCACACACGAACGCACCCTCGCAAAGATATGCACTTCTCCACAAATGCACTACACACGCACTAACATACACACACGCCCACACACACACATACACACACAGACACACACGCACCCACATACACCCACCCACACACACACTCGCACCCACACACGCACACATACACGCGACAATACACACACATACACACAGACCTGTACCACACAAGCACCTACACACGCACCCAAACATGAATCCACACACGCACCCACACAGGCACCTACACACACACACACACACATGCGCCCACAAACAAGCACCTACACACGCACACACACACGCACACTCGCAAAGACATGCACATCTACACAAATACACCACACACGCACTAACTTACACACACGCCCACAGACACATACACACACAAACACACACAAACACACACATACACACACATAAGCAAACAAGCAAGCAAGCAAGCACTACACACATGCACCAACACAAATGCACCGACCCACACCCGCACACACATGAGCCAGCACACGCACATACACACGCACCCACACAGCACCACCGACACTCACACACACCTCCACACGCAACCATACACATACACATGCACCCCCACACACGCACCCACACTCACGCATCCACATACACACACAAGCACACATGCACACATTCGTACACACAAGCACAAATACCCACACACGCACGCACACACACGCAGCCACACACGCACCGACACACGCACTCACATGCACCCACACACACGCATTTACTCACACGCACCTAAACACGCACCCAAACACGCACACATTCGCGCCAACAAAAGCACACATACACACGTGCACCACACACGCACTCTCACACACGAACCCACACACGCACGCAAACACGCACCCACACAAACACACACACATGCGCCAGCACAAGCACACACACGCACCCACGCACATACACACGCTCTCACACATGCACCAACACTCGCACACACACGCATCAACGCAAGCACACATGCACCACACACGCACCCAGACACACACACGCACCCACACCCATACACGCACCAACACCACGCACCCAAACACACGCACCCACACACGAGCCCACACATCCACTCATACACACACACGCACCACACACGCATCCACACACACACACACACATGCGCCCACACTAACAAACATACACATATCCAATCGCACCCACACACAAATTCACACACGCACACAGACACACGCACACAGACACACGCACCGACACACGCACACACTCCAACAAACACGCACGCACACACGAATCCACACACTCACCCACACACTCATCGCACAAGCACACACTTTTTCAGGCTCTCTAGCTCATTCTCTCGGTCACACGCACGCGCACACACACATATACACACACAAAAACCCACCCACAAACGCACCCTGACGCACCAACCCAAACACATAGACACACACGCACCCACACACACTCGCCCACAAGCGCACTCACACGCGAACCCACAAACACACCCACACGCAAGCGCCAGCAGAAACACACACGCACTCATCCACACGCACCCATACACGCACCCACACAGGCACACACGCGCGGCAACACACGCAAACATAAACTGAAGGACACACGCACCCACTCCCACGCACCCAAACATGCATCCGCACCCACGCACCCACACACACGCGCCCACACAAACACACACATACACACACATACACACACAAAAACACACGCGCCAAAACACGAACACACACACATGCACCCACACACGTACACATACACATATATGCTCCACACACGCTCACCTACACACACACGGACGCACCCTCTCACACACGCCACAAACGCACTCACACACACACATACGCCCACAAACGCGCCAACACACGCACACACTCAGACGCACCCACGCACACAAACGCACCCACACTCACACGTACCCACACACAAGCACCAACACACGCACCAACATGCACACACACGCGACAACACACGCACATATACATACACATGCACCACACACGTACCCACACACACACCACACACGCACCCACACTAACCAACACACGCACACTCACACACACGCAGAAACACACATCCACACGCATCCACACGCTCCCACAAATACAAGCACTCTAACACCCACCCACCCACACACATACACACACACACACACAAACACACACACACATATCCACACAAATATCCACACACATACACTCACACACACACACGCACTGACTCACACTCACCCACACACGCAGAAACACGTTCCAACACACGCACCCACACAAGCACCGACACTAACACATGCAACTACACAAGCACCAACACACGCACCCACGCACGCATACATGCGCGCCAACACACGCACACATACACACAAGTGAACCACACACGCATTCTTACACACGCACCCTCACACGCACCGAAACACACACCCTTACAAACACACACATGCGCCAGCACAAGCACCCACACACACGCACCAACACACGAGCCCATACATGCTCCCATCAACACACCCACCACACACGCATCCACACACACATTCGCACACACAAATACACATACACACACCCACTCTTACCCACACACGAACTAACACACGCACACACACACACACACACACACACACACACACACACACACACACACATGCACCGAGACAGGCACACATACACACACTCCATCAAACACTCAACCACACACTCACCCACACACGCACCGCACACGCACACACTTTCTCTGTCTCTCTAGCTCACTCTCTCTGTATCACACGCAGATACACACACAAAAAACCACCCACACACGCACCCTCACGCACCAACGCAAGCACTTACACACACGCACCCACGCACACTCACCCACAAACGCATTCACACGCGAACCCACCCACACACCCACACGCACGCGCCAGCACAAACACACACGCACCCACACACCCACACCCACACACGCACCAACACCCACGCACCCACACACACGCACCAACACACGAGCCCACACATGCTCCCATAAACACACAAGCACCTCACTCGCATCCACACACACATGCGCCCACTCAAACACACATACACACACCTACTCGTACCCACACACGAACTAACACACGCGCTCACACAAACACACACACCGACACAAGCACCCATACACACACTCCAACAAACACTCACACACGCACCGCACACGCACTCACTTTCTCTCTCTCTCTAGCTCACTCTCTCTCTGTCACACGCCCGCGCACACACACATTTACACACACAAAAACCCACCCACACACGCACCCTCACGCACCAACGCAACCACATACATACACACGCACCCACACACATTCACCAACAAAAGCATTCTCACGCGAACGTACACACACACGCACGCGCCAGCACAAACTCACACTCACCCATACACACGCACCCATACAGGCACCCACAAAAGCACACACGCGTGGCAACACACGTAGACATACACACACCTGAACGACACACGCACCCACACACTCGTACCCAAACACGCATCCACACCCACACACCCACACACACGCGCCGACACACACACACATACATACACACACACACACACAAACACACGCGCCAAAACACGAACACAAACACACATGCACCCACACACGCACACATACACACACATTCTCCACACACGCACCCCCACACACACACGGTCGCACACTCTCACACGCGCCAAACAAACACACTCACACACACATACGCCCCCACACCCGCCAACACACGCACACACTCAGACGCACCCACGCTCACAAACGCACCCAACCTCACACGCACACACGAATCCACACACTCACCCACACACTCGTCGCACAAGCACACACTTTTTCAGGCTCTCTAGCTCATTCTCTCGGTCACACGCACGCGCACACACACATATACACACACAAAAACCCACCCACAAACGCACCCTGACGCACCAACGCAAACACATAGACACACACGCACCCACACACACTCGCCCACAAACGCACTCACACGCGAACCCACAAACACACCCACACGCAAGCGCCAGCAGAAACACACACGCACTCATCCACACGCACCCATACACGCACCCACACAGGCACACACGCGCGGCAACACACGCAAACATAAACTGAAGGACACACGCACCCACTCACACGCACCCAAACATGCATCCGCACCCACACACCCACACACACGCGCCCACACAAACACACACATACACACACACATACACACACAAAAACACACGCGCCAAAACACGAACACACACACACATGCACCCACACACGCACACATACACATATATGCTCCACACACGCTCACCTACACACACACGGACGCACCCTCTCACACACGCCACAAACGCACTCACACACACACATACGCCCACAAACGCGCCAACACACGCACACACACAGACGCACCCACGCACACACGCACCAACATGCACACACACGCGACAACACACGCACATATACATACACATGCACCACACACGTACCCACACACACACCACACACGCACCCACACTAACCAACACACGCACACTCACACACACGCAGAAACACACATCCACACGCATCCACACGCTCCCACAAATACAAGCACTCTAACACCCACCCACCCACCCACCCACCCACACACACACACACACACACACACACACACACACACACACACATATCCACACAAATATCCACACACATACACTCACACACACACACACACGCACTCACTCACACTCACCCACACACGCAGAAACACGTTCCAACACACTCACCCACACAAGCACCGACACTAACACATGCAACTACACAAGCACCAACACACGCACCCATGCACGCATACATGCGCGCCAACACACGCACACATACACACAAGTGAACCACACACGCATTCTTACACACGCACCCTCACACGCACCGAAACACACACCAATACAAACACACACATGCGCCAGCACAAGCACACACACACCCACCCACACCCACACACGCACCAACACCCACGCACCCACGCACACGCACCAACACACGAGCCCATACATGCTCCCATCAACACACCCACCACACACGCATCCACACACACATTCGCAAACACAAATACACATACACACACCCACTCTTACCCACACACGAACTAACACACGCACACACACACACACACACACACACACACACACACACACACACACACACATGCACCGAGACAGGCACACATACACACACACTCCATCAAACACTCAACCACACACTCACCCACACACGCACCGCACACGCACACACTTTCTCTGTCTCTCTAGCTCACTCTCTCTGCATCACACGCCCGCGCACACACAGATACACACACAAAAAACCACCCACACACGCACCCTCACGCACCAACGCAAGCACTTACACACACGCACACTCACCCACAAACGCATTCACACGCGAACCCACCCACACGCACGCGCCAGCACAAACACACACGCACCCACACACCCACACCCACACACGCACCAACACCCACGCACCCACACACACGCACCAACACACGAGCCCACACATGCTCCCATAAACACACACGCACCTCACTCGCATCCACACACACATGCGACCAATCAAACACACATACACACACCTACTCGTACCCACTCACGAACTATCACACGCGCTCACACAAACACACACACCGACACACGCACCCATACACACACTCCAACAAACACTCACACACGCACCGCACACGCACTCACTTTCTCTGTCTCTCTAGCTCACTCTCTCTCTGTCACACGCCCGCGCACACACACATTTACGCACACAAAAACCCACCCACACACGCACCCTCACGCACCAACGCAACCACATACATACACACGCACCCACACCCATTCACCAACAAAAGCAATCTCACGCGAACGCACACACACACGCACGCGCCAGCACAAACTCACACTCACCCATACACACGCACCCATACAGGCACCCACAAAAGCACACACGCGTGGCAACACACGTAGACATACACACACCTGAACGACACACGCACCCACACATTCGTACCCAAACACGCATCCACACCCACACACCCACACACACGCGCCGACACACACACACACACATACATACACACACACACACACACACACACACACACACAAACACACGCGCCAAAACACGAACACAAATACACATGCACCCACACACGCACACATACACACACATTCTCCACACACGCACCCCCACACACACACGGTCGCACACTCTCACACGCGCCAAACAAACACACTCACACACACATACGCCCCCACACCCGCCAACACACGCACACACTCAGACGCACCCACGCTCACAAACGCACCCAACCTCACACGTACCCACACAGAAACACCCACACACGCACCAACATGTACACCCACGCGGCAACACACGGACGCACACACAAACATGCACCACACACGTACCCACAAACAAGCACCGTCACACGCACCTACAAACACACACGTGCCCACACGCACACATACACCCACCCACACACGCAACCACGCACAGATGCGTCCACACACACATATACACACACGCACCCACACACACGCTCCCACACACGAATCCACACACGCAGCGTGTGTATGGGTGGTTATGTGTGTGTGCGTGTGTCGGTGGGTGTGTGGGTGCATATGTGGTTTCGTGTGTGTGTGCGTGTGTTGGCGCGGGTGTGTGCGCGGGTGGGTGCGTTTGTGGGTACGGGTGTGTGGGTGCGTGTGTGTGGGTGCATGTATGTGAATGCGTGTGTTGGTACGTGTGTGTGTGCGTGTGTGGATTGGTGAGTGGGTGCCTGTGTGTGCTTGCGTGGTTGGGCACATATCTGTGTGGGTGCCTGTGTTTGTGTGTGGGAGCTTGTGTGTGGTGCGTGTGTGTATATGTGCGGTTGTGGATTCGTGTGTGGGTGCGTGTGAGTGTCCGTGCGTGTGTGGGTGAGTGTGACTGGGTGCGTTTGTAGTTGCGTGTGTGTGTGTGTGTGGGTGCGTGTGTGTATGTAAGAGTGTTTGTGCGCATGTGTGTATGTGGGTGCATGTGAGTGGGTGCATGTGTGTGTGTTTGTGTGTGTGGGTACATGTATGTGTAGGTGCGTGTGTGTGGATGTGTTTGTGTGCGTGTGTTGGCTTGTGTTTGTGTGTGTGTGTGGATGCCTGTGTGTCGGTGCGTGTGTGAGTGCGTGTGTGGATTCGTGTGTGGGGGCATGTCTGTGTGTGCGTTTGCAAGTGTGGATTCGTGTGTATGTGCGTGTGTCTGCGTGTGTTGGCGCGTGTGTGTGCGTGTGTGGATGCATGTGTGGATTCGTGTGTGGGTGCGTGTGTGTGCTTGCGTAGGTGGGCACCTTTCTGTGTTGGTGCTTTCGTGTGTGTGTGGGTGCGTGTGTGTGTGGTGCGTGTGTGTATGTGTGCGTGTGTGGGTTTGTTTCGTGTGAGCGTGCGTGTGTGGGCGCTTTTCTGTCTGGGTGCGTGTGTGGGTGCGTGTGTGTGCGTGTGAGTGCTTGTGCGCGTGTGTGTATGTGGGTCCGGAAGTGGGTGTGGGTGTGTGTGGGTGCGTGTGTGTGTGCGTGTTTTGGCGCGTGTGTGTGCGTGTGTGGGTGCGTTTGTCGTTTGGTGCGTGTGTGTGTACGTCTGTGTCCGTTTGTGTGTATGTGTGTGCGCCTGTCTGCGCGTGCGTGTGTGGGTGCGTATGTTTGCGCGTGTGTGTTCATTTGTGTGTTTGTGTCTGCCTGTGGGGTGCGTGTGTTGGCGTGTGTGTGCGTCTGTAGATGCGTGTGTGTGGGTGCATGTGTGTGTGGGTGCGTCTGAGGGTGCGTTTGTGTGTCGGTGAGTGTGTGGGTGCGTGAGTGGATCCGTGTGTGGGTGCCTGTGTGTGGGGGCATGTCTGTGTGTGCGAGTGTCGGTGTGTGTGTGGGTGCAAGTGTGGATTCCTGTGTATGTTCGTGTGTGTGCGTGTGTTGGCGCGTGTGTGTGTGCGTGTGGGTGCATGTGTGGGGGCGTGTATGTGGGTGCGTGTGTGAGTGCGTGTGTTGGTGCGTGTGTGGGTGCCGGTGTGGATTTGTGTGTGGGTGGGTGTGTGTGCGTGCGTGTGTGGGTACATATATGTGTGTGCGTGCGTGTGTGTGCGTGCGTGTGTGTGTGGGTGCGTGTGTGTGTGGTGCATGTGTTTGTATGTGTGGTTGTTTGGTGTGTGTGTGTGTGTTTGTGTTTGTGAGTGTGTTTGCGCGTGTGTGGGTGCGTGTGTGTGGGAGCGTTTGTGTGAGTGCATGTTTGTGTGTGCGTGAGTCGGTGAGTGTGTCGGTGCGTGTGTGGATTTGTGTGTGTGTGGGTGTATGTGGGTGCGTGTGTGTCTGTGTGTATATGTGTGTATGGGCGCGTGTTGTCGCGTGTGTGTGCATGTTTGTGCGTGTGTGGGTGCTTGTGTGTGGGTACGTGTGAGTGTGGGTGCGTGTATGTGCGGGTGCATTTGTGTGAGTGCGTGTGTTGGTGTGTGTGTAGGTGCCGGTGTGGATTTGTGTGTTGGTGCGTGAGTGTG
>OZ024854.1:43179066-43184066 GCA_964017155.1 Oasisia sp. SBJ-2009
ACACACAAACAAACAAACACAAACATCCGCGAATCCACACACGCACCCATACACGCGCAATCACACACACACATACACATGCATCATCACATTCGCACCCACACTCACACGCAAGCACCCACACACACGCGCCCACACAAATACACACACGCACCCACACACACGCACCGAACCACCCACGCACACACACGCGCCAACACACGCACACATACACACACACGCACACATGAACCACGCGCGCACTCAAACACACGCAAGCACCCACACACAAGCGCCCACACACATACACACACGCATCCACACACGCACCCACAGACGCACACACCCACAAACACACACGATTCCAGACACGCACCCACATCTGCACCGACACACGCACACACACTTACACGCACCCACACACGCACACACACGCGGTAACACACGCACATACATTCACACACACAAACGCACCCACACTCACACGTACCCACACATGCACCAACACACGCACCCACACACACACACACGCGGCAGCACAAGCACACAAACACGCACCCACACACAGGCACCCCCCCACACGCACACATATACATACATACATACACACACACACACACATGCACCCAAACACACGCACCCACACACACGCACCCACACACGCACACCGCCAATTACGCACCCATACACGCGCAATCACACACCCACACCCACACACATGCATCACAGTCGCACCCACACTCACACGCAAGCACCCACAAACACGCACCCACACACATACACACACGCACCCACACACACGCACCCAACCACCCAAGCACACACACGCGCCAACACACGCACACATACACACACACGCACACGCACACTTGAACCACGCGCGCACTCACACACTCGCAAGCACCCACACACGTGCGCCCAGACACATACACACACGCATCCACACACGCACCCACAGACGCACACACCCACAAACACACACGATTCCAGACACGCACCCACATCTGCACCGACACACGCACACACACATACAAGCACCCACACACGCACACACACGCGCCAACACACGCACATACTTACACACACAAACGCACCCACACTAACACGTACCCACACATGCACCAACACACGCACCCACAAACACACACACACACGCGGCAGCAGAAGCACACAAACACGCACCCACACACAGGCACCCACACACAGGCACCCACACACACACACACACACACACACACACACACACACACACACACATACATACATACATACATACATACATACATACGTGCACACACACACACACACACACACACACACACACACACACACGCACGCACACGCACATACACGCACGCACGCACGCGCGCGCGCGGGCCAACACACGCACACGGAAGCATCCTCAGACACGCGTCACACACACACCCACCACATACACCCTCACACGCGCCAACACACGCACACACACACCCACACAAACAAACGCACCCACCCTCACACGTAGCCACTCCCTCTGACCACTTCACACTTGCGTCTGACCTGAACAAACCTCTCTCATGGGCAAAGACATGGCAGATGGATTTTAATGTGTCAAAGTGTGCTATCGGTTACTACGAAGAGGAACATATCAACCTGTAACTACTTCATGGGGAGCCAACAAATACCTCGGAGTGACAACCAGGACTACCTGGGCGTTACCATCAACTCAAAATTATCGTGGCAACAAAGTGCAGAACAAAGCCAGCAAGACACTTGGCTTACTCAAAAGAACACTGCATGCGGCGCCACCGCGAGTGAGACAAACAGGATACGAGGTACTCGTGCGACCAACACTCGAGTTTGCCACACGCGCCTGGGCACCTCACACAAAGACAGGCATTCAGACAATAGAGCGCGTACAAAGATCCGCTGCGCGGTTTTTCACCGGTGATTACCGCAGAACGTCAAATGTCAGTGATATGTGCACTAACTTGATGTGGAACTCCTTGTACACACGAAGGCGGATAAGAGATGCAATTTTTCTTTTAATTCACCACGGACTAATGCACATCAGCTTGCATGTCATCATCACCAAAGCAGATGCGCGCACCAGACGCCAACACAAGAACAAACTACGAACACTACACTCACCCACACACTCGTCGCTCAAGCACACACTTTTTCAGGCTCTCTAGCTTATTCTCTCGGTCACACGCACGCGCACACACACATATACACACACAAAAACCCACCCACAAACGCACCCTGACGCACCAACGCAAACACATAGACACACACGCACCCACACACACTCGCCCACAAACGCACTCACACGCGAACCCACAAACACACCCACACGCAAGCGCCAGCAGAAACACACACGCACTCATCCACACGCACCCATACACGCACCCACACAGGCACACACGCGCGGCAACACACGCAAACATAAACTGAAGGACACACGCACCCACTCACACGCACCCAAACATGCATCCGCACCCACACACACACACACACACACACACACACACACACACACACACACACACACACGCACCAACATGCACACACACGCGACAACACACGCACATATACATACACATGCACCACACACGTACCCACACACACACCACACACGCACCCACACTAACCAACACACGCACACTCACACACACGCAGAAACACACATCCACACGCATCCACACGCTCCCACAAATACAAGCACTCTAACACCCACCCACCCACCCACACACACACACACACACACACACACACACACACACATATCCACACAAATATCCACACACATACACTCACACACACACACGCACTCACTCACACTCACCCACACACGCAGAAACACGTTCCAACACACTCACCCACACAAGCACCGACACTAACACATGCAACTACACAAGCACCAACACACGCACCCACGCACGCATACATGCGCGCCAACACACGCACACATACACACAAGTGAACCACACAGCATTCTTACACACGCACCCTCACACGCACCGAAACACACACCCATACAAACACACACATGCGCCAGCACAAGCACACACACACACCCACCCACACCCACACACGCACCAACACCCACGCACCCACGCACACGCACCAACACACGAGCCCATACATGCTCCCATCAACACACCCACCACACACGCATCCACACACACATTCGCACACACAAATACACATACACACACCCACTCTTACCCACACACGAACTAACACACGCACACACACACACACACACACACACACACACACACACACACATGCACCGAGACAGGCACACATACACACACACTCCATCAAACACTCAACCACACACTCACCCACACACGCACCGCACACGCACACACTTTCTCTGTCTCTCTAGCTCACTCTCTCTGCATCACACGCCCGCGCACACACAGATACACACACAAAAAACCACCCACACACGCACCCTCACGCACCAACGCAAGCACTTACACACACGCACACTCACCCACAAACGCATTCACACGCGAACCCACCCACACGCACGCGCCAGCACAAACACACACGCACCCACACACCCACACCCACACATCACCAACACCCACGCACCCACACACACGCACCAACACACGAGCCCACACATGCTCCCATAAACACACACGCACCTCACTCGCATCCATACACACATGCGACCAATCAAACACACATACACACACCTACTCGTACCCACTCACGAACTAACACACGCGCTCACACAAACACACACACCGACACACGCACCCATACACACACTCCAACAAACACTCACACACGCACCGCACACGCACTCACTTTCTCTGTCTCTCTAGCTCACTCTCTCTCTGTCACACGCCCGCGCACACACACATTTACCCACACAAAAACCAACCCACACACGCACCCTCACGCACCAACGCAACCACATACATACACACGCACCCACACCCATTCACCAACAAAAGCATTCTCACGCGAACGCACACACACACGCACGCGCCAGCACAAACTCACACTCACCCATACACACGCACCCATACAGGCACCCACAAAAGCACACAAGTGTGGCAACACACGTAGACATACACACACCTGAACGACACACGCACCCACACATTCGTACCCAAACACGCATCCACACCCACACACCCACACACACGCGCCGACACACACACACACACATACATACACACACACACACACACACACACACCAACACACGCGCCAAAACACGAACACAAATACACTTGCACCCACACACGCACACATACACACACATTCTCCACACACGCACCCCCACACACACACGGTCGCACACTCTCACACGCGCCAAACAAACACACTCACACACACATACGCCCCCACACCCGCCAACACACGCACACACTCAGACGCACCCACGCTCACAAACGCACCCAACCTCACACGTACCCACACAGAAACACCCACACACGCACCAACATGTACACCCACGCGGCAACACACGGACGCACACACAAACATGCACCACACACGTACCCACAAACAAGCACCGTCACACGCACCTACAAACACACACGTGCCCACACGCACACATACACCCACCCACACACGCAACCACGCACAGATGCGTCCACACACACATATACACACACGCACCCACACACACGCTCCCACACACGAATCCACACACGCAGCGTGTGTATGGGTGGTTATGTGTGTGTGCGTGTGTCGGTGGGTGTGTGGGTGCATATGTGGTTTCGTGTGTGTGTGCGTGTGTTGGCGCGGGTGTGTGCGCGGGTGGGTGCGTTTGTGGGTGCGGGTGTGTGGGTGCGTGTGTGTGGGTGCATGTATGTGAATGCGTGTGTTGGTACGTGTGTGTGTGCGTGTGTGGATTGGTGAGTGGGTGCCTGTGTGTGCTTGCGTGGTTGGGCACATATCTGTGTGGGTGCCTGTGTTTGTGTGTGGGAGCTTGTGTGTGGTGCGTGTGTGTGTATGTGCGGTTGTGGATTCGTGTGTGGGTGCGTGTGAGTGTCCGTGCGTGTGTG
>OZ024854.1:43189066-43246566 GCA_964017155.1 Oasisia sp. SBJ-2009
ACACACCACACACCACACACCACACACCACACACCACACACCACACACCACACACCACACACCACACACCACACACCACACACACACACACCACACACCACACACCACACTTTGTAACCTATTGTAATATGCCAATCCAACTCAGTTGAGTTGCTAATAAAAGTTGTGTGTAATTATTACACGCGGACGAGAATGACATATGAATTGTCTGAGACACGCGCGGTGGAGACTGACTTATATGAATAGACTGAGATATACGCGGAAGAGACAGACTTATATGAATAGACGTAGATGCACGTGGACCAGACAGATTTATTTTATATATACGAGACACAAGCGGACAAGACAGACATATATGAATAGACGTAGATACACGCGGACAAGACTGACTGATACGAGTAAACGTAGATACACGCGGACGAGACAGATTTACATGGAAAGACAGACTTAGATACACGCGGACGCGACTGACATAAATGAATAGACTTAAATAAAGGCGGAATAGACTGACTGATATGAATAGACTTAGATACATGCGGACGATACAGAGTTACATGCATATACATAGATACACGCAGACGAGCCTGACGTGTATGAATAGACGTAGATACTCGCGGAAAAGACAGACTTATATGAATAAACATGGATACACGCGGACGATATATGAAGAGACGTAGATACACCCGGAAGAGACTGACTGATGTGAATAGACTTAGACACACGGGAAGAGAGTGATTTATATGAACACACTTAGATACACGCGGACGAGACTGACTTAAATGAATTGACAGGTAAACGCGGACGATACAAGACTTGTGTCAATACAAGTAGATACAGGCGTGTGAGATATATTTATATGAATGGACGTAGTTACACGCGGAACAGACTGACTGATATAAATAGACTTAGATACATGCGGAAGAGACTGACTTTTATGAACACACTTAAATACACGCGAGTGAGACTGATTTCTAAGAATAGACTTAGATACACGCGGACGAGACTGACTTATATGAATAGACTTAGAAAAACGCAGATAAGACGTATTTTCATGAATAGACTTAGGTACACGCGGACGAGACTGACTTATGTGAATTACCGTAGATACACGCGGACGGTACAGACTTATACAAAGACACGTAGATACACTCGGACGAGACGAGAGTTATATCAATAGACTTGGATACACGCGGAAGAGACTGACTGGTAGGAATAGACTTAAATACACGCGACTGAGACTGACTGATATGAATAGACTTAGATATACGCGGACGAGAATGACTTATATAAATAGACTTAGATAAACCCGGACGAGACTGACTTATATGAATAAACTTACATAAACCCGGATGAGACTGACTTTGGTGAATAGACTTAGATACACGCGGACAAGACTGACATATATAAATAGACGTAGATACACGCGGACGAGACAGACTGATATCAATAGATGTAGATACACGCGGACGAGACTGTCTTATATAAATAGACTTAGATAAACGCGGACGAGTCTGACTGGTATGAATACTGGTATAAAATGTTCTGCTGCCTGAAAAAAGACATTCCATATATAATATTACTAGAACGAATAGATTCCGTAACTCCTTTATACCGTGGGCTTTATTCAAATGTCAGTAAAAAGGCTATTAGTACGGTATTATTTGCGGTATCAAATGTATTTCTATAGTATTTGTATGATATTTTGATGAGTTATTTGTAACCTATTGTAATATGCCAATCCAACTCAGTTGAGTTGCTAATAAAAGTTGTGTGTAATTATTACACGCGGACGAGAATGACATATGAATTGTCTGAGACACGCGCGGTGGAGACTGACTTATATGAATAGACTGAGATATACGCGGAAGAGACAGACTTATATGAATAGACGTAGATGCACGTGGACCAGACAGATTTATTTTATATATACGAGACACAAGCGGACAAGACAGACATATATGAATAGACGTAGATACACGCGGACAAAACTGACTGATACGAGTAAACGTAGATACACGCGGACGAGACAGATTTACATGGAAAGACAGACTTAGATACACGCGGACGCGACTGACATAAATGAATAGACTTAAATAAAGGCGGAATAGACTGACTGATATGAATAGACTTAGATACATGCGGACGATACAGAGTTACATGCATATACATAGATACACGCAGACGAGCCTGACGTGTATGAATAGACGTAGATACTCGCGGAAAAGACAGACTTATATGAATAAACATGGATACACGCGGACGATATATGAAGAGACGTAGATACACCCGGAAGAGACTGACTGATGTGAATAGACTTAGACACACGGGAAGAGAGTGATTTATATGAACACACTTAGATACACGCGGACGAGACTGACTTAAATGAATTGACAGGTAAACGCGGACGATACAAGACTTGTGTCAATACAAGTAGATACAGGCGTGTGAGATATATTTATATGAATGGACGTAGTTACACGCGGAACAGACTGACTGATATAAATAGACTTAGATACATGCGGAAGAGACTGACTTTTATGAACACACTTAAATACACGCGAGTGAGACTGATTTCTAAGAATAGACTTAGATACACGCGGACGAGACTGACTTATATGAATAGACTTAGAAAAACGCAGATAAGACGTATTTTCATGAATAGACTTAGGTACACGCGGACGAGACTGACTTATGTGAATTACCGTAGATACACGCGGACGGTACAGACTTATACAAAGACACGTAGATACACTCGGACGAGACGAGAGTTATATCAATAGACTTGGATACACGCGGAAGAGACTGACTGGTAGGAATAGACTTAAATACACGCGACTGAGACTGACTGATATGAATAGACTTAGATATACGCGGACGAGAATGACTTATATAAATAGACTTAGATAAACCCGGACGAGACTGACTTATATGAATAAACTTACATAAACCCGGATGAGACTGACTTTGGTGAATAGACTTAGATACACGCGGACGAGTCTGACTGATATGAATAGATTTAGATAAACGCGGACGAGTCTGACTGATATGAATAGATTTAGATACACGCGACTGGTATGAATAGGCGAAGATACCCGTGGGCGAGGTAGAGTTATATGAATAGATGTATGGAAGCACCGGCCCGTCATAAAGGCGGAATAGCCTCACGACGTAATTATTCGTGCGAAACGACGCAATTATTTGCGTCGTGAATAATTTCTATTTTTGACACGACGTAAATAAAATTACGTAGTGTCGCCATTTAGCGAAACGACGTAATACGAATTACGTCGTGTCAAAAATTCGAAATGCGTCGTTGCGCTACATGGCGACACATCGCAATTTGATTTACGTCGTGTCAAAATACGACATGCTCGAGCCTCTAAATTCTTGTAGTGCATCAAGTCAACCAATCACGGCACATTTCGGAATTCGTTTTTCGTTATGCTTCGGTCGCACTGCCACTTCGGGTGGCCGGTAAAACTAGGTAGTTTCGGCGGGATACTTCGGTCGCACTGGATGCGTTTTGAAAACAAACTCGCAGAAATTGCATCGGCGAAGTGGTATATGTAAGTACCTATAGGTAATTTTTGGTCGTTTCCGCGCTGTTTTTTATGTTTCGACAATTTAATAAACTTTACTCAACCTTATATGTAGATGCATAAATCGAGAGTAGATGTATTTATTTGGTAACTGCAACTATGTTGATGCAAGTTATTTTAAAGATAGTTTGTAAAATATTTGACTTAGGAGGCCCCTATTATGACTAATAAATAGTCGCTATCTTAGGGGCCACTTTGGGTTTTTAAATTAGCTATTTTTTATGTAATTATTGAATGCCACTGACGGACCATTACGGATAGCCCAATTGTATTTAGGAGCATGTATATTCCTGAGCATTGTTTATTAACATTTGCTACTTTACGCATATTGCAAATATAGGATATGTGGTAAAAATATAATACGTTAATGGCTTAATGTATTGCTAGAGTTAGTGTTAATTCATTATAACTAGAGTTAGTGTTCATTCATTATTATTTTGCATATGTAGTAATGTATAACAGTAGAGGTATGTTTACATATGTGAGTAATATGCTGCTTTACATAATGTGTCTTTTTTAAATTGTGATTTGATTAAACAAATATATGTTTTGATTAAACAAATATAGGTATTGTTTATTGTGTGAGGCAGGCTATTTTTAATACTTTTTTTACAAATGTATATTATGTCCTGAATGTGTGCTGTGTGCTGGTGTGAAATGATTATGCATATTTCTGGTTTGTTTTATCTGCCAATTTTGGAAGTATGCGGGTAATGTTTTATGTTTATGTTTATAATAAAATTATATCATAATATAATATAAGTTGGTATTCAACTTCGCCGATGCAATTTCTGCGAGTTTGTTTTCAAAACGGAGCCAGTGCGACCGAAGTATCCCGCCTTTGCGAACGATGCTTTCGTTCGGTTAACGCATTGTCGCCTTTCCAAACGATGTTTTCGAAGCGCTTTCGCCTTTGAGAGCGACGTTTTCGATCGGCAAAAGCGTTTTCGCCTTTGCGAACGACGCTTTCGCTCAGTGAAAGCATTTTTGACTTTGCGAGCGACGATAAATACGTTTTCTTATTTCCGAGCCACATTTTTACCAGGCCATGTTTTCGCTCGGTAAATACGTTTTCAAATTTGTGAGCCACGTTTTCGCTTGGTATAAAACGTTTTCGCCTTGGCTCGAAAAGTCGAAAACGCGTTTATCGAGCGAAAACGCAAACGCGAAAACGCCTTTTACCAAGTTAAAACGCGTATTTCTAATGAAAACATATTAACGAGCGAAAACGTCGCTCGCAAATTCGAAACCGCTTTTACCGAGCGAAAACGTCGCTCGCAAAGGCGAAAACGCTTCGCCTTTGAAAGAAACGTTTTCGCTTGGTAGACGATTTTGCTCCTTTGCGGGAGACATATTTTCTCGGTAAGTCGAAAACAGAGCTAAAATGTCGCTCACAAAGTCGAAAACGCCCTTACCGAGTAAAAACGTACCTCCTAAAAAAGAAAATGAGTTCACCGAGCAAAAACAAGGCTCACTGAGCGAAGATATTGCGATAAACGCGATTTCGGAGTTAAGACGTGGCTCGCAAAGGCGGAAAAGAGTTTACCTAGCTAATACGTCCCTCCCAGAGGCGAAAACGCGTTTACCAAGCGAAAGCGTGCCGCAGAAAGTCGGAAACTTTTTTCCGACGCAAATGCTCAGGCAAAAAAGCCTTTCCCGAGCGAAAACGCATATTAACGAGCGAATACGCGTCTACATAGCAAAAACGGAAGGGCGGAAGCGCGTTTACCGAGCTGATATATTCCTCACAAAAGGCGAAAAGTTTACCTTAGCGAAAACGTGGCCCGGAAAGGCGGTAACGCTTTTACCGAGAGAAAACGTCGCAAGGAAAGGCGAAAGAGAGCTTACCAAGTGAAAACGCGTTTACCTAGCGAAAACGCGTTCTCCGAGCGAAAACGTGGCTCGGAAAGTTTCAAACGCGTTTACCTAGCGAAAACGTGCCCCGGAAAGGCGGAAACGTTTTTACCGAGAAAAAAAGACGCAAGCAAACGCGAAAAAGCGATTACCGAGGGAAAACCTCGCTCACAAAGGCGGAAGCGCGTTTACCGAGTTCATACGTTCGTCGTAAAGGGGAAAATGCCTTTATCTAGCGAAAACGTGCTTCGGAAAGCGGAAACGTTTTTTTCCTAGAGAAAACGACGCAAGCAAAAGCGAAAAAGCAGTTACCGAAGGCAAAAGCGTCTACCGAGCGAAAACGCGTTTTCCCTTGGTAAACTCTTTTTCGCCTTTGCTTGCGTCGTTTTATCTCGGTAAGAAGCGTTACCGCCTTTCCAGGGCACGTTTTCTCTAGGTAAACGTGAGGAATGCATCAGCTGGGTAAACGCGCTTTCCCCTTTGCGAGCGACGTTTTCGCTTTTGCATGCAACGGCTTCACTCGGTAGACGCTTTTTCAACTTTGCGAGCCATATTTGTTTTGTGTTAAGGTGTTTTCGCCTTTGAGAGGGACGTTTTCGTTAGGTTAACTGGTTTTCGCTCACTTATCGCTTTTTTGCTCGGTAAACGCATTTTCGCATTTACAAACGTTATTTTCGCTAGGTAAAACCGTTTTCGTATTTGCGAGAGACGTTTCTCGGTAAAGGCTTTTTGGCCTTTCTGAGGTATATTTTCGCCCGGTAAACGCGTTTAAAACTTTGTGAGCGACGTTTTAGCTCTGTTTTGGACTTACCTAAAGTATATGTCTCTGGCAAAGCAGCAAAAGCGTCTACCGAGCGGAAACGTTGCTGTCAAAGGGGAAAACAGGTTTACCGAACGAAAACGTTGCTTGCTAACGCAGCAAAGCGTTTATCGAGAGAATACGGACCCCGCAAAAGCAAAAACGCGATAAACGCGATTACAGTGTTACAACGTCGTTCGCAAATGCGAAAATGCATTGATAGAGCGAAAACGTGGCTCACAAAGTCGAAAACTCGTTTACCGAGCGAAAACATCCCTCGCAAAGGCGAAAAGGTTGTAACTAGAGAAAACGTCTCACGTAAAGCCCAAAACGCTTCTTCCGAGCGAAGACTTAGCTCGCAAACGCGAAAATCCGTCTACCGTGGTAATACATCCCTCGCTAAGGCGAAAATTTACCAAGCGAAAACCTGCCCTGCAAAGGCGGAAACTTTTTTATCGAGAGAAAGCGACACAAGCAAAGGCGAAAAACAGTTTCCCGAGAGAAAACACATATTAAAGAGCGAATACGCGTCAATATAGCGAAAACACGCTAACCGGTCGAAAAATCGTTTAACGAGCGAAAATGTCGCTCACAAAGGCCGAAACGCGTTTACCGAACTAATACATTCCTAGCAAAGGTGAAAACGCGTTTACCTAGCGAAAACGTGCCCCGGAAAGGCGGAAAAGCTTTTAACCGAGAAAAAACGATGCAAGCAAACGCGAAAAAGCGATTACCGAGGGAAAACGTCGCTCACAAAGGCGGAAGCTTGTTTACCGAGCTCATACGTTCCTGGTAAAAGCGAAAACGCGTTTACCTAGCGAAAACGTGTTTCGAAAGGCGGAAACGTTTTTTTCCGAGAGAAAACGAAGCAAGCAAAGGCGAAAAAGCGGTTACCGAGTGTAAAAGCGTTTACGGAGCGAAAACGCGTTCCCGGAGCGAAAACGTAACTGTGAAAGGCGAAAAAGCCTTTACCGAGCGAAAGACGTCGCTCGCAAAGTGGAAAACGCTTTTACCAAGCCAAAATTACGTTTACAATTGCGAAAATGCGTCTATCGAGCGAAAACTCCATAACCGAGTGAAGACTCCTCGCAAAGGCAAAAATGTGTTTACTGAGCGACATTTCCGCTCGGAAAACGCGTTTTCGTTTTTGCTCGGTGAAGACATTTTTGTCTTTAAGAGACACGTTTTTACTCGGTAAACGCTCTGTAGACATGTTTTCGGTCGGTAAATGCGTTTTCCACTTTGTGAGCGACATTTTAGCTCTGTTTCGACTTACCGAGAGAATATGTCTCACGCAAAGGCGCAAAATCGTCAACCGAGCGAAAGGTTTCTTTCAAAGGCGAAATCACGTTTACCAAACGAAAACGTTGCTTGTAACGCTGCAACGCATTTATCGAGGGAATACGTACCCCGCAAAAGCGACAACGCGATAAATGCGATTACGATGCGTCGTTCGCAAGTCGAAAACTCGTTTACAGAGCGAAAACATCTATCGCAAATGCGAAAAGCATGTAACTAGACAAAACGTCTCACGTAAAGGCCAAAACGCTTCTTCCGAGCGAAGATTTCGCTCGCATGGGCAAAAAATGCTTTTTCGAGCGAAAACGGCTCGCAGAGGCGGAAACGCGTCTACCGTGCTAATACGTCCCTTGCAAAATCAAAAATACGTTTAGCAAGCAAAAACGTGCCCTCGAAAGGCGGAAACGTTTTTATCGAGAGAAAGCGACACAAGCATAGGCTAAAAAGCGTTTCCCGAGCGAAAACGCATATTAACGAGCGAATACGCGTCTATATAGCGAAAACGCGCTAACGAAGCGAAAAATCTTTTACCGAGTGACAACGTCGCTCCCAAAGGCGAAAACGCTTTTTTCCAAGCGAAAACACGTTACCCGGGTGAAAACGTAACTCGGAAATGCGAAAAAGCCTTTACCCATAGAAAACGTCGCTCGGTTAACGCATTTTTCGCTCGGTAGACGTCGTTTTCACCTGTGGGAGCGACGTTTTCGCTCGGTAAAAGCGTTTTAGGCTTTTCGAGCGACGTTTTCGCTCGGAAAACACGTTTTCATTCGGAAAACGCGTATTAGCTCGCATTTGCGTTTTCGCTCGGTAAAGCGTTTTAAGTTTGCGAGCGACGTTTTCGCTCTGTGAAAGCGTTTTCGAATTTGCGAGGCAGCTTTTTTGTTGGTAAAGGCGTTATTGTCTTTGCGAGCCAAGTTTTCGCTCGGTGAACGCGTTTTCGCCTTTGCGTGCGTCGGAAATGCGAAAAAACTTTTTAGTGATCGAAAATGCCTTTACCACAAAAGCGAAAATCCGTTTATGGAGCGAAAACATCGCTCGCAAAGGCGAAAACGCGACTACCCAGCAAAAACATCGCTCACAAAATGGTATATCCGTTTATCGAGGGAAAACGTGGCACTGAAAATCGAAAACGCGTTTACAGATCTAAGACGTCATTACTTCCTCTAGGCAGAATTGTTTTTGCCTTTGCGACCGACGTTTTCGCTCGGTAAAGGCTTTTTCGCCTTTCCGAGGTACGTTTTCGCTCGATAAACGCGTTTGAAACTTTCTGAGCCACGTTTTCTCTCGAGGAACGCGTTTTCGCTCGGTAAACGCGTTTTCCCTTGGTAACCTTTTTTTCGCCTTTACTTGCGTCGTTTTATCTCGGTAAGAAGCGTTACCGCCTTTCCGGGGCACGTTTTCGCTAGGTAAACGTTTTCGCCGTTGTGAGGAATGCATGAGCTCGGTAAACGCGCTTCCGCTTTAGGAGCCACGCTTTCGCTCGGAAAACGCGTTTTCGCTCGGCTCGGCTCGATAGACGCATTTTCGCCATTGCAAACGTTATTTTCGCTTGGTAAAAGCGTTTTCGCATTTGCGAGCGACGTCTTCGCTGGGTAAAGCGATTTCGCGTTTGCGAGCGACGTTTTTCGCTCGGTAAAGTCTTTTTGTCCTTTCTGAGGTAAATTTTTGCTGCAACGCATTTATCGAGGAAATACGTACCCCACAAAAGCGACAACGTGATAAATGCGATTATGATGCTAAAACGTCGTTCGCAAATGAGAAAAATGCATTTATTGAGCGAAAACGTCGAAACAAAGTCGAAAACTCGTTTACCGAGCGAAAACATCCCTCGCAAATGCGAAAAGCTTGTAACTAGATAAAACGTCTCACGTAAAGGCGAAAACGCTTCTTCTGAGCGAAGATTTCGCTCGCAAAGGCAAAAATGCTTTTTCCGAGCAAAACGTGGCTCGCAGAGGCGGAAACGCGTCTACCGTACTAATACGTCCCTTGCAAAAACAAAAATACGTTTAGCAAGCAAAAACGTACCCCGGAAAGGCGGAAACGTTTTTATCGAGAGAAAGCGACACAAGCATAGGCTAAAAAGCGTTTCCCGAGCGAAAACACATATTAACGAGCGAATACGCGTCTATATAGCGAAAACGCGCTAACCAAGCGAAAAATCTTTTATCGAGCGACAACGTCGCTCCCAAAGGCGAAAACGCTTTTTACTGAGCGAAAACACGTTACCCGGGTGAAAACGTACCTCGGAAATGCGAAAAAGCCTTTACCCAGCGAAAACGTCGCCCGGTTAACGCATTTCGCTCGGTAAAAGCGTTTTAGGCTTTTCGAGCGACGTTTTCGCTCGGTAAAAGCGTTTTAGGCTTTTCGAGTGACGTTTTCGCTCGGAAAACACGTTTTCATTCAGAAAACGCGTATTAGCTCGATCAACGCGATTTCGCATTTGCGTTTTCGCTCGGTAAAGTGTTTTAAGTTTGCAAGCGACGTTTTCGCTCTGTGAAAGCGTTTTCGAATTTGCGAGGCAGCTTTTTTGTTGGTAAAGGCGTTATTGTCTTTGCGAGCCAAGTTTTCGCTCGGTGAACGCGTTTTCGCCTTTGCGTGCGTCGGAAATGCGAAAACACTTTTTATTGAGCGAAAATGTTAACAAAAGCGAAAATCCGTTTATGGAGCGAAAACATTGCTCCCAAAGGCGAAAACGCGACTACCCAGCAAAAACGTCGCTCATAAAACGGTTTATGCGTTTATCGAGGGAAAACGTGGCACTGAAAATTGAAAACGCGTTTACAGATCTAAGACGTCATTACTTCCTCTAGGCAGAATTGTTTTTGCCTTTGCGACCGAAGTTTTTGCTCGGTAAAGGCGTTTTCGCCTTTCCGAGGTACGTTTTCGCTTGATAAACGTGTTTGAAGCTACGTTTTCGCTCGAGGAACGCGTCTTCGCTCGGTAAACGCGTTTTCCCTTGGTAAACTCTTTTTCGCCTTTGCTTGCGTCGTTTTATCTCGGTAAGAAGCGTTACCGCCTTTCCGGGGCACGTTTTCGCTAGGTAAACGTTTTCGCCGTTGTGAGGAATGCATGAGCTCGGTAAACGCGCTTCCGCCTTTGGAAGCCACGCTTTCGCTCGGAAAACGCGTTTTCGCTCGGAAAACTTTCGGTAAGTGTTTTCGCTTTTACAAGCAACGGCTTCACTCGGTAGACGCTTTTTCAACTTTGCGAGGCATATTTATTTTGTGTTAAGGTGTTTTCGCCTTTGAGAGGGACGTTTTCGTTCGGTTAAGTGGTTTTCGCTCGCGTATCGCTTTTTCGCTCGGTAAACGCATTTTCGCATTTAGAAACGTTATTTTAGCTGGGTAAAGCGATTTCGCGTTTACGAGCGACGTTTTCGCTCGGTAAAGGCTTTTTCGCCTTTCTACAGTATATTTTCGCCCGGTAAACTTCGTGAGCGACGTTTTAGCTCTGTTTTGGACTTACCTAGAGTATATGTCTCTCGCAAAGCAGCAAAAGCGTCTACCGACCGGAAACGTTGCTTTCAAAGGGGAAAACATGTTTACCGAGCGAAAACATCCCTCGCAAAAGGCGAAAAGCTTGTAACTAGAGAAAACGTCACATAAAGCCCACAACGCTTCTTCCGAGCGAAAAGTTCGCTCGCAAACGCGAAAACCCGTCTACCGTGCCCGGTCGACGGGCACGGTAGACGTCTTTTTGTACGGTAGACGCCTTTTTGCAAATACAAAAATACGTTTAGCAAGCAAAAACGTGCCCCGGAAAGGCGGAAACGTTTTTATCGAGAGAAAGCGACACAAGCATAGGCTAAAAAGCGTTTCCCGAGCGAAAAAGCATATTAACGAGCGAATACGCGTCTATATAGCAAAAACGCGCTAACCGAGCGAAAAATCTTTTACGTCGCTCCCAAAGGCGAAACCCTTTTTACCGAGAGAAAACGACGCAAAGAAAAACGAAAAAGCGTTTACCGAACGAAAACACGTTACCCGAGTGAAAACGTAACTCGGAAAGGCGAAAAAGCCTTTACCCAGCGTTTTCGCTCGATAGACGGATTTTCGCCATTGCAAACGTTATTTTCGCTTGGTAAAAGGGTTTTCACCTTTGCGATCGAAATCTTCGCTGGGTATAGCGTTATCGCCTTTGCGAGCGACATTTTCGCTCAGTAAAGGCTTTTTCGCCTTTCAGAGTTACGTTTTAGCTCGGGGAACGCGTTTTCTCCTTTGCTAGGAATATATTAGCTCGGTAAACGCGTTTCCGCCTTTGTGAACGACGTTTTCGCTCGTTAAACGATTTTTCGACCGGTTAGCGCATTTTCGCTATATTGAAGCGTATTCGCTCTTTAATATGCGTTTTCGCTCGGGAAGCGGTTTTTTGCCTTTGCTTGTGTCGCTTTCTCTCGATAAAAAAGTTTCCGCCTTTCTGTGGCACGTTTTCGCTTCGTAAACGTATTTTCGCCTTTGCGAGGGACGTATTAGCACGGTAGACGGGTTTTCGCGTTTGCGGGTTCCGTATTCCCTCGATAAACGCGTTGCTGCGTTAGCAAGCAACGTTTTCGTTCGGTAAACGTGTTTTCCCCTTTGAAAGCAACGTTTCCGCTCGGTGGATGCTTTTGCTGCTTTGCGAGAGACATATACTCTAGGTAAGTCCAGAACAGAGATAAAACGTCGCTTACAAAGTTTCAAACGCGAGCGAAAAAGCCTTTACCGAGCGAAAACTTAATTTCGATTTTTCGTGCCACGTTTTCCCTCGATAAACACGTATACGCCTTTGTGAGCGACTTTTTTGCTTGGTACTCGCGTTTTCGCCTTTGCGAGCAATATTTTCGCTCCATAAACGGATTTTCGGTTTTATTAAAGACATTTTCGCTCAATAAAAAGCTTTTTCGCATTTCCGACGAACGCAAAGGCGGAAACGCGTTCACCGAGCGAAAATTTGGTTCGCAAAGACAATAACGCCTTTACCAAAAAAAAACCTGCCTCACAAATTCGAAAACGCTTTTACCGAGCGAAAACGCAAATCGCGTTGATCGAGCTAATACGCGTTTTCCGAATAAAAACGTGTTTTCCGAGCGAAAATGTCGCTCGAAAAGCCTAAAACGCTTTTACCGAGCGAAAACGTCGCTCGCACAGGCGAAAACGCGTCTACAGAGCGAAAAATGCGTTAACCGAGCGACGTTTTTTTCGCCTTTCCGAGTTACTTTTTCACCCGGGTAACGGTAAAAAGCGTTTTCGCCTTTGGGAGCGACGTTTTCGCTCGGTAAAACATTGTTCGCTCGGTTAGCGCGTTTTCGCTATATAGACGCGTATTCGCTCGTTAATATGCGTTTTCGCTCGGGAAACGCTTTTTAGCCTATGCTTGTGTCGCTTTCTCTCGATAAAAACGTTTCCGCCTTTTGAGGGCACGTTTTTGCTTGCTAAACGTATTTTTGTTTTTGCAAGGGACGTATTAGCACGGTAGACGCGTTTCCGCCTCTGCGAGCCACGTTTTCGCTCAGAAAAAGCATTTTTGCCTTTGCGAGTTTTTTTCACCGAGGCCTTTACCTGAGACGTTTTATCTAGTTACAAGCTTTTCGCATTTGCGAGGGATGTTTTCGCTCGGTAAACGAGTTTTCGACTTTGTTTCGACGTTTTCGCTCAATAAATGCATTTTCGCATTTGCGAACGACGTTGTAGCATCGTAGTCGAATTTATCGCGTTGTCGCTTTTGCGGGGTACGTATTCCCTCGATAAATGCGTTGCAGCGTTACAAGCAACGTTTTCGTTTGATAAACGTGATTTCGTCTTTGAAAGAGAGTTTCGTTTTCGCTCGGTAGACGATTTTGCTCCTTTGCATGAGACATATACTCTCGGTAAGTCGAAAACAGAACTAAAAAGTCGCTCACAAAGTCGAAAACGCATTTACCGACCGAAAACGTCTACCAAGCGGAAACGCCTTTACCCGAGTAAAAACGTACCTCTTAAAGACGAAAATGCGTTCACCGAACATAAACGAAAACGCGTTTTCCGAGCGGAAATGTCGCTCAGTAGACACATTTTCGCCTTTGCGAGGAAAGTCTTTTTCGCCTTTCAGAGTTACGTTTTCGCTCGGGGAACGCGTTTTCGCTCGGTAAACGCTTTTTCCCTCGGTAAACGCTTTTTCGCCTTTGCTTGCGTCGTGTTCTCTCGGAAAAAAGCATTTCCGCCTTTCCGAGGCACGTTTTCGCTAGGTAAACGTTTTCGCCTTTTGTGAGAAATGTATCAGCTCGGTAAGCGCGCTTCCGCCTTTCCGTTTTCGCTATGTAGACGCGCATTCGCTCGTTAATATGCGTTTTCGCTCGGGAAAGGCTTTTTTGCCTTAGCTTTTGCGTCGGAAAAAAGTTGCCGCCTTTCCGCGGCACGCATTCGCTTGATAAACGCGTTTTCGCCTTTGGGAGGGACGTATTAGCTAGGTAAACGTTTTTGCTCGGTGAACGCATTTTCGTCTTTAAGAGGTACTTTTTTACTCGGTAAAGGCGTTTCCCCTCGGTAGACACGTTTTCGGTCGGTAAATGCATTTTCGACTTTGCGAGCGACGTTTTCGCTCGGTAAACGCGTTTTCTCCTTTGCTAGCGACGTTTTCGCTCGGTAAAAGCGTTTTCGAATTTGCGAGCGACGTTTTCGCTCGTTAAACACGTTTTCATTCTAAATACTCGGTAAGCGCGTTTTCGCGTTTGCGTTTTCGCTCGATAAAACGTTTTCGAATTTGCGATGCAGATTTTGGCTCGATAAACGCGTTTTCGACTTTTCGAGCCAAGGCGAAAACGTTTTATACCGAGCGAAAACGTGGCTCACAAATTTGAAAACGCAATTACCGAGAGAAAACGTGGCCTGGTAAAAATGTGGCTCGGAAATAAGAAAACGATTTAACGTCGCTCGCAAAGTCAAAAATGCGTTCACTGAGCGAAAACGTCGCTCGCAAACACGAAAACGGTTTTGCCGATCGAAAACGTCGCTCTCAAAGGCGAAAGCGCTTCGAAAACGCATTGTTGCTTCGTTTGGAAAGGCGACAATGCGTTAACCGAACGAAAGCATCGTTCGCAAAGGCGGGATACTTCGGTCGCACTGGCTGCGTTTTGAAAACAAACTCGCAGAAATTGCATCGGCGAAGTTGAGTACCAACTTATTATATTATTATATTATGATATTATAATTTTATTATAAATATAAACAAAACATTACCCGCATACTTTCAAAATTGGCAGATAACACAAACCAGAAATATGCATAATCATTTCACACCAGCACACAGCAGAATACATACATTCAGGACAATATACATTTGTAAGAAAGTATTAACAATAGTCTGCCTCACACAATAAACAATACCTATATTTGTTTAATCTCCCATGGACGGTCCCAAGCCCGGCTGAGAAAAGAGGAGGATTGGGCAAAGGGCTAACAATCCTTTCCCGTAAAAAAACAGATTGTTACGAAAATATCGACCAAAGGAACTGTACTGAACTTGGGAGAGGGAGGGCCTCCTGGGGAGAGTATGACGCCATGCAGTGAAGGAAGCTACATCGCCGATACCCTTCTTATCTTCCAAGAAAATCTCGAAAATCGGAACATGGAATGTGAGAACCATGTTCGAAACAAACAAAGCAGCCTAAATAGCAAGGGAACGACGGGCCTACAACATCACAGTACTAGGACTATGTGAAACAAGGTGGACACAGTCAGGGCAAGTCAGACTGAATACGGGAGAAATGATTCTCTACTCGGGTCATGAAGAGGAAGATGCACATCATACAGAAGGCGTGGCACTCATGTTGTCACATGAGGCCCAGAATGCTCTCATTAACTGGGAAGCAGCGGGACCAAGGATCATCTATGCCTCGTTCAAAACAAAGAAAGAAAACATCAAGCTTAACATCATTCAGCGTTACGCACCCACAAACGACAAGGATGAAGAAACAAAAGAAGACTTTTACAACAAACTGCAGACATTGTGTGACAAACTGAAGAAGGACATGACAATACTCATGGGAGACTTGAACGCCAAAATCGGATCAGACAACAGCGGGTACGAAGAAGTCATGGGCAGACATGGACTTGGCAGAATGAATGAAAATGGCGAGATGTTGGCCGACTTTTGTGCATTTAACAATATGATCATCGGAGGCATCGCAAGATTCACAAGGCAACCTGGGTATCACCGGACCACAGGACAGAAAATCAAATAGACCATATCTGCATAGGACGGAAGTTCAGAAGATCAATGCAGGATGTGAGAGTGCAGAGTGGGGCAGATGCAGCCTCAGACCACCATCTAGTGCTGGCCAGAATGAAGATGAAGCTAAAGAAGAGAGAAGTCAAGCGGAGCACCATAACGCAGTACAATGTGGACTTCCTACAGGACAGGGTGACAACAGAGACCTTTCCGACTTACAGTCAGAAACAAATACGAAGCCCTACAAGATATCCTTGATGAAGGAAACATGGACATAGACACACAATGGCAACAGATCAAGGAGATGTGGACCAGCACATGCAGCGAAGTTCTGGGAAAGAAGAAATACCAACAAAAAGACTGGATTTCTGCAGAGACTCAACAAAGTGCAAGTGAGGAAGGAAAAGAAAGGTGCAGTTAACAACAGCCGAACGAGAGCAGCAAAAGCAGCAGCACAGGAAGAATATACAGAGGCAAACAGAGCAGTCAAGAACAGCGTAAAAACAGACAAGGCAAACTTCATTGAAGACCTAGCCAAAGAAGCAGAGGATGCATCAGCCCAAGGAAACATGAAACAACTGTATGATATAACAAGAAAATTAGCAGGAAAGTACAAGAACACAGACAGACCCATCAAAGATAAGAATGGCAATGTACTTACCAGTGATGAAGACCAGTTGAAGAGATGGAGGGAACATTTTGAAGAACTGCTAAACCGGCCACCACCTCAGAACCCTCCAGACATCGCACCAGCGGAAGAAGTACTCCAGATAAACTGCGAAAGACCAAGTAAGGCAGAAATCGAGAAAGCCATCCATCACATGAAGAGAGGGAAAACTTCCGGCCCAGACAAAATTCCTGCAGAGGCAATCAAGGCTAACATAGAGACCTCCACCGAGATACTGCACGACCTATTCGGGAATATATGGGAACAAGAAGAAATACCAAGGGAATGGAAAGAAGGGTACCTTGTGAAGCTCCCAAAGAAAGGCGATATGCAAGAATGTAAGAACTACAGAGGGATAATGCTCCTATCAGTACCCGGAAAGGTACTCAACAGAATAATCTTGGACAGACTGAAGACAGGGGTAGATGCCAAGCTCAGAGACCCCCAAGCTGGCTTCCGGAAAGTCAGATCCTGCACCGACCAAATTGCAACACTGAGAATCATTGTCGAACAATCGGGACTCATCACTGTATATAAACTTCGTTGACTACGAGAAAGCATTTGATAGCCTTGACAGAGACACGCTGTGGAAAATCCTACAGCACTAGGGGATACCTGAGAAATTTATATCTCTGATAAGAAGTAGTTATGAAGACATGGCATGCAGGGTCATTCATGCAGGACAACTAACGGACTCCTTCATGGTGAAGACAGGTGTGAGGCAAGGATGTCTTCTGTCACCATTCCTATTCCTGCTCGCCATAGACTGGATCATGAAAAAGACTACAAAAAATAGAAGAAATGGGATCCAGTGGACACCATGGAGCCAGTTGGAGGACCTGGGCTTTGCGGATGACCTCGCTCTCCTCTAACACAGCCATAAACAGATGCAGGAAAAAAACAGAGCAGCTAAACACAGTGTCAACACAGCTTGGACTCAACATCAACATTATGAAAGCCAACACAAAGAACAACAACCCCATTACATTGAACGGAGAGCCACTGGAAGAGACAGATGCATTCACATACCTGGGCAGTACAACAAGCAAAACTGGAGGGACAGAAGAAGACGTCAAAGCAAGAATCCAGAAAGCAAGAGTGGCATTCATGTTGAAAAAAATTTGGAGAGCAAAACGAATCAAAATTAACACCAAGCTGAGATTGTTTAACTTAAAATGTGAAGGCAGTTTTGCTCTACGGAGCGGAGACATGTTGAACCACACAGAAGACACTAAAGAAAATACAGACCTTCATCAACAAATGCCTGCGCAGAATACTACACTTGAAGTGGACAGACAAGGTACCGAAAACCACACTCTGGAAAACAACCAAGCAACTACCCATAGAAAATGAAATAGAGAAGAGAAAATGGAGGTGGATAGGACATACACTAAGGAAACCACCAGAATCAACCACCCGTCAAGCCATCACATGGAACCCCCCAGGGAAGAGAAGAAGAGGTAGGCCACGAAACACCTGGCAGAGAGACACAGAAAAAGATACAAAAGAGATGGGGTACACCCGGAAAGAAATGGAGAAGATGGCCACAGACAGAAAACAGTGGCGTTCCTTAGTCGATGGCCTATGCTTCGAGCGAGCGAAAAGGCATAAGTAAGTAAGTAAGTATATTTGTTTAATCAAAACATAACCAATCACAATTTAAAAAAGATTGATACATTATGTAAAGCAGCATATTACACACATATGCAAACATACCTCTACTGTTATACATTACTACATATGCAAAATAATAATGAATGAACACCAACTCTAGCAACACATTAAGCCATAAACGTATTATATATTTACCACATATCCTATATTTGCAATATGCGTAAAGTAGCAAATTTTAATAAACAATGCTCAGGAATATACATGCTCCTAAATACAATTGGGCTATCCGTAATGGTCCGTCAGTGGCATTCAATAATTACATAAAAAATAGCTAATTTAAAAACGCAAAGTGGCCCCTAAGATAGCGACTATTTATTAGTCATAATAGGGGCCTCCTAAGTCAAATATTTTATAAACTAAATTTAAATAACTATTGCATCACATAGTTGCAGTTATAAAATATATACATCTACTCTCGATTTATGCAACTGTTGACCTATTACATATAAGGTTGAGTAAAGTTTATTAAATTGTCGAAACATAAAAAACAGCGCGGAAACGACCAATAATTACCTATAGGTACTTAGATATACCCCTTCGCCGATGCGATTTCTGCGAGTTTGTTTTCAAAACGCATCCAGTGCGACCGAAGTATCCCGCCGAAACTACCTAGTTTTACCGGCCACCCGAAGTGGCAGTGCGACCGAAGCATAACGAAAAACGAATTCCGAAACGTGCCGTGATTGGTTGACTTGATGCACGACAAGAATTTAGAGGCTCGAGCATGTCGTATATTTTTGACACGATGTAAATCGAATTGCGATGTGTCGCCATGTAGCGCAACGACGCAATTCGAATTTTTGACGACGTAATTCGAATTACGTCGTTTCGCTAAATGGCGACACAACGTAATTTTAAATACGTCGTGTCAAAAATAGAAATTATTCACGACGCAAATAATTGCGTCGTTTCGCACGAATAATTACGTCGTGAGGCTATTCCGCCTTTATGACGGGCCGGTGCTTCCATACATCTATTCATATAACTCTACCTCGCCCACGGGTATCTTCGCCTATTCATACCAGTCGCGTGTATCTAAATCTATTCATATCAGTCAGACTCATCCGCGTTTGTCTAAGTCTATTCATATAAGCCAGTCTCGTCCGTGGCATCTAGGTCAATTCATATCAGTCAATCTCAATCCGCGTGTAACTAAGTCTATTCTTAGAAGGAAGCTCGTCCGCCTGTAACTAAGTCTATTGGTATACGTCTGTCTCGTCCGCCCGTATCTCAGTCTATTAACTTACTTAACTCGTTTTTTCGTGAGTTCCTCTGTCGATGACAATTTCGTCGATTGTTTCCCCGTAACGTGTATTCGTAAGGTGATCAACATGTATATGATCATAAGAGTCACTATTAAGACCGACTAAAATTGGCAGAAATACTTAATTGAAACTAGCACATCGTAAACACGTCTAGCACTTGCAGTGGGGTGGAGCATGTATCTACATCTATTTATATATGTCTGTCTCGTCCGCGTTTTCTACATCTATTCATAATTCAGTTTCGTCCGCGTGTATATCAGTGTGTTGATATTAGTTTGTATCGACCGCGTGTATCTACGTCTATTCATATCAATCTGTCTCATCCGCGTGTATCTACATCTATTCATATAATCTGCCTCGACCGCATGTTTCTAAGTCTATTCTTATAAGTCTGACTCGCCCGCTTGTTTCTACGTCAATTCATATAAGTCAGACTCGTCCGCGAGTATCTAGATCTATTCAGGTCAGCAGTCTCGTTCGCGTGTATCTAAATCTATTCATACCACTCAGACTCGTCCGCGTTTATCTAAGTCTATTCATAAAAGACAGTCTCGTCCGCGTGTATCTACATCTATTGATATCAGCCTGTCTCGTCCGCGTGTATCTACGTCTATTCATATATGTCAGTCTGGTCCGCGTGTATCTAACTCTATTCACCAAAGTCAGTCTAGTCCGGGTTTATGTAAGTTTATTCATATAAGTCAGTCTCGTCCGGGTTTATCTAAGTCTATTCATATAAGTCAGTCTCGTCCGCGTATATCTAAGTCTATCCAGATCAGTCAGTCTCAGTCGCGTGTATTTAAGTGTGTTCATACAAGTCAGTCTCTTCCGCATGTATCTAAGTCTATTTATATCAGTCAGTCTCGTCCGCGTGTATCTACTTTCGTCCGCGTGTATCTCAGTGTGTTGATATTAGTTTGTAGCGACCGCGTGTATCTCTGTTTATTCATATATGTCCGTCTTATCCACGTGTTTCTACATCTATTCATATACGTCAGTGTCGTCCTGGTGTATCTACGTATATTCATATTAGTCTGTCTCGTCCTCGTGTATCTACGGTAATTCATACAAGTCAGTCTCGTCCGCGGGTACCTAAGTCCATTCATGAAAATACGTCTTATGTGCGTTTTTCTAAGTCTATTCATATAAGTCAGTCTCGTTCGCGTATATCTAAGTCTATTCTTAGAAATCAGTGTCAGTTCAGTCTCTTCCGCATGCATCTAAGTCTATTTATATCAGTCAGTCTCTTCCTCGTGTAACTACGTCCATTCATATACATATATCTCACACGCCTGTATCTACTTGTATTGACACAATTCTTATATCGTCCGCGTTTACCTATCAATTCATTTAAGTCAGTCTCGTCCGCGTGTATCTTAATCTATTCATATCAGCAGTCTCGTCCGCCTGCATCTAAGTCTATTCACATAAGTCAGTCTTGTGCGCGTGTATCTAAGTGTGTTCATATAAATCACTTTCTTCCCGTGTGTATGAGTCTATTAATATAAGTGAGTGTCATCCGCGTTCATCTAAGTCTACTCACATCAGTCAGTCTCTTCCGGGTGTATCTACGTCTCTTCATATATCGTCCGCGTGTATCCATGTTTATTCATATAAGTCTGTCTTTTCCGCGAGTATCTACGTCTATTCATATACGTCAGTCTCGTCTGCTTGTATCTATGTATATTCACATAACTCTGTATCGTCCGCATGTATCTAAGTCTATTCATATCAGTCAGTCTATTCCGCCTTTATTTAAGTCTATTCATTTATGTCAGTCGCGTCCGCGTGTATCTATGTCTGTCTTTCCATATAAATAGTTCTCGTCCGCGTGTATCTACGTTCACTCGTATCAGTCAGTCTTGTCCGCGTGTATCTATGTGTATTCCTATATGTCTGTCTTGTCCGCTTGTGTCTCGTATATATAAAATAAGTATGTCTGGTCCACGTGCATCTACGTCTATTCATATAAGACAGTCTCGTCCGCGTGTATCTACGTCTATTCATATATGTCAGTCTGGTCCGCGTGTATCTAACTCTATTCACCAAAGTCAGTCTCGTCCGGGTTTATGTAAGTTTATTCATATAAGTCAGTCTCGTCCGGGTTTATCTAAGTCTATTCATATAAGTCAGTCTCGTCCGCGTATGTCTAAGTCTATCCATATCAGTCAGTCTCAGTCGCGTGTATTTAAGTCTATTCCTACCAGTCAGTCTCTTCCGCGTGTATCCAAGTATTTTGATATAACTCTCGTCTCGTCCGAGTGTATCTACGTGTCTTTGTATAAGTCTGTACCGTCCGCGTGTATCTATGTTTATTCATACATATCCGTCTTATCCACGTGTATCTACATCTATTCATATAGGTCAGTACCGTCCTCGTGTATCTACGTATATTCATATTAGTCTGTCTCGTCCTCGTGTATCTACGGTAATTCATATAAGTCAGTCTTTTCCGCGGGTACCTAAGTCTATTCATGAAAATACGTCTGATCTGCGTTTTTTTAAGTCGATTCATATAGGTCAGTCTCGTCCGCGTGTATCTAAGTCTATTCTTAGAAATCAGTCTCAGTCGCGTGTATTTAAGTGTGTTCATACAAATCAGTCTCTTGCGCATGTATCTAAGCCTATTTATATCAGGCAGTCTCGTCCGCGTGTATCTACGTCCAGTCGTATAAATATATCTCACACGCCTGTATCTACTTGTATTGCACATGTCTTGTATCGTCCGCGTTTACCTGTCAATTCATTTAAGTCAGTCTCGTGCGCGTGTATCTAAGTTTGTTCATTTAAGTCACTCTCTTCCCGTGTGTCTGAGTCTATTCATATAAGTCAGTGTCGTCCGCATTTATCTAAGTATATTCACATCAGTCAGTCTCTTCCGCGTGTATCTACGTCTATTCATATATCGTCCGCGTGCATCCATGTTTATTCATATAAGTCCGTCTGTGTGTGTGTTTGCGTGTGTGCATGTGTGTGTCTGCGTGTGTGTGTTCGTGTGTTGGCGTGTGTGGGTGCGTGTGTTGGTGCGTGTGTGTGTGTGATTGCATGTGTGGGTGCGTGCGTGGATTCGTGTGTGTGTGTGTGTGTGTGTGTGTGTATGTGTGTGTATGTGTGCGTGCGTGCGTGCGTGCGTGTGTGCGTATCTTGTCGCGTGTTTGTATGTGTGGGGGTGCGCGTGTGTGTGCGTGTGTGTGGGTGCGTGTGTGTGGGTGCGTGTGTGTTGGTGCGTGTGTGGGTGTGGGTGCATGTGTGGATCTGAGCGCGTGTGTTGTGCATGTGTGCATGTGTTGGCGCATATGTGTGCGTGTGTTGGTGCTTGTGTGGAAGCGTGTGTAGGTGCATTGGTGCGTGTATGTGTGTGTATGTATGCGTGTGTTGGCGCGCGTGTTTGCGTGTGTGGGTGCGTGTGTAGGTGCATGTGTAGTTGCATGTTTGTGTGTATCGGGGCTTGTGTGGGTGCGTGTGTTGGCGCGTGTGTGGCGGGTGAGTGTGAGTGAGTGCGTGTGTGTGTGTGTGTAAATGTGTGTGCGTGTGTCGGTTCGTGTGTGGGTACGTGTGTGGATTCGTGTGTGGGTGCGTGTGTGCGTGCTTCTATGTGTATGTGTACGTGGGTGGGCGAATGTGTGCATGTGTGCGTGTGTGTGTGTGTGTGTGTGTGTGTGTGTTGGAGTGCTTGTATGTGTGTGTGCGTGTGTTGGTGCGTGTGTGTGCGTTTGTGTGGGTGCATGTGTATGTGTATGGTTGCGTGTGGAGGTGCGTGTGAGTGTCGGTGGGTGTGTCTGTGTGGGTGCGTGTGTGTGTGCCGGCTCGTGTGTGCGTGTGTGGGTGGGTGCATGTGTTTTGGTGCGGTTGTGTATGTGTGTGGGTGCACGTGTGTTGGTGCTTGCGTGTGAGTGTGTGTGTCTGTGTTTGAGTGTGCGCGTGTGGTGCATGTGTTTGTGTGTGTGTGTGTGTGTGTGTGTGTGTGTGTGTGTGTGTGTGTGTGTGTGTGTGTGTGGGGTTGTGGGATTGTTTTTGTGGGTGCATATTTGTGTGTGCGTGAGTCGGTGTGTGTGTCGGTGCGTGTGTGGATTTCTGTGTTTGTGGGTGTATGTGGGTGCGTGCGTGTCTGTGTGTGTATGTGTGTGTGTATGGGCGCGTGTGTATGTTAGTGCTTTTTTGGTGTATATGTGTATGTTTGCGTGTCTTTGCGCGTGTGTGTGCGTGTGTGTGTTCATGTGTGGGTGCGTGTGTGTGGGTGCATGTGTGTGTGCGTGTGTCGGTGCGTGTTTGGATGCGTCTACTGGCGGCAGATGTACCGGTAGTACAGGTGATCCGCAACAGTGTTCACCTGAACTGTTAGCCACCGGGCAAGAGTCGTTGTCCACGGTTGTTCAGGCGGAACCGATAAAATTGGTTACAGCTAAGCTGATGTTATTGCTTTTAACTATTGTTCGTTTACCTGGTAGAGTCACCCGTTGGGCGATAAAAGGCCCAAACATCCAGTTAAATATAAAAATACTTAAAATCTTTCACATCGGCTCGGCCTAATGAAAGACGTCACCTAAACGTGTATTCGTAAGGTGATCAACCCGTATATGATCATAAGAGTCACTATTAAGACAGACTGAAACTGGCAGAAATACTTGATTGAAACTAACACTTCGTAAACACGTGTAGCACTTGCAGTGGGGTGGAGCATGTATCTACATCTATTTATATAAGTCTGTCTCGTCCGCGTTTTCTACATGTATTCATAATTCAGTTTCGTCCGCGTATATCTCCGTGTTGATATTAGTTTGTATCGGCCGCGTGTATCTACGTGTATTCATATAAATTTCTCTCAGCCGCGTGTATCTACATCTATTCATATAATCTGCCTCGTCCGCATGTTTCTAAGTCTATTCTTATAAGTCTGACTCATCCACCTGTTACTACGTCAATTCATATAAGTCAGGCTCGTACGCGAGTATCTAGATCTATTCAGATCCAGTCTCTTTCGCGAGTATCTAAATCTATACATATCAGTCAGTCTCAGTCGCGTGGATTTAAGTCTATTCCTACGAGTCAGTCTCTTCCGCTTGTATCCAAGTCTATTGATATAACTCTCGTCTCGTCCGAGTGTATCTACGTGTCTTTGTATAAGTCTGTACCGTCCGCGTGTATCTATGTTTATTCATACATGTCCGTCTTATCCACGTGTATCTATATCTATTCATATACGTCAGTATCATCCTCGTGTATCTACGTATATTCTTATTAGTCTGTCTCGTCCTCGTGTATCTACGTTAATTCATATAAGTCAGTCTCGTCCGCGGGTACCTAAGTCTATTTAGAAATCAGTCAGTCGCGTGTATTTAAGTGTGTTCATACAAATCAGTCTCTTGCGCATGTATCTATTCAGTCTCGTTTATGTCAGTCGCGTCCGCGTGTATCTATGTCTGTCTTTCCATATAAATATATCTCGTCCGCGTGTATCTACGTTCACTCGTATCAGTCAGTCTCGTCCGCGTGTATCTACGTCCATTCATATAAATATATCTCACACGCCTGTATCTACTTGTATTGACACAAGTCTTGTATCGTCCGCGCTTACCTGTCAATTCATTTAAGTCAGTCTCGTCCGCGTGTATCTTAATCTATTCATATCAGCAGTCTCGTCCGCGTATATCTAAGTATATTGATATAAGTCAGTCTCGTGCGCGTGTGTCTAAGTCTGTTCGTATAAATCACTGTCTTCCCGTGTGTCTGAGTCTATTCATATCAGTCAGTGTCGTCCGCGTTTATCTAAGTCTATTCACGTCAGTCAGTCTCATCCGTGTGTATCTACGTCTGTTCATATATCGTTCGCGTGTATCCATGTTTATTCATAAAAGTCTGTCTTTTCCGCGAGTATCTACGTCTATTCATACACGTCAGTCTCGTCTGCTTGTATCTATGTATATTCATATAACTCTGTCTCGTCCGCATGTATCTAAGTCTATTCATATCAGTCAGTCTACTCCGCGCTTATTTAAGTCTGTTCATTCATGTCAGTCGCGTCCGCGTGTATCTAAGTCTGTCTTTCCATATAAATCTGTCTCGTCCGCGTGTATCTACGTTTACTCGTATAAGTCAGTCTTGCCGCGTGTATCTACGTCATTTCATATCTGTCTGTTTTGTCCGCTTGTGTCTCGTTTATATAAAATAAGTCTGTCTCGTTCACGTGCATCTACGTCTATTCATAGAAGTGTGTCTCTTCCGCATGTATCTACGTCTCTACGTATAAATCTGTGTCGTCCGTATGTATTTACCGGGGTATGTCTCTTTATAGGTCAGTCTCTTCCGCGTGTATCTACGTGTATTCATATTAGTCTGTATCGTCCGCATGCATCTACGTTTATTCATATCAAAATGTCTCGTCCGCTTGTATCTCCATCTATTCATATAACTCTACCTCGTCCGCGTGTATATACGCCTTTTCATACCAATCTGACTCGTATGCGTGTATCCACGTCTATTCAAAAAAGCTGGCTCGTCCGCTAACATCTACGTCAATTCATATCACTCAATCTCAATCCGCGTGTAACTAAGTCTATTTTTAGAAGGCAGCTCGGCCGCGTGCATCTAAGTCCTTCATCTTAGTCTGTTTCGTCCGCGTGTGTCTAAGTCTATTCGTATACATCTGTGTCGTCCGCGCGTATCTCAGTCTATTCATACAAGTCAGTCTCGTCCTCGTGTATCTATGTCTACATATATGACTCAGTCTCGACTGGGTGTATCTACATCTATTCATTTGAGTCTGTCTGGTCCGAGTGTATTGCTGTCTATTCATATAAATTAGTCTCGTCCGCGTGTATCTACGTCTATTCAAATAAGTCTGTCTCGTCCGCGCGTATTTCAGTCTATTCATGTCAGTCTCGTCCGCGTGTATCTACATAGATTTATATCAGTCTGTATCGTCCGTGTGTATCTACTTCTATTCATATAAGTCTGTCTCTTCCGCGTATATCTCAGTCTATTCATATAAGTCAGCCTCAACCGCGCGTGTCAGACAATTCATATAAGTCATTCTCGTCCGCGTGTAATAATTACACACAACTTTTATTAGCAACTCAACTGAGTTGGATTGGAATATTACAATAGGTTACAAATAACTCATCAAAATATCATACAAATACAATAGAAATACATTTGATACCGCAAATAATACCGTACTTTTACTGACATTTGTATAAAGCCCACGGTATAAAGGAGTTACGGAATCTATTCGTTCTAGTAATATTATACATGGAATGTCTTTTTCAGGCAGCAGAACATTTTATCTACGTGTGCCGACTTTAATTTTATCAAAATATTTTTGACAAGTGCTGTCCCGTCTTACATTCAACGTATCCAGGTTAACACGTCTTCGTATCTCCGCGTAACCCAATCCAGGAAAAATACATTTTAAAGCCCTTTTTTGTATAAATTCTTTTTCGACGGCAATACGCTGCTCACCGTGATGGTTGGTTTCACGGTTTTCGCAGTCCGCAGTAGTTGTGCGATGTTTTCTTTTATGTTTGCTACACTTACTTCACTCGTTGTTTCGTGAGTTCCTCTGTCGATGACAATTTCGTCGATTGTTTCCGTATTAGCCGCTTCATCGATCATTTGTTCGATATCGGCGAGAATGGCGCCTGATTTCTTTCGAATCTTGATGGGATTGCCACTGGACGCGTACATCACGTAGCAGGCTGTTCCCCACAAGCAGTGTCACTGCCTGTGGTCACCCATCGTTGGCGTCGGCGACGCTTTCTACACGCTTGTTGTCGCTATATCTCCTCGCAGACCTCGCATTTCTTGGTTCTTTTCACCCATCAAGGATACAAGCTGTTGGTTCCATCGTTCGAGTTTGACGAACAGCGACTCGAGGTGGGACGTCTTCTCGAGTAGACGCTCCACGAATGTCGGTAGCATACGACATGACGCGCAGGACCAAATGCCTATAATGTCCTTATCGTCTTCACCGAAACACTCCGGGTGCACCCACGCCTGGCACAAATGACATTGATCCATTTTATGGTTGTCCTTGCCGTTGAGTATGCAAGTCTTCACGCAGTATTTCCAGTTGTCTGCGTGCTTATCTTTCGCAGCTTTCCGGCGCGCTTTTCTTGACTTGTCACTCACCGGGTCACAAATGACGTCTATTGGCGGCAGATGTAACGGTAGTACAGGTGATCCGCAACAGTTTTCACCTGAACTGTTAGCCACCGGGCAAGAGTCGTTGTCCACGGTTGTTCAGGCGGAACCGGTAAAATTGCTTACAGCTAAGCTGATGTTATTGCTTTTAACTATTGTTCGTTTACCTGGCAGAGTCACCCGTCGGGCGATAAGGCCCAAACATCCAGCTAAATATTAAAATACTTAAAATCTTTCCTATCGGCTCGGCCTTGTGAAAGATGTCACGTAAACGTGTATTCGTAAGGTGATCAACCCGTATATGATCATAAGAGTCACTATTAAGATCGACTAAAACTGCCAGAAATACTTAATTGAAACTAACACTTCGTAAACACGTGTAGCACTTGCAGTGGGGTGGAGCATGTATCTACATCTATTTATATAAGTCTGTCTCATCCGCGTTTTCTACATCTATTCATAATTCAGTTTCGTCCGCGTGTATCTCAGTGTGTTGATATTAGTTTGTATCGGCCGCGTGTATCTACGTCTATTCATATCAATCTGTCTCATCCGCGTGTATCTACATCTATTCATATAATCTGCCTCGTCCGCATGTTTCTAAGTCAATTCATATAAGTCAGACTCGTCCGCGAGTACCTAGATCTATTCAGGTCAGCAGTCTCGTTGGCATGTATCTAAATCTATTCATACCAGTCAGACTCTTCCGGGTTTATCTAAGTCTATTCATATAAGACAGCTTCGTCCGCGTGTATCTACATCTATTGATATCAGCCTGTCTCGTCCGCGTGTATCTACGTCTATTCATATGTGTCAGTCTGGTCCGCGTGTATCTAACTCTATTCACCAAAGTCAGTCTCGTCCGGGTTTATGTAAGTCTATTCATATAAGTCAGTCTCGTCCGCGTATATCTAAGTCTATACATATCAGTCAGTCTCAGTCGCGTGTATTGAAGTATATTCCTACCAGTCAGTCTCTTCCGCGTGTATCCAAGTATTTTGATATAACTCTCGTCTCGACCGAGTGTATCTACGTGTCTTTGTATAAGTCTGTGCCGTCCGCGTGTATCTATGTTTATTCATACATATCCGTCTTATCCACGTGTATCTACATCTATTCATATAGGTCAGTACCATCCTCGTGTATCTACGTATATTCATATTAGTCTGTCTCGTCCAGGTGTATCTACGGTAATTCATATAAGTCAGTCTCTTCCGCGGGTACCTAAGTCTATTCATGAAATTACGTCTTATCTGCGTTTTTCTAAGTCTATTCATATAAGTCAGTCTCGTCAGCGTGGATCTAAGTCTATTCTTAGAAATCATTCTCAGTCGCGTGCATTTAAGTGTGTTCATACAAGTCAGTCTCTTCCGCATTTATCTAAGTCTATTTATATCAGGCAGTCTCGTCCGCGTGTATCTACGTCCATTCATATAGATATATCTCACACGCCTGTATCTACTTGTATTGACACATGTCTTGTATCGTCCGCGTTTACCTGTCAATTCATTTAAGTCAGTCTCGCCCGCGTGTATCCAAGTCTATTCACATAAGTCAGTCTCGAGCGCGTGTATCTAAGTGTGTTCATATAAATCACTCTCTTCCCGTGTGTCTGAGTCTCTTCATATAAGTCAGTGTCGTCCGCGTTTATCTAAGTCTATTCACATCAGTCAGTCTCTTCCGCGTGTATCTACGTCTCTTCGTATATCGTCCGCGTGTAACCATGTTTATTGATATAAATCCGTCTGTATGTGTTTGCGTGTGTGCAAGTGTGTGTCTGCGTGTGTGTGTTCGTGTGTTGGCGTGTGTGGGTGCGTGTGTGGGTGTAGGTGCGTGTGTGGAATCGTGTGTGTCTGCGTGTGTGTGTGTGTCGGTGCGTGTGTTGGTGCGTGTGTGGGTATGTGTGTTGGCGCGTGTGTGGGCGTATGTATGTGTGTGTTTCTGTGGCGCGTGTGAGAGGGTGCTTCCGTATGTGTTTGGGGGGGGGGAGGGCGTGTGTGGTGCATGTGTGGTGCGTGTGTGGGTGAGTGTGTGTGTGGGTGTATGTGTGCGCGTGTGTTGGCGAGTGTGTGTGAGGGTGGGTGCGTGTGGGTGAATGTACGGGTGTGTGTGTCTGCGTGTGTGTGATTGTGCGTGTGTTGGTGTGTGTGTCTTGGTGGGTGTGGGTGTGTGTGGGTGTGTGTGGGTGCGTGTGTGTGGGGGTGCATGTATGTGTGTGTATGTGCAAGTGTCGGTGTACGTTTGGGTGCGTATGTGGAATCTTGTGTGTGTGTGTGAGTGTGTGTCCGTGTGTGAGTGCGTGTGTGTGGGTGCGTGTGTCGCTGCGTGTGTGGGTGCGTGTGTGTGGGTACGTGTGTGTGTGTCGCAGCGTGTGGGGGTGCGTGTGTGTGGGACCGTTTATATGGGTGCATGTTTTGTGTGTGCGTGAGTCGGTGTGTGTGCCAATGCGTGTGTGGATTTATGTGTGTGTGTGTGTGTGTGTGTGTGTGTGTGTGTGTGTGTGTGTGTGTGAATGTTGGTGCGTGTGTGAGTGCTTGGATGTGGGTACGTGTGAGTGTGGGTGCGTTGGTGTGCATGGGTGCGTCTGTGTGTGTGCGTGTGTTCGCGCGTGCGTGGGGGTATGTGTGTGTTTGAGTGTGTTTGTGTGGCGCGTGTGAGAGGATGCCTCCGTGGGAGTGTGGGTGTGGGTGTGTGGTGCATGTGTATGTGTATGTGTGCGTGTGTGGGTGCGTGTGTGTGTGCGTGTTTTGGCGCGTGTGTTTTTGTGTGTGTATGTGTGTGTGTGTGTGTATGGGCGCGTCTGTGTGGGTGTGTCGGTGTGGGTGCGTGTTTGGGTGCGTTTGTGTTGGTGCGTGTGTCGTTCAGGTGTATGTATGTGTGCGTGTGTTGCCGCGCGTGTGTGCTTGTGTGGGTGCGTGTATGGGTGCGTTTGTAGGTGAGTGTGTGTGGGTGCTTGTGTGTGTGTGTGCTTGTGTTCGTGCGTGAGGGTGGGTTTTTGTGTGTGTGTATGTGTGTGTGTGCGCGGGCGTGTGACAGAGAGAGAGAGAGAGAGAGAGAGAGAGAGAGAGAGAGAGTGATCTAGAGAGACAGAGAAAGTGTGTGCGTGTGCGGTGCGTGTGTGGATGCGTGTGTGGTTTCGTGTGTGGGTGCGTGTTTGTTGGAATGTATATATGTGTGCGTGTGAGTTCGCATGTGTGTGTGAGCGTGCGTCTGTGGGTGCGTGCGTGTGTGTGGGTGCTTGTCTGGTGCGGGTCTGTATGTGTGTGTGTGTGTGTGTGTGTGTGTGCGCGCGTGTGTGGGTGTGTGTGTGTGTGTGTGGTGCATTTGATTCTGTATGCCTGCGTGTATGTGCTTGTATTGGTGTGTAGGTGCGTGTGTGTGTGTGCTTGTGTTGGAGCGTGTGTTTGTGTGTGGCTGCTTGGGTGGGTCGGTGCCTGTCTGTGGGTGCGTGTGTGTGGGTGAGTGTGTGTGGGTGCGTGTGTGTGTGCGTTTGTTGGCGCTTGTGTGTGCGTGTGGGGGTGCGTGTGTGGGTGAGTGCGTGTCTGTAGGTGCCTGTGTGTGTGTTTGTGTATGTATGGGCGCGTGTTCGTGGGTGCATGCGTGCGTGTGCGGGTGCCTGTGTTGATGCATGTGTGTGTGTGTGCGTGTGTCGGTGCGTGTGAGGGTGCGTGCGTGAGGAGTAATGTATGGGTGCGTTTGTGTGGTTGTGTGTGTGTGTTTGTGTGTTCGGGTGTGTGGGCGCAAGTGCGTGGATGTGTACGTGTGTTTGCGCGTGTGTGGGTGCGTGTGAGTTCGTGTGTGAGTGTGTGTGTGCATGTGTGTGTTTGCGTGTGGGTGCGTGTGTTGGCCTGTGTGTGGGTGCGTATGTTTGGTTGCATGTGTGGGTGCATGCGGGGATTCTTTCGTGTGTGCGTGCGTTGACGCGCGTGTGCGTGTGTGTGTGGGCGCGTGTGTGGTGGTGCTTGCGTGTTTGTGAGAGTGTGAGTATGTGTTTTCGCGTGTGTGTGTGCGAATTTTTGTAAGCGTGTGTCGGTGCGTGTGTCGGTGCGTGTGTCGGTGCGTGTGTATGGGTGCGAGTATGTACGTGCGTGTGTGTCTGTGTGTGTATATGTCTGTGGGCGCATGTGCATGTGGGTGCGTGTGTGGTGCATATGTGTATGTGTCGGTGTCTTTGCGCGTGTGTGTGCGTGTGGGTGCGTGTGTGGGTGCGTATGTGGGTACCTGTGTGTGGGTGCGTGTGTGGTGCATATGTGTATGTGTGCTTGACTTTGCGCATGTGTTTGTGCGTGTGGGTTGTGGGTGCGTGTGTGGTGCATGCGTGTATGTTTGTGTGTGTTCTCGCGTGTGTGTGCGTGTGTGGGTGCGTGTGTGTGAGTGTGTTTGGGTACGTGTGTGTGTGTGCTTGTGCTGGCGAGTGTGTGTGTGAGTGAGTGTGTGGGTACGTGTGAGTGTGGGTACGTTTGTGTGTGTGGGTGTGTGTGCGTGTGGTATCGCGTGTGTGGGCGTAAGTGGGTGCGTGTGTGGGTGCCTGTGTGGGTACCTGTGATAGTGGGTGCGTTTGTTGGCGTGTGTGTGTGTGGGTGCGTGTGTTTGGGTGCGTGTGTGTGGTTGTGTGTGTGTGTGCTTGTGCAGGCGCGCGCCCGCGCGCGTGTGTTTGTGTGTGTGGGTGCGTGTAAGGGTAGGTGCGAGTGTGGGTGCGTTTGTGTGTGTGGGTGTGTGTGTGAGCGTGTGTGTGAGTTTGCACACATACACAAACCCACACACCCACACCCACGGACACATGCACCCACACACACGCATCCACACACGCACACGTGCACACACGCACACAGTCGCGCCAACACACGCACAAACACGTAGACACACACACACGCACCACACGAAACCACCAACACAAGCACCCACGTAAGCCCACACAAACGCAAACACACGCACACACACACCCACACACGCAAACGCTCCCACACTAACACGTACCGTCACACGCACGGTGCGTGGGTGTTGGTGCGTGTGTGGATGTCGGTACGTGTGTGGGTCACTTTGGTGCATGTGTGCGTGTGTTGGTGCGTGTGTGGGAGCATATGTAGATGTGTGGGTTCGTGTGTGAGTGTGCTTGTGCTGGCGCATGTGTGTGTTTGTGTGGGTGCGTGTTTGGGTTCGGGTGTGGGTGAGTGTGTGAGAGTGCATGTGTGGTGCATGTGTGTGTATGTGTGCGTGTGTTGGCGCGCATGTGGATGCGTGTGTAGGTGCTTGTTTAGTTGCATGTATATGTGTATGTGTCGGTGCGTGTGTTGGCGCGTGTTTGTGCGTGTGTGGGTGAGTGTGAGTGAGTGGGTGGGTGTGGGTGCATGTGTATGCGTCCGTGTGTGTGTATGTGTGCGTGTGTGGGCGAATATGAGCAAGTGTGTGTGTGTGTGACACAAGCAAGCACTCACACACAACTGCCCACACACACATGCAAGCACCAACACACAGGCTCCCCACACTCATATACAGACACACACGCACCAACATACACGCTCCCACACACGAAACCACATACGAACCCACTCACGCACCGACAAACAACACACACATATGCACCTACACACACGCACCCAGACACACGCCCCCACACACGCGTAAACAAACACACATACCCATGCCCCGCCACACGCTAACACACACACACACACCCACATCCGCACCCACACACGCACCCACATACACACACGCGCACCAGAAAAAGCACACACGCGCGCCAACACGCACACACACACCCACCCACCCACGAACCCACACACGCTCATGGAAGCATAGTCACACACGCGCCACACACGCACACACATATGCCCACAAACGTGCCAACACAAGCATACACGCACCCACACAACAAACGCACCCATCCTCTCACGTACCCATACCCTCACCCACACACGCACGCACATACGCCCACACACGCGCTAACTCACGCACCCCCACAACCACACACACAAACACATGCACCAAAGACACACCCACACACATGCACCCATACACGAACCCACACACGCACGCACATACGCCCACTCACGCGCTAACTCACGCACCCCCACAACCACACACACAAACACATGCACCAAAGACACACCCACACACACGCACCCACACACGGGCCCACACATGCACACATACATACTCGCACACATACGAATCGACACAGGCACCACATACGCAAACACACACACACACGCATACACGCACCAACAAACAGACGCGTCCACACGCACACATACACACACACGCACCCCCACACCCACACATGCACCAACACACGAATCCACACACGCACCCTCTCATGCAACCACACACACACACACGCACCCACACATACGAACACACACAAACACTAACACGCAGACACACCCATGCACACACGCCAACCCACACACACACACACACACACGCACCTCCACACGCGCCCACACACGACCTCACACACACGCACCACACACGAATCCACACACGCATCCTCAGACGCACCGACACACGCACACACAGACACGCCCTATCACACACACACTCACCCACTCACGCACCACACACGCACCCACATAGGCCCAAACACACACACAAATACACATGAAACACATGGACCACACACGCACCCACACACACATGCAAGCACCCACCCACACTCGCGCCCTACACAAACATACACACACAGACACACACGCACAAACATACGCGCACCCACACACGAATCCAAACTCGCACCCACAAACGCACCGGCACAAGGACACAAACACATGCACCCACGCACACTCACACACACTCACCCACACATGTCCAAGCACACACACACACAAATATACATGATACACATGCACCGCACACACACCCACACATGAATCCACACACGAACCTACACCCGTACCGACAAACAAACACACACATATAAACCCACACACACGCACTCAGACACATGCACACACACAAGGGCAAACACACACTCATACACATGCACCACACACGCACTCACACACACCCGTAAGCACCCACACACACGCGCCCTCAGAAATACACACACGCACCCACACACACGCACTCCTCCACACACGCACTCACAGGCGCCTACTCACAAACATACACACACGCGGGCATGCTAGCATACACCCACCCGCACACCCGCACCCACACACGCACACACATGCGCCAACCCACGCACACATACACACACACGCACACAAGCACCACAGGCACACCCACACACAATCCCCCACACACGAACCCACACCCACGCTCCTATACAAACGCACCCCCACACGCGCCCACACTCACACGCACGCACGTTCCACACACACACATGCGCCCACACACACACATACACACACCCACGCACCTTCACCCACACACACATGCACACACACACGCATCCACACACGCACGCACGCACACACGCACACACGCACACACGCATACACACACACACACACACACACTCAATTACACACACGCAACCACATCTGCATCAACACACGCACCCACACATGAATCCACACACGAACCTACACACGCACCGACAAACAAATACACACATATGCACCCCCACACACGCACCCACACACACGCACAGACGGACCCACGCAGACGCACCCACGCACACCCACACCCACACACGCACACACACACACACACACGCGTACCAGCACATGCTCACACACGCACCACACTCACACACGCACCCACAGAGAAACGCTCGCTCCCACACAGACATGGACACACACGCTCCCACACACGAATCTACACACGCGTCCACACACGCACACACACACGCACCCAAATACGCACCCACATACACACACGCACACACACGCACACACAATCGCCAACACACGAACGCACTCACACACACACACACACACACACACACACGAATCCACACACGCACACACACATGCACCGACACATGCACGCACACACACATGCAGCCCCACTCACGCACACACACAAGCGCCCACACACGCAAAAACACGCGCCAATACACGCACTCACACCCACCCACCCACCGACACACACAAACGCACACATACACACATTCACCCACACACACACGCACCGACATACACACACACACACACATGTATCAACACCCACGCACAAACACACACGCACACACACGCACACACACGCACACCCACGAATCTACGCACGCCCCCACACATGCAACCACACACACGCACCCACAGATGTATCCACACAAGCACGCACACACGCACCCACACACCCACACAAACATACACGCACACACGCACACACGCACACACACGAATCCACGCACGCACACTCACATGCAACCACACACACGCACCCACACACGCACCCAGACACACGAACGCACGCAAACACTCACACGCAGACACACCCATGCACACAGGCAAACCCATACACGCACCCACACGCACCTCCACACGCGCCCACACACACACACGCACACACACACACACCACACACCACCCACACAAACACACAGACGCATGCACTGACACACAAATGCGCACACACACCCACACCCACTCACACACAACCACACATACACACACTCACGCACGCATCCACACACGCACCAACAAACACACACACGCGCGCCAACATAAGCACTCACACACGCACCCACACACACGCACACACACGCGACAACATAGGCACACTCACACACACATGCACCACACACGCACACGCACACGCACACGCACACGCACACGCACACGCACCCACACACGCACCCACACACGAATCGACACCGGCACCCATACACTCACACACACACACACGAGCCTATACACGGATACATACACACACGCACCACACAGGCACCACATACGCAAACACACACACACACGCATACACGCACCAACACACAGACGCGTCCACACGCACACGTACACACACACGCACCCCCACTCGCACACATGCAGAAACACAGAATCCACACACGCATCCTCACATGCAACCACACACACACACACACACGCACCCACACACACGAGCACACACAAACACTCACACGCAGACACACCCATGCACACACGCAAACCCCCCCCCCCCCCACACACACACGCACCTCCACACGCGCCCACACACGACATCACACACACACACACACACACACACACACACACCACACACGCACACAAACAAACAGACGCACGCACATGCGCCCACATGCACACATACACACACGCACCCTCACACACACATATCCACAGACGCACCGACACACGCACACACAGACACGCTCCATCACACACACACTCACCCACTCACACACCACACACGCACACACGCACACACGCACACACGCACACACGCACACATGCACGCACACACACATCCACCCACACTCACGCACCTACACAAGCGCCCACACACGCACACACACGCGCCAAAACACGCACTCACACACACCCACCCACCGACACACACAAACGCACACATACACACATTCACCCACACACACGCACCGACACACACACACACATACACAAACACCCACGCACCAACACACACGCACACACACGCACTCACACGCGCCAACGCACGCACAGACACGCACACTCACGAATCCGCGCACGCCCACACACATGCAACCACACACGCACACAAACACGCACCCACACACGCACCCACAGATGTATCCACACACGCACGCACACACGCACCCACACAAGCACACACACATACACGGACACGCACACACGCACACACGAACACACGCACACACGCACACAGGCACACACGCACACGCGGACACGCGCACACACGCACTCACGCACACGCACACACGCACACACGCACACACGCACCCACACACACGCACAGACGGACCCACGCAGACGCACCCACGCACACCCACACCCACACACGCACACACATACACACACGCGTACCAGCACATGCTCACACACGCACCACACTCACACACGCACCCACAGAGAAACGCTCGCTCCCACACAGACATGGACACACACGCTCCCACACACGAATCTACACACGCGTCCACACACGCACACACACCCGCACCCAAATACGCACCCACATACACACAAGCACACACACGCACACACAATCGCCAACACACGAACGCACTCACACACACACACACGAATCCACACACGCACACACACATGCACCGACACATGCACGCACACACACATCCAGCCCCACTCACGCACCCACACAAGCGCCCACACACGCAAACACACGCGCCAATACACGCACTCACACCCACCCACCCACCGACACACACAAACGCACACATACACACATTCACCCACACACACACGCACCGACACACACACACACACATGTATCAACACCCACGCAGAAACACACACGCACACACACGCACACACACGCACACCCACGAATCCACGCACGCCCCCACACATGCAAACACACACACGCACACAAACACGCACCCACACACGCACCCACAGATGTATCCACACAAGCACGCACACACGCACCCACACACCCACACAAACATACACGCACACACGCACACACGCACACACGCACACACGCACACACGCACACACGCACACACGCACACACGCACACACACACGAATCCACGCACGCACACTCACATGCAACCACACACACGCACCCACACACGCACCCAGACACACGAACGCACGCAAACACTCACACGCAGACACACCCATGCACACAGGCAAACCCATACACACACCCACACGCACCTCCACACGCGCCCACACACACACGCACACACACACACCACACACCACCCACACAAACACACAGACGCATGCACTGACACACAAATGCGCACACACACCCACACCCACACACACAACCACACATACACACACTCACGCACGCATCCACACACGCACCAACAAACACACACACGCGCGCGCCAACATAAGCACTCACAAACGCACCCACACACACGCACACACACGCGACAACATAGGCACACCCACACACACATGCACCACACACGCACACGCACACGCACACGCACACGCACACGCACACGCACACGCACACGCACACGCACACGCACACGCACACGCACACGCACACGCACACGCACACGCACACGCACACGCACACGCACACGCACACGCACACGCACACGCACACGCACACGCACACGCACACGCACACGCACACGCACACGCACACGCACACGCACACGCACACGCACACGCACACGCACACGCACACGCACACGCACACGCACACGCACACGCACACGCACACGCACACGCACACGCACACGCACACGCACACGCACACGCACACGCACACGCACACGCACACGCACACGCACACGCACACGCACACGCACACGCACACGCACACGCACACGCACACGCACACGCACACGCACACGCACACGCACACGCACACGCACACGCACACGCACACGCACACGCACACGCACACGCACACGCACACGCACACGCACACGCACACGCACACGCACACGCACACGCACACGCACACGCACACGCACACGCACACGCACACGCACACGCACACGCACACGCACACGCACACGCACACGCACACGCACACGCACACGCACACGCACACGCACACGCACACGCACACGCACACGCACACGCACACGCACACGCACACGCACACGCACACGCACACGCACACGCACACGCACACGCACACGCACACGCACACGCACACGCACACGCACACGCACACGCACACGCACACGCACACGCACACGCACACGCACACGCACACGCACACGCACACGCACACGCACACGCACACGCACACGCACACGCACACGCACACGCACACGCACACGCACACGCACACGCACACGCACACGCACACGCACACGCACACGCACACGCACACGCACACGCACACGCACACGCACACGCACACGCACACGCACACGCACACGCACACGCACACGCACACGCACACGCACACGCACACGCACACGCACACGCACACGCACACGCACACGCACACGCACACGCACACGCACACGCACACGCACACGCACACGCACACGCACACGCACACGCACACGCACACGCACACGCACACGCACACGCACACGCACACGCACACGCACACGCACACGCACACGCACACGCACACGCACACGCACACGCACACGCACACGCACACGCACACGCACACGCACACGCACACGCACACGCACACGCACACGCACACGCACACGCACACGCACACGCACACGCACACGCACACGCACACGCACACGCACACGCACACGCACACGCACACGCACACGCACACGCACACGCACACGCACACGCACACGCACACGCACACGCACACGCACACGCACACGCACACGCACACGCACACGCACACGCACACGCACACGCACACGCACACGCACACGCACACGCACACGCACACGCACACGCACACGCACACGCACACGCACACGCACACGCACACGCACACGCACACGCACACGCACACGCACACGCACACGCACACGCACACGCACACGCACACGCACACGCACACGCACACGCACACGCACACGCACACGCACACGCACACGCACACGCACACGCACACGCACACGCACACGCACACGCACACGCACACGCACACGCACACGCACACGCACACGCACACGCACACGCACACGCACACGCACACGCACACGCACACGCACACGCACACGCACACGCACACGCACACGCACACGCACACGCACACGCACACGCACACGCACACGCACACGCACACGCACACGCACACGCACACGCACACGCACACGCACACGCACACGCACACGCACACGCACACGCACACGCACACGCACACGCACACGCACACGCACACGCACACGCACACGCACACGCACACGCACACGCACACGCACACGCACACGCACACGCACACGCACACGCACACGCACACGCACACGCACACGCACACGCACACGCACACGCACACGCACACGCACACGCACACGCACACGCACACGCACACGCACACGCACACGCACACGCACACGCACACGCACACGCACACGCACACGCACACGAATCGACACCGGCACCCATACACTCACACACACACACACGAGCATACACACGGATACATACAAACACGCTCCACACAGGCACCACATACGCAAACACACACACACACGCATACACGCACCAACACACAGACGCGTCTACACGCACACGTACACACACACACACACGCACCCCCACTCACACACATGCACCAACACACGAATCCACACACGCATCCTCACATGCAACCACACACACACACACACACACGCACCCACACACACGAACACACACACAAACACTCACACGCAGAAACACCCATGCACACACGCAAACCACCCCCACACACACACGCACCTCCACACGCGCCCACACACGACATCACACACACACACACCACACACGCACACAAACACACAAACGCACGCACATGCGCCCACATGCACACATACACACACGCACCCTCACACACACACACATCCACAGACGCACCGACACACGCACACACAGACACGCTCCATCACACACACACACTCACCCACTCACACACCACACACGCACACACGCACACACGCACACATGCACGCACACACACATCCACCCACACTCACGCACCTACACAAGCGCCCACACACGCACACACACGCGCCAAAACACGCACTCACACACACCCACCCAACGACACACACAAACGCACACATACACACATTCACCCACACACACGCACCGACACACACACATACACAAACACCCACGCACCAACACACACGCACACACACGCACTCACACGCGCCAACGCACGCACACACACGCACACTCACGAATCCGCGCACGCCCACACACATGCAACCACACACGCACACAAACACGCACCCACACACGCACCCACAGATGTATCCACACACGCACACACACACGCACCCACACACGCACACACACATACACGGACACGCACACACGCACACACGCACACACGCACACAGGCACACACGCACACGCGCACACGCGCACACACGCAATCACGCACACGCACACACGCACAAACGCACACACGCACACACGCACACACGCACACACGCACACAAGCACACACGCACACACGCACACACGCACACACGCACACACGCACACACGCACACACGCACACACGCACACACGCACACACGCACACAAGCACACACGCACACACGCACACACGCACACACGCACACACGCACACACGCACACACGCACACACGCACACACGCACACACGCACACACGCACACACGCACACACGCACACACGCACACACGCACACACGCACACACGCACACACGCACACACGCACACGCGCACACGCGCACACGCGCACACACGCACACACGGACACACGCACACACGCACACACGCACACACGCACACACGCACACACGCACACACGCACACACGCACACACGCACACACGCACACACGCACACACGCACACACGCACACACGCACACACGCACACACGCACACACGCACACACGCACACACGCACACACGCACACACGCACACACGCACACACGCACACACGCACACACGCACACACGCACACACGCACACACGCACACACGCACACACGCACACACGCACACACGCACACACGCACACACGCACACACGCACACACGCACACACGCACACACGCACACACGCACACACGCACACACGCACACACGCACACACGCACACACGCACACACGCACACACGCACACACGCACACACGCACACACGCACACACGCACACACGCACACACGCACACACGCACACACGCACACACGCACACACGCACACACGCACACACGCACACACGCACACACGCACACACGCACACACGCACACACGCACACACGCACACACGCACACACGCACACACGCACACACGCACACACGCACACACGCACACACGCACACACGCACACACGCACACACGCACACACGCACACACGCACACACGCACACACGCACACACGCACACACGCACACACGCACACACGCACACACGCACACACGCACACACGCACACACGCACACACGCACACACGCACACACGCACGCACACACGCACACACACACACACCACACACAAACACAAACACACAGACGCACACACATGCGCCCATATGCACACATACACACACGCACCCTCACACCCACGCACCTACACACACACGCGCGCTATAACATGCACAAGCACAAACACCCGCACCCACACACACGCACCCACATACGCACCAACATCAACACAGATGCACCATACAAGCACCCACGTACACGCACCCACTCTCGCACCCACAAATAAATCCATACACGGACCGAAACACGCACAGGCACTTATGCACCCACATACACACGCACCCACACACACGCATCCACACACGCACCCACACACGCACCCACATAGGCCCAAACACACACACAAATACACATGAAACACATGGACCACACACGCACCCACACACACATGCAAGCACCCACCCACACTCGCGCCCTACACAAACATACACACACAGACACACACGCACAAACATACGCGCACCCACACACGAATCCAAACTCGCACCCACAAACGCACCGGCACACGGACACAAACACATGCACCCACGCACACACACACACTCACCCACACATGTCCAAGCACACACACACACAAATACACATGATACACATGCACCGCACACACACCCACACATGAATCCACAGACGAACCTACACCCGTACCGACAAACAAACACACACATATAAACCCACACACACGCACTCAGACACATGCACACACACAAGGGCAAACACACACACATACACATGCACCACACACGCACTCACACACACCCGTAAGCACCCACACACACGCGCCCTCAGAAATACACACACGCACTCCTCCACACACGCACTCACAGGCGCCTACTCACACACATACACACACGCGGGCGTGCTAGCATACACCCACCCGCACACCCGCACCCACACACGCACACACATGCGCCAACCCACGCACACATACACACACGCACACAAGCACCACAGGCACACCCACACACAATCCCCCACACACGAACCCACACCCACGTTCCTATACAAACGCACCCCCACACGCGCCCACACTCACACGCACGCACGTTCCACACACACACATGCGCCCACACACACACATACACACACCCACGCACCTTCACCCACACACACATGCACACACACACGCATCCACACACGCACGCACGCACACACGCACACACGCACACACGCACACACGCATACACACACTCAATTACACACACGCAACCACATCTGCATCAACACACGCACCCACACATGAATCCACACACGAACCTACACACGCACCGACAAACAAATACACACATATGCACCCCCACACACGCACCCACACACACGCACAGACGGACCCACGCACCCACGCACACCCACCCCCACACACGCACACACACACACACACGCGTACCAGCACATGCTCACACACGCACCACACTCACACACGCACCCACAGAGAAACGCTCGCTCCCACACAGACATGGACACACACGCTCCCACACACGAATCTACACACGCGTCCACACACGCACACACACACACGCACCCAAATACGCACCCACATACACACACGCACACACACGCACACACAATCGCCAACACACGAACGCACTCACACACACACACACACACACACACACACACACACACGAATCCACACACGCACACACACATGCACCGACACATGCACGCACACACACATCCAGCCCCACTCACGCACCCACACAAGCGCCCACACACGCAAACACACGCGCCAATACACGCATTCACACCCACCCACCCACCGACACACACAAACGCACACATACACACATTCACCCACACACACGCACCGACACACACACACACACACACATGTATCAACACCCACGCACAAACACACACGCACACACACGCACACACACGCACACCCACGAATCCACGCACGCCCCCACACATGCAACCACACACACGCACACAAACACGCACCCACACACGCACCCACAGATGTATCCACACAAGCACGCACACACGCACCCGCACACCCACACAAACATACACGCACACACGCACACACGCACACACGCACACACACACGATTCCACGCACGCACACTCACATGCAACCACACACACGCACCCACACACGCACCCAGACACACGAACGCACGCAAACACTCACACGCAGACACACCCATGCACACAGGCAAACCCATACACGCACCCACACGCACCTCCACACGCGCCCACACACACACACACGCACACACACACCACACACCACCCACACAAACACACAGACGCATGCACTGACACACAAATGCGCACACACACCCACACCCACACACACAACCACACATACACACACTCACGCACTCATCCACACACGCACCAACAAACACACACACGCGCGCCAACATAAGCACTCACACACGCACCCACACACACGCACACACACGCGACAACATAGGCACACTCACACACACATGCCCCACACACGCACACGCACACGCACACGCACACGCACACGCACACGCACACGCACACGCACACGCACACGCACACGCACACGCACACGCACACGCACACGCACACGCACACGCACACGCACACGCACACGCACACGCACACGCACACGCACACGCACACGCACCCACACACGCACCCACACACGAATCGACACCGGCACCCATACACTCGCACACACACACACACGAGCCTACACACGGATACATACACACACGCACCACACAGACACCACATACGCAAACACACACACACGCATACACGCACCAACACACAGACGCGTCCACACGCACACGTACACACACACGCACCCCCACTCACACACATGCACCAACACACGAATCCACACACGCATCCTCACATGCAATCACACACACACACACACACACACGCACCCACACACACGAGCACACACAAACACTCACACGCAGACACACCCATGCACACACGCAAACCCCCCCCCCCACACACACACACGCACCTCCACACGCGCCCACACACGACATCACACACACACACACACACACACACTACACACGCACACAAACACACCGACGCACGCACATGCGCCCACATGCACACATACACACACGCACCCTCACACACACACATCCACAGACGCGCCGACACACGCACACACAGACACGCTCCATCACACACACACACTCACCCACTCACACACCACACACGCACACACGCACACATGCACGCACACACGCACACATGCACGCACACACACATCCACCCACACTCACGCACCTACACAAGCGCCCACACACGCACACACACGCGCCAAAACACGCACTCACACACACCCACCCACCGACACACACAAACGCATACATACACACATTCACCCACACACACGCACCGACACACACAAACATACACAAACACCCACGCACCAACACACACGCACACACACGCACTCACACGCGCCAACGCAGGCACACACACGCACACTCACGAATCCGCGCACGCCCACACACATGCAACTACAGACGCACACAAACACGCACCCACACACGCACCCACATATGTATCCACACACGCACGCACACACGCACCCACACACGCACACACACATGCACGGACACGCACACACGCACACACGCACACAGGCACACACGCACACGCGGACACGCGCACACACGCACTCACGCACACGCACACACGCACACACGCACACACGCACACACGCACCCACACACACGCACAGACGGACCCACGCAGACGCACCCACGCACACCCACACCCACACACGAACACACATACACACACGCGTACCAGCACATGCTCACACACGCACCACACTCACACACGCACCCACAGAGAAACGCTCGCTCCCACACAGACATGGACACACACGCTCCCACACACGCACACACACACGCACCCAAATACGCACCCACATACACACACGCACACACACGCACACACAATCGCCAACACACGAACGCACTCTCACACACACACACACACACACACACGAATCCACACACGCACACACACATGCACCGACACATGCACGCACACACACATCCAGCCCCACTCACGCACCCACACAAGCGCCCACACACGCAAACACTCGCGCCAATACACGCACTCACACCCACCCACCCACCGACACACACAAACGCACACGTACACACATTCACCCACACACACACGCACCGACACACACACACACACATGTATCAACACCCACGCACAAAGACACACGCACACACACGCACACACACGCACACCCACGAATCCAAGCACGCCCCCACACATGCAAACACACACACGCACACAAACACGCAACCACACACGCACCCACAGATGTATCCACACAAGCACGCACACACGCACCCACACACCCACACAAACATACACGCACACACGCACACACGTACACACGCACACACGCACACACACACACACACACACGAATCCACGAACTCACACTCACATGCAACCACACACACGAACCCACACACGCACCCAGACACACGAACGCACGCAAACACTCACACGCAGACACACCCATGCACACAGGCAAACCCATACACGCACCCACACGCACCTCCACACGCGCCCACACACACACGCACACACACACACACACCACACACCACCCACACAAACACACAGACGCATGCACTGACACACAAATGCGCACACACACCCACACCCACACACACAACCACACATACACACACTCACGCACGCATCCACACACGCACCAACAAACACACACACGCGCGCCAACATAAGCACTCACACACGCACCCACACACACGCACACACACGCGACAACATAGGCACACCCACACACACATGCACCACACACGCACACGCACACGCACACGCACACGCACACGCACACGGACACGCACACGCACACGCACACGCACACGCACACGCACACGCACACGCACACGCACACGCACACGCACACGCACACGCACACGCACACGCACACGCACACGCACACGCACACGCACACGCACACGCACACGCACACGCACACGCACACGCACACGCACACGCACACGCACACGCACACGCACACGCACACGCACACGCACACGCACACGCACACGCACACGCACACGCACACGCACACGCACACGCACACGCACACGCACACGCACACGCACACGCACACGCACACGCACACGCACACGCACACGCACACGCACACGCACACGCACACGCACACGCACACGCACACGCACACGCACACGCACACGCACACGCACACGCACACGCACACGCACACGCACACGCACACGCACACGCACACGCACACGCACACGCACACGCACACGCACACGCACACGCACACGCACACGCACACGCACACGCACACGCACACGCACACGCACACGCACACGCACACGCACACGCACACGCACACGCACACGCACACGCACACGCACACGCACACGCACACGCACACGCACACGCACACGCACACGCACACGCACACGCACACGCACACGCACACGCACACGCACACGCACACGCACACGCACACGCACACGCACACGCACACGCACACGCACACGCACACGCACACGCACACGCACACGCACACGCACACGCACACGCACACGCACACGCACACGCACACGCACACGCACACGCACACGCACACGCACACGCACACGCACACGCACACGCACACGCACACGCACACGCACACGCACACGCACACGCACACGCACACGCACACGCACACGCACACGCACACGCACACGCACACGCACACGCACACGCACACGCACACGCACACGCACACGCACACGCACACGCACACGCACACGCACACGCACACGCACACGCACACGCACACGCACACGCACACGCACACGCACACGCACACGCACACGCACACGCACACGCACACGCACACGCACACGCACACGCACACGCACACGCACAGGCACACGCACACGCACACGCACACGCACACGCACACGCACACGCACACGCACACGCACACGCACACGCACACGCACACGCACACGCACACGCACACGCACACGCACACGCACACGCACACGCACACGCACACGCACACGCACACGCACACGCACACGCACACGCACACGCACACGCACACGCACACGCACACGCACACGCACACGCACACGCACACGCACACGCACACGCACACGCACACGCACACGCACACGCACACGCACACGCACACGCACACGCACACGCACACGCACACGCACACGCACACGCACCCACACACGCACCCACACACGCACCCACACACGCACCCACACACGAATCGACACCGGCACCCATACACTCACACACACACACACACGAGCATACACACGGATACATACAAACACGCACCACACAGGCACCACATACGCAAACACACACACACACGCATACACGCACCAACACACAGACGCGTCCACACGCACACGTACACACACACACACGCACCCCCACTCACACACATGCACCAACACACGAATCCACACACGCATCCTCACATGCAACCACACACACACACACACACACACACACGCACCCACACACACGAACACACACACAAACACTCACACGCAGACACACCCATGCACACACGCAAACCCCCCCCACACACGCACCTCCACACGCCCCCACACACGACATCACACACACACACACACACACACACCACACACGCACACAAACACACAGACGCACGCACATGCGCCCACATGCACACATACACACACGCACCCTCACACACACACACACATCCACAGACGCACCGACACACGCACACACAGACACGCTCCATCACACACACACACTCACCCACTCACACACCACACACGCACACACGCACACACGCACACACGCACACATGCACGCACACACACATCCACCCACACTCACGCACCTACACAAGCGCCCACACACGCACACACACGCGCCAAAACACGCACTCACACACACCCACCCAACGACACACACAAACGCACACATACACACATTCACCCACACACACGCACCGACACACACACACATACACAAACACCCACGCACCAACACACACGCACACACACGCACTCACACGCGCCAACGCACGCACACACACGCACACTCACGAATCCGCGCACGCCCACACACATGCAACCACACACGCACACAAACACGCACCCACACACGCACCCACAGATGTATCCACACACGCACCCACACACGCACCCACACACACACACACACATACACGGACACGCACACACGCACACACGTACACAGGCACACACGCACACGCGCACACGCGCACACGCGCACACACGCACTCACGCACACGCACACACGCACACATACACACCCGCTCCCATACACACACGCACACACACACGAATCCACACACGCACCCACACACGCACACATACGCGCCAACACACGCACACTCACACACACAAACACTCGCAGACACACACACACACCCACAAACGCACCCACGCGCACAAAAATACGCACACACTCGCGCCAACACACAAACCCTCACACACCCACATGCGCACCTTCACATGCACCCACATTCACACACGCGCACCAGCACAAGCACACACGCGCACACACAAACACACACCCACACACGCACGCACACACACATGCAACCACTCACACGCACCCACATACACACATGCACCCACACACAAGCACCCACTCACACTCACCCAAACACGGACACACACGCGCCAACTAACGCACAGACACTCACGCGAATCCACACACGCAACCTAACACGCACCAAAAACACGCACCCACACAAGCACCCACACACGCAAACGCGCCAGCACATGCACACACACACACGCACATACACACGCACGCACACATGTGCGCCAACACACGCACACATACATACACATGCACCACAGACGCACCCAAACATACACACTCGCGCCAACACAAGCACACACACACGCACCCACGCACCTACACATGCTCCCACACACGCAACAACACACGCACACATGCACCGACACACTCCTACACACACACGAATTCACACACGCACACACACACTCACACACACACACACACTCACACACAAGACACACACACAAACACCACACACGCACCCACACACACGAACACACAAACACTCACACGCAGACACACCCATGCACACAGGCAAACCCACACACAATCACAAGCACCTCCACACGCGCCCAAACACGACCTCACACACACACACACACACACACACACACACACACACATACACACACACACACACCACACACGCACACAAACACACAGACGCACGCACCCACACACACGCACCACACACGAATCCACACACGCATCCACAGACGCGCCGACACACGCACACACAGACACGTTCCCTCACACACACACACTCACCCACTCACACACCACACACGCACACACTCGCGCCAACACACGCACGCACACACACAAACACACACACACGCGCGCGCAGACAAACACAAACAAGAATCCACACACGCACCCACACACTCATCCACACACGCACTCACGCACACACACACACATACACACACACACGAATCCACACACGCACACACACATGCACCGACACATGCACGCACACACACACCCACCCACACTCACGCACCCACACAAGCGCCCACACACGCACAAACACGCGCCATTACACGCACTCACACACACCCACGCACCGACACCCACAAACGCACACATACACACATTCACCCACACACACGCACCGACACACACACACATGCACCAACAACCACGCACCAGCACACACGCACACACACGCACTCACACGCGCCAACGCACGCACAAACACACGCACACTCAGGAATCCACGCACGCCCCCACAAATGCAACCACACACACGCACACAAACACGCACCCACACACGCACCCACATATGTATCCACACACGCACACACACATACACGGACACGCACACACGCACACGCGCACACGCGCACACGCGCACACGCGCACACGCGCACACGCGCACACGCTCACACGCACACACGCACACACGCACACTCGCACACACGCACACACGCGCACACGCGCACACGCGCACACGCTCACACACACACGATTCCACGCACGCACACTCACATGCAACCACACACACGCACCCACACACGCACCCAGACACACGAACGCACGCAAACACTCACACGCAGACACACCCATGCACACAGGCAAACCCATACACGCACCCACACGCACCTCCACACGCGCCCACACACACACACACGCACACACACACACACCACACACCACCCACACAAACACACAGACGCATGCACTGACACACAAATGCGCACACACACCCACACCCACACACACAACCACACATACACACACTCACGCACTCATCCACACACGCACCAACAAACACACACACGCGCGCCAACATAAGCACTCACACACGCACCCACACACACGCACACACACGCGACAACATAGGCACACTCACACACACATGCCCCACACACGCACACGCACACGCACACGCACACGCACACGCACACGCACACGCACACGCACACGCACACGCACACGCACACGCACACGCACACGCACACGCACACGCACACGCACACGCACACGCACACGCACACGCACACGCACACGCACACGCACACGCACACGCACACGCACACGCACACGCACACGCACCCACACACGCACCCACACACGAATCGACACCGGCACCCATACACTCGCACACACACACACACGAGCCTACACACGGATACATACACACACGCACCACACAGGCACCACATACGCAAACACACACACACGCATACACGCACCAACACACAGACGCGTCCACACGCACACGTACACACACACGCACCCCCACTCACACACATGCACCAACACACGAATCCACACACGCATCCTCACATGCAATCACACACACACACACACACGCACCCACACACACGAGCACACACAAACACTCACACGCAGACACACCCATGCACACACGCAAACCCCCCCCCACACACACACACACGCACCTCCACACGCGCCCACACACGACATCACACACACACACACACACACACACACTACACACGCACACAAACACACCGACGCACGCACATGCGCCCACATGCACACATACACACACGCACCCTCACACACACACATCCACAGACGCGCCGACACACGCACACACAGACACGCTCCATCACACACACACACTCACCCACTCACACACCACACACGCACACACGCACACATGCACGCACACACGCACACATGCACGCACACACACATCCACCCACACTCACGCACCTACACAAGCGCCCACACACGCACACACACGCGCCAAAACACGCACTCACACACACCCACCCACCGACACACACAAACGCACACATACACACATTCACCCACACACACGCACCGACACACACAAACATACACAAACACCCACGCACCAACACACACGCACACACACGCACTCACACGCGCCAACGCAGGCACACACACGCACACTCACGAATCCGCGCACGCCCACACACATGCAACTACAGACGCACACAAACACGCACCCACACACGCACCCACATATGCACGGACACGCACACACGCACACACGCACACAGGCACACACGCACACGCGGACACGCGCACACACGCACTCACGCACACGCACACACGCACACACGCACACACGCACACACGCACCCACACACACGCACAGACGGACCCACGCAGACGCACCCACGCACACCCACACCCACACACGAACACACATACACACACGCGTACCAGCACATGCTCACACACGCACCACACTCACACACGCACCCACACACGCACCACACTCACACACGCACCCACAGAGAAACGCTCGCTCCCACACAGACATGGACACACACGCTCCCACACACGCACACACACACGCACCCAAATACGCACCCACATACACACACGCACACACACGCACACACAATCGCCAACACACGAACGCACTCTCACACACACACACACACACACACACACGAATCCACACACGCACACACACATGCACCGACACATGCACGCACACACACATCCAGCCCCACTCACGCACCCACACAAGCGCCCACACACGCAAACACTCGCGCCAATACACGCACTCACACCCACCCACCCACCGACACACACAAACGCACACGTACACACATTCACCCACACACACACGCACCGACACACACACACACACATGTATCAACACCCACGCACAAAGACACACGCACACACACGCACACACACGCACACCCACGAATCCAAGCACGCCCCCACACATGCAAACACACACACGCACACAAACACGCAACCACACACGCACCCACAGATGTATCCACACAAGCACGCACACACGCACCCACACACCCACACAAACATACACGCACACACGCACACACGTACACACGCACACACGCACACACACACACACACACACGAATCCACGAACGCACACTCACATGCAACCACACACACGAACCCACACACGCACCCAGACACACGAACGCACGCAAACACTCACACGCAGACACACCCATGCACACAGGCAAACCCATACACGCACCCACACGCACCTCCACACGCGCCCACACACACACGCACACACACACACACACACCACACACCACCCACACAAACACACAGACGCATGCACTGACACACAAATGCGCACACACACCCACACCCACACACACAACCACACATACACACACTCACGCACGCATCCACACACGCACCAACAAACACACACACGCGCGCCAACATAAGCACTCACACACGCACCCACACACACGCACACACACGCGACAACATAGGCACACCCACACACACATGCACCACACACGCACACGCACACGCACACGCACACGCACACGGACACGCACACGCACACGCACACGCACACGCACACGCACACGCACACGCACACGCACACGCACACGCACACGCACACGCACACGCACACGCACACGCACACGCACACGCACACGCACACGCACACGCACACGCACACGCACACGCACACGCACACGCACACGCACACGCACACGCACACGCACACGCACACGCACACGCACACGCACACGCACACGCACACGCACACGCACACGCACACGCACACGCACACGCACACGCACACGCACACGCACACGCACACGCACACGCACACGCACACGCACACGCACACGCACACGCACACGCACACGCACACGCACACGCACACGCACACGCACACGCACACGCACACGCACACGCACACGCACACGCACACGCACACGCACACGCACACGCACACGCACACGCACACGCACACGCACACGCACACGCACACGCACACGCACACGCACACGCACACGCACACGCACACGCACACGCACACGCACACGCACACGCACACGCACACGCACACGCACACGCACACGCACACGCACACGCACACGCACACGCACACGCACACGCACACGCACACGCACACGCACACGCACACGCACACGCACACGCACACGCACACGCACACGCACACGCACACGCACACGCACACGCACACGCACACGCACACGCACACGCACACGCACACGCACACGCACACGCACACGCACACGCACACGCACACGCACACGCACACGCACACGCACACGCACACGCACACGCACACGCACACGCACACGCACACGCACACGCACACGCACACGCACACGCACACGCACACGCACACGCACACGCACACGCACACGCACACGCACACGCACACGCACACGCACACGCACACGCACACGCACACGCACACGCACACGCACACGCACACGCACACGCACACGCACACGCACACGCACACGCACACGCACACGCACACGCACACGCACACGCACACGCACACGCACACGCACACGCACACGCACACGCACACGCACACGCACACGCACACGCACACGCACACGCACACGCACACGCACACGCACACGCACACGCACACGCACACGCACACGCACACGCACACGCACACGCACACGCACACGCACACGCACACGCACACGCACACGCACACGCACACGCACACGCACACGCACACGCACACGCACACGCACACGCACACGCACACGCACACGCACACGCACACGCACACGCACACGCACACGCACACGCACACGCACACGCACACGCACACGCACACGCACACGCACACGCACACGCACACGCACACGCACACGCACACGCACACGCACACGCACACGCACACGCACACGCACACGCACACGCACACGCACACGCACACGCACACGCACACGCACACGCACACGCACACGCACACGCACACGCACACGCACACGCACACGCACACGCACACGCACACGCACACGCACACGCACACGCACCCACACACGCACCCACACACGCACCCACACACGAATCGACACCGGCACCCATACACTCACACACACACACACACGAGCATACACACGGATACATACAAACACGCACCACACAGGCACCACATACGCAAACACACACACACACGCATACACGCACCAACACACAGACGCGTCCACACGCACACGTACACACACACACACGCACCCCCACTCACACACATGCACCAACACACGAATCCACACACGCATCCTCACATGCAACCACACACACACACACACACACACACGCACCCACACACACGAACACACACACAAACACTCACACGCAGACACACCCATGCACACACGCAAACCCCCCCCACACACACACACGCACCTCCACACGCCCCCACACACGACATCACACACACACACACACACACACACCACACACGCACACAAACACACAGACGCACGCACATGCGCCCACATGCACACATACACACACGCACCCTCACACACACACACACATCCACAGACGCACCGACACACGCACACACAGACACGCTCCATCACACACACACACTCACCCACTCACACACCACACACGCACACACGCACACACGCACACACGCACACACGCACACACGCACACATGCACGCACACACACATCCACCCACACTCACGCACCTACACAAGCGCCCACACACGCACACACACGCGCCAAAACACGCACTCACACACACCCACCCAACGACACACACAAACGCACACATACACACATTCACCCACACACACGCACCGACACACACACACATACACAAACACCCACGCACCAACACACACGCACACACACGCACTCACACGCGCCAACGCACGCACACACACGCACACTCACGAATCCGCGCACGCCCACACACATGCAACCACACACGCACACAAACACGCACCCACACACGCACCCACAGATGTATCCACACACGCACCCACACACGCACCCACACACACACACACACATACACGGACACGCACACACGCACACACGCACACACGTACACAGGCACACACGCACACGCGCACACGCGCACACGCGCACACACGCACTCACGCACACGCACACACGCACACATACACACCCGCTCCCATACACACACGCACACACACACGAATCCACACACGCACCCACACACGCACACATACGCGCCAACACACGCACACTCACACACACAAACACTCGCAGACACACACACACACCCACAAACGCACCCACGCGCACAAAAATACGCACACACTCGCGCCAACACACAAACCCTCACACACCCACATGCGCACCTTCACATGCACCCACATTCACACACGCGCACCAGCACAAGCACACACGCGCACACACAAACACACACCCACACACGCACGCACACACACATGCAACCACTCACACGCACCCACATACACACATGCACCCACACACAAGCACCCACTCACACTCAACCAAACACGGACACACACGCGCCAACTAACGCACAGACACTCACGC
>OZ024854.1:43251566-43256566 GCA_964017155.1 Oasisia sp. SBJ-2009
CACGCACACACGCACACACGCACACACGCACACACGCACACACGCACACACGCACACACGCACACACGCACACACGCACACACGCACACACGCACACACGCACACACGCACACACGCACACACGCACACACGCACACACTGACACACAAATGCGCACACACACCCACATCCACACACACAACCACACATACACACGCTCACATGTACCCACACACGCATCCACATTCGCACCAACAAACACACACACGCGCCAACACAAGCACTCACACACGCACCCACACACACGCACACACACACGCACACACACGCCACAACATAGGCACACCCACACACACATGCATCACACACGCACCCACACGCACACGCACCCACACACGCACCCACACACGAATCGATACAGGCACCCACACACTCACCCATACACACACCAGCCTACACACGCATACATACTCACACGCACCATACAGGCACCACATACGCAAACGCACCAACACACAGATGCGTCCACACGCACACGTACACACACACGCACCCCCCCCCCCCACACACACACATGCACCAACACACGAATCCACACACGCACCCTCACATGCAACCACACACACACACACACACGAACCCACACACACGAACACACACAAACACTCACACGCAGACACACCCATGCACACAGGCAAACCCACACACACACACACGCACCTCCACACGCGCCCAAACACGACCTCACACACGCACACACAGACACGCTCTCTCACACACACACACTCACCCACTCACACATCACACACGCACACACTCGCGCCAACACACGCACGCACACACAAACACACACACACGCGCGCGCAGACAAACTCAAACAAGAATCCACACACTCACCCACACACTCACCCACACACGCACTCACGAACACACACACACACACACACACACACACACACACACACACACATCCACCCACACTCACGCAATCACACAAGCGCCCACACACGCACACACACGCGCCATTACACGCACTCACACCCACCCACCGACACCCACAAACGCACACATACACACATTCATCCACACACACGCACCGACACACACACACACATGCACCAACACCCACGCACCAACACTCACGCACACACACGCACTTACACGCGGCAACGCACGCACAAACACACGCACACTCACGAATCCACGCACGCCCCCACACATGCAACCACACACACGCACACAAACACGCACCCACACACGCACCCACAGATGTATCCACACAAGCACGCACACACGCACCCGCACACCCACACAAACATACACGCACACACGCACACACGCACACACGCACAAACACACGAATCCACGCACGCACACTCACATGCAACCACACACACGCACCCACACACGCACCCAGACACACGAACGCACGCAAACACTCACACGCAGACACACCCATGCACACAGGCAAACCCATACACGCACCCACACGCACCTCCACACGCGCCCACACACACACACACGCACACACACACACACACCACACACCACCCACACAAACACACAGACGCATGCACTGACACACAAATGCGCACACACACCCACACCCACACACACAACCACACATACACACACTCACGCACTCATCCACACACGCACCAACAAACACACACACGCGCGCCAACATAAGCACTCACACACGCACCCACACACACGCACACACACGCGACAACATAGGCACACTCACACACACATGCCCCACACACGCACACGCACACGCACACGCACACGCACACTCACACGCACACGCACACGCACCCACACACGCACCCACACACGAATCGACACCGGCACCCATACACTCACACACACACACACACACACGAGCCTACACACGGATACATACACACACGCACCACACAGGCACCACATACGCAAACACACACACACGCATACACGCACCAACACACAGACGCGTCCACACGCACACGTACACACACACGCACCCCCACTCACACACATGCACCAACACACGAATCCACACACGCATCCTCACATGCAATCACACACACACACACACACACGCACCCACACACACGAGCACACACAAACACTCACACGCAGACACACCCATGCACACACGCAAACCCCCCCCCCCCCCACACACACACACGCACCTCCACACGCGCCCACACACGACATCACACACACACACACACACACACACACACACACACACACACACTACACACGCACACAAACACACCGACGCACGCACATGCGCCCACATGCACACATACACACACGCACCCTCACACACACACATCCACAGACGCACCGACACACGCACACACAGACACGCTCCATCACACACACACTCACCCACTCACACACCACACACGCACACACGCACACATGCACGCACACACGCACACATGCACGCACACACACATCCACCCACACTCACGCACCTACACAAGCGCCCACACACGCACACACACGCGCCAAAACACGCACTCACACACACCCACCCACCGACACACACAAACGCACACATACACACATTCACCCACACACACGCACCGACACACACAAACATACACAAACACCCACGCACCAACACACACGCACACACACGCACTCACACGCGCCAACGCACGCACACACACGCACACTCACGAATCCGCGCACGCCCACACACATGCAACTACAGACGCACACAAACACGCACCCACACACGCACCCACATATGTATCCACACACGCACGCACACACGCACCCACACACGCACACACACATACACGGACACGCACACACGCACACACGCACACAGGCACACACGCACACGCGGACACGCGCACACACGCACTCACGCACACGCACACACGCACACACGCACACACGCACACACGCACCCACACACACGCACAGACGGACCCACGCAGACGCACCCACGCACACCCACACCCACACACGCACACACATACACACACGCGTACCAGCACATGCTCACACACGCACCACACTCACACACGCACCCACAGAGAAACGCTCGCTCCCACACAGACACACACGCTCCCACACACGCACACACACACGCACCCAAATACGCACCCACATACACACACGCACACACACGCACACACAATCGCCAATACACGAACGCACTCTCACACACACACACACACACACACACACACACACACACACGAATCCACACACGCACACACACATGCACCGACACATGCACGCACACACACATCCAGCCCCACTCACGCACCCACACAAGCGCCCACACACGCAAACACTCGCGCCAATACACGCACTCACACCCACCCACCCACCGACACACACAAACGCACACGTACACACATTCACCCACACACACACGCACCGACACACACACACACACACACACACACACACACACATGTATCAACACCCACGCACAAAGACACACGCACACACACGCACACACACGCACACCCACGAATCCAAGCACGCCCCCACACATGCAAACACACACACGCACACAAACACGCAACCACACACGCACCCACAGATGTATCCACACAAGCACGCACACACGCACCCACACACCCACACAAACATACACGCACACACGCACACACGTACACACGCACACACGCACACACACACACACACACACGAATCCACGAACGCACACTCACATGCAACCACACACACGAACCCACACACGCACCCAGACACACGAACGCACGCAAACACTCACACGCAGACACACCCATGCACACAGGCAAATCCATACACGCACCCACACGCACCTCCACACGTGCCCACACACACACGCACACACACACACATCACACACCACCCACACAAACACACAGACGCATGCACTGACACACAAATGCGCACACACACCCACACCCACACACACAACCACACATACACACACTCACGCACGCATCCACACACGCACCAACAAACACACACACGCGCGCCAACATAAGCACTCACACACGCACCCACACACACGCACACACACGCGACAACATAGGCACACCCACACACACATGCACCACACACGCACACGCACACGCACACGCACACGCACACGCACACGCACACGCACACGCACACGCACACGCACACGCACACGCACACGCACACGCACACGCACACGCACACGCACACGCACACGCACACGCACACGCACACGCACACGCACACGCACACGCACACGCACACGCACACGCACACGCACACGCACACGCACACGCACACGCACACGCACACGCACACGCACACGCACACGCACACGCACACGCACACGCACACGCACACGCACACGCACACGCACACGCACACGCACACGCACACGCACACGCACACGCACACGCACACGCACACGCACACGCACACGCACACGCACACGCACACGCACACGCACACGCACACGCACACGCACACGCACACGCACACGCACACGCACACGCACACGCACACGCACACGCACACGCACACGCACACGCACACGCACACGCACACGCACACGCACACGCACACGCACACGCACACGCACACGCACACGCACACGCACACGCACACGCACACGCACACGCACACGCACACGCACACGCACACGCACACGCACACGCACACGCACACGCACACGCACACGCACACGCACACGCACACGCACACGCACACGCACACGCACACGCACACGCACACGCACACGCACACGCACACGCACACGCACACGCACACGCACACGCACACGCACACGCACACGCACACGCACACGCACACGCACACGCACACGCACACGCACACGCACACGCACACGCACACGCACACGCACACGCACACGCACACGCACACGCACACGCACACGCACACGCACACGCACACGCACACGCACACGCACACGCACACGCACACGCACACGCACACGCACACGCACACGCACACGCACACGCACACGCACACGCACACGCACACGCACACGCACACGCACACGCACACGCACACGC
>OZ024854.1:43266566-43276566 GCA_964017155.1 Oasisia sp. SBJ-2009
ACACGAAAGCACGCAAACACTCACACGCAGACACACCCATGCACACACGCAAACCCATACACGCACCCACACGCACCTCCACACGCGCCCCCCCCCCACACACACACCACACACCACACACCACATACCACACACCACACACCACACACCACACACACACAAACCCACAGACGCACGCACTGACACACACAAGCGCACACACACCCACATCCACACACACAACCACACATACACACACTCACATGTACCCACACACGCATCCACATTCGCACCAACAAACACACACACGCGCGCCAACACAAGCACTCATACACGCACCCACACACACGCACACACACACGCACACACACGCGACAACATAGGCACACCCACACACACATGCATCACACACGCACCCACACGCACACGCACCCACACACGCACCCACACACGAATCGCTACAGGCACCCACACACTCACCCACACACACACCAGCCTACACACGCATACATACTCACACGCACCATACAGGCACCACATACGCAAACGCACCAACACACAGATGCGTCCACACGCACACGTACACACACACGCACCCCCCCCCCCCACACACACACACATGCACCAACACAAGAATCCACACACGCACCCTCACATGCAACCACACACACACACACACACGAACCCACACACACGAACACACACAAACACTCACACGCAGACACACCCATGCACACAGGCAAACCCACACACACACACACGCACAGACACTCACGCGAATCCACACACGCAACCTAACACGCACCAAAAACACGCACCCACACAAGCACCCACACACACAAACGCGCTAGCACATGCACACACACACACACGCACATACACACGCACGCACACATGTGCGCCAACACACGCACACATACATACACATGCACCACAGGCGCACCCAAACATACACACTCGCGCCAACACAAGCACACACACACGCACCCACGCACCTACACATGCTCCCACACACGCAACAACACACGCACACATGCACCGACACACTCCTACACACACACGAATTCACACACGCACACACACACACACACACACACACACACACACAAGACACACACACACACACATGCACACACACCCTCACAGACGCACCCACACAGACGCACCCACGCACACCCACACCCACACACGCACACACATACACACACGCGTACCAGCACATACTCACACACGCAGCACACTCACACACGCACCCACAGACACACGCTCGCTCCCACACAGACATGGACACACACGCTCCCACACACGAATCCACACACGCATCCACACACGGACACACACACGCACCCAAATAGTCACCCACATACACACACGCACACACACACGCCCACACAATCGCCAACACACGAACACACGCACATACACACACACACGTATCCACGCACGCTCCCTCGCATGCAACCACACACACGCACCCACACACGCACCCACACACACGAACGCATGCAAACATTCACACGCAGACACACCCATGAAAACACGCAAACCATACACGCACCCACACGCACCTCCACACGCGCCCACACACACACACACACACACTCACACAAACACACACACCACACACCACACACACAAACACACAGACGCTCGCATCGACACACACATTCGCACACACACCCACCCACACACACAACCACACACACACACACTCACATGTATCCACACACTCATCAACACACGCACCAACAAACACACACACGCGCCAACACAAGCACTCACCCACTCACCCACACACACGCGCCGACACACGCACACACACGCGACAACATAGGCACAACCACACATACAAGCACCACACATGCACCCACACACACACACGAGCCTACACACGCATACATACACACACCCACCACACATGCACCACATACGCAAACACACACACAGGCACACACGCACACACGCACACACGCACACACGCACACACGCACACACGCACACACACACGAATCCACGCACGCACCCTCACATGAAACCACACACACGCACCCACACACGCACCCACACACACGAAAGCACGCAAACACTCACACGCAGACACACCCATGCACACACGCAAACCCATACACGCACCCACACGCACCTCCACACGCGCCCCCCCCCCCCCCACACACACACCACACACCACACACCACACACCACACACCACACACCAGCCTACACACGCATACATACTCACACGCACCATACAGGCACCACATACGCAAACGCACCAACACACAGATGCGTCCACACGCACACGTACACACACACGCACCCCCCCCCCACACACACACACATGCACCAACACACGAATCCACACACGCACCCTCACATGCAACCACACACACACACACACACGAACCCACACACACGAACACACACAAACACTCACACGCAGACACACCCATGCACACAGGCAAACCCACACACACACACACGCACAGACACTCACGCGAATCCACACACGCAACCTAACACGCACCAAAAACACGCACCCACACAAGCACCCACACACACAAACGCGCTAGCACATGCACACACACACACACGCACATACACACGCACGCACACATGTGCGCCAACACACGCACACATACATACACATGCACCACAGGCGCACCCAAACATACACACTCGCGCCAACACAAGCACACACACACGCACCCACGCACCTACACATGCTCCCACACACGCAACAACACACGCACACATGCACCGACACACTCCTACACACACACGAATTCACACACGCACACACACACACACACACACACACACACACAAGACACACACACACACACACATGCACACACACCCTCACAGACGCACCCACACAGACGCACCCACGCACACCCACACCCACACACGCACACACATACACACACGCGTACCAGCACATACTCACACACGCAGCACACTCACACACGCACCCACAGACACACGCTCGCTCCCACACAGACATGGACACACACGCTCCCACACACGAATCCACACACGCATCCACACACGGACACACACACGCACCCAAATAGTCACCCACATACACACACGCACACACACACGCCCACACAATCGCCAACACACGAACACACGCACATACACACACACACGTATCCACGCACGCACCCTCGCATGCAACCACACACACGCACCCACACACGCACCCACACACACGAACGCATGCAAACATTCACACGCAGACACACCCATGAAAACACGCAAACCATACACGCACCCACACGCACCTCCACACGCGCCCACACACACACACACACACTCACACAAACACACACACCACACACCACACACACAAACACACAGACGCTCGCATCGACACACACATTCGCACACACACCCACCCACACACACAACCACACACACACACACTCACATGTATCCACACACTCATCAACACACGCACCAACAAACACACACACGCGCCAACACAAGCACTCACCCACTCACCCACACACACGCGCCGACACACGCACACACACGCGACAACATAGGCACAACCACACATACAAGCACCACACATGCACCCACACACACACACGAGCCTACACACGCATACATACACACACCCACCACACATGCACCACATACGCAAACACACACACAGGCACACACGCACACACGCACACACGCACACACGCACACACGCACACACACACGAATCCACGCACGCACCCTCACATGAAACCACACACACGCACCCACACACGCACCCACACACACGAAAGCACGCAAACACTCACACGCAGACACACCCATGCACACACGCAAACCCATACACGCACCCACACGCACCTCCACACGCGCCCCCCCCCCCACACACACACCACACACCACACACCACACACCACACACCACACACCACACACCACACACCACACACCACACACCACACACCACACACCACACACCACACACCACACACCACACACCACACACCACACACCACACACCACACACCACACACCACACACCACACACCACACACCACACACCACACACCACACACCACACACCACACACCACACACCACACACCACACACCACACACCACACACCACACACCACACACCACACACCACACACCACACACCACACACCACACACCACACACCACACACCACACACCACACACCACACACCACACACCACACACCACACACCACACACCACACACCACACACCACACACCACACACCACACACCACACACCACACACCACACACCACACACCACACACCACACACCACACACCACACACCACACACCACACACCACACACCACACACCACACACCACACACCACACACCACACACCACACACCACACACCACACACCACACACCACACACCACACACCACACACCACACACCACACACCACACACCACACACCACACACCACACACCACACACCACACACCACACACCACACACCACACACCACACACCACACACCACACACCACACACCACACACCACACACCACACACCACACACCACACACCACACACCACACACCACACACCACACACCACACACCACACACCACACACCACACACCACACACCACACACCACACACCACACACCACACACCACACACCACACACCACACACCACACACCACACACCACACACCACACACCACACACCACACACCACACACCACACACCACACACCACACACCACACACCACACACCACACACCACACACCACACACCACACACCACACACCACACACCACACACCACACACCACACACCACACACCACACACCACACACCACACACCACACACCACACACCACACACCACACACCACACACCACACACCACACACCACACACCACACACCACACACCACACACCACACACCACACACCACACACCACACACCACACACCACACACCACACACCACACACCACACACCACACACCACACACCACACACCACACACCACACACCACACACCACACACCACACACCACACACCACACACCACACACCACACACCACACACCACACACCACACACCACACACACAAACCCACAGACGCACGCACTGACACACACATGCGCACACACACCCACATCCACACACACAACCACACATACACACACTCACATGTACCCACACACGCATCCACATTCGCACCAACAAACACACACACGCGCCAACACAAGCACTCACACACGCACCCACACACACGCACACACACACGCACACACACGCCACAACATAGGCACACCCACACACACATGCATCACACACGCACCCACACGCACACGCACCCACACACGCACCCACACACGAATCGATACAGGCACCCACACACTCACCCATACACACACCAGCCTACACACGCATACATACTCACACGCACCATACAGGCACCACATACGCAAACGCACAAACACACAGATGCGTCCACACGCACACGTACACACACACGCACCCCCCCCACACACACATGCACCAACACACGAATCCACACACGCACCCTCACATGCAACCACACACACACACACACACACGAACCCACACACACGAACACACACAAACACTCACACGCAGACACACCCATGCACACAGGCAAACCCACACACACACACACGCACCTCCACACGCGCCCAAACACGACCTCACACACGCACACACAGACACGCTCTCTCACACACACACACTCACCCACTCACACATCACACACGCACACACTCGCGCCAACACACGCACGCACACACAAACACACACACACGCGCGCAGACAAACTCAAACAAGAATCCACACACTCACCCACACACTCACCCACACACGCACTCACGAACACACACACACACACACACACACACACACACACATCCACCCACACTCACGCAATCACACAAGCGCCCACACACGCACACACACGCGCCATTACACGCACTCACACCCACCCACCGACACCCACAAAGGCACACATACACACATTCATCCACACACACGCACCGACACACACACACACACATGCACCAACACCCACGCACCAACACTCACGCACACACACGCACTTACACGCGGCAACGCACGCACAAACACACGCACACTCACGAATCCACGCACGCCCCCACACATGCAACCACACACACGCACACAAACACGCACCCACACACGCACCCACAGATGTATCCACAGATGCACGCACACACGCACACGCGCACAGGCACACACGCGCAGACGCGCACACGCGCACACGCGCACACGCGCACACGCGCACACGCGCACACGCCCACACGCCCACACGCGCACACGCGCACACGCACACACGCACGCACGCACACACGCACACACGCACACACGCACACACGCACACACGCACGCAAACACACACGCACACACGCACACACGCGCACACGCGCACACGCGCACACGCGCACACGCGCACACGCGCACACGCGCGCACACGCGCACACGCACACACGCACACACGCACACACGCACACACGCACACACGCACACACGCACGCACGCACGCACGCACGCACACACGCACACACGCACACACGCACGCACGCACGCTTGCACGCTTGCACACACGCACACACGCACACACGCACACACGCCCATATGCGTCCACATGCACACATACATAAACACGCACCCACACACACGCAACACAGACACACCCTCACAGACGCACCCACATACGCATACACGCACACACCCAACCACACACACCACACCCGCACACACAAGCGCCAACACGCACACACACACACACACAAACATGCATACATACATACACACATACATACACATACAAGCACCCAAACACAACCACATACGCACACACACAGGCACCCACACAGACACGCTAACCAGAACAAACACACACGCGCACCGACAAACACGCACCCACACACGCACGCACGCATCCTCATACAGGCCTACACACGCACACATTCAAACACACACACACACACACACACACACACACACACACACACACACGCACCACTCACACACAGGCACCAACACACGCACACACACACAGATGCGTCAACACGCACACATACACACCCGCTCCCATACACACACGCACTCACACACGAATCCACACACGCACCAACACACGCACACACACACACACACATACACACAAACACACGCAGACACACACACACCCACAAACGCACCCACGCGCAAAAAAATACGCACACACACGCGCCAACACACGCACAGACACACAAACCCACACACACCAACATGCGCACCTTCACATGCACCCACATTCACACACGCGCACCAGCACAAGCACACACGCGCACACACAAACACACACCCACACACGCACGCACACACACATGCAACCACTAACACGCACCCACATACACACATGCACCCACACACAAGCACCCACATACACTCACCCAAACATGGACACACACGCGCCAACTAACGCACAGACACTCACGCGAATCCACACACGCAACCTAACACGCACCAAAAACACGCACCCACACAAGCACCCACACACACAAACGCGCTAGCACATGCACACACACACACACGCACATACACACGCACGCACACATGTTCGTCAACACACGCACACATACATACACATGCACCACAGGCGCACCCAAACATACACACTCGCGCCAACACAAGCACACACACACGCACCCACGCACCTACACATGCTCCCACACACGCAACAACACACGCACACATGCACCGACACACTCCTACACACACACGAATTCACACACCCACACCCACACACGCACACACATACACACACGCGTACCAGCACATACTCACACACGCAGCACACTCACACACGCACCCACAGACACACGCTCGTTCCCACACAGACATGGACACACACGCTCCCACACACGAATCCACATACGCATCCACACACGGACACACACACGCACCCAAATACTCACCCACATACACACACGCACACACACACGCACACACAATCGCCAACACACGAACACACGCACATACACACACACGTATCCACGCACGCACCCTCGCATGCAACCACACACACACACACACACACACCACACACCACACACACAAACACACAGACGCTCGAATCGACACACACATTCGCACACACACCCACACCCACACACACACACACACACACACACACGCACCTCTCACAAACAGGCACCAACACATGCACCGAAACACGCACACACACACAGATGCGTCAACACGCAAACATACACACCCGCTCCCATACACACACGCACCCACACACGAATCCACACACGCACCCACACACGCACACATACGCGCCAACACACGCACACGCACACACACAAACACACGCAGACACACACACACCCACAAACGCACCCACGCGCACAAAAATACGGACACACACGCGCCAACACACGCACAGACACACAAACCCACACACACCCACATGCGCACCTTCACATGCACCCACATTCACACACGCGCACCAGCACAAACACACACGCGCACACACAAACACACACCCACACACGCACTCACACACACATGCAACCACTCACACGCACCCACATACACACATGCACCCACACACAAGCACCCACTCACACTCACCCAAACACGGACACACACGCGCCAACTAACGCACACACACTCACGCGAATCCATACACGCAACCTAACACGCACCAAAAACACGCACCCACACAAGCACCCACACACGCAAACGCGCCAGCACATGCACACACACACGCACATACACACGCACGCACACATGTGCGCGAACACACGCACACATACATACACATGCACCACAGACGCACCCAAACATACACTCGCGCCAACACAAGCACACACACACGCACCCACGCACCTACCCATGCTCCCACACACGCAACAACACACGCACACATGCTCCGACACACTCCTACACACACACGAATTCACACACGCACGCGCACACGCGCACACGCGCACACGCACACACGCACACACGCACACACGCACACTCGCACACTCGCACACACGCACACACGCACACACGCGCACACGCGCACACGCGCACGCGCGCACGCACACACGCACGCACGCACACACGCACACACGCACACACGCACACACGCACACACGCACACACGCACACACGCACACACGCACACACGCACACACGCACACACGCACACACGCACACACGCACACACGCACACACGCACACACGCACACACGCACACACGCACACACGCACACACGCACACACGCACACACGCACACACGCACACACGCACACACGCACACACGCACACACGCACACACGCACAAACGCACACACGCACACACGCACACACGCACACACGCACACACGCACACACGCACACACGCACACACGCACACACGCACACACGCACACACGCACACACGCACACACGCTAACACGCACACACGCACAAACGCACACACGCACACACGCACACACGCACACACGCACACACGCACACACGCACACACGCACACACGCACACACGCACACACGCACACACGCACACACGCACTCACGCACACACGCACACACGCACACACGCACACACGCACACACGCACACACGCACACACGCACACACGCACACACGCACACACGCACACACGCACACACGCACACACGCACACACGCACACACGCACACACGCACACACGCACACACGCACACACGCACACACGCACACACGCACACACGCACACACGCACACACGCACACACGCACACACGCACACACGCACACACGCACACACGCACACACGCACACACGCACACACGCACACACGCACACACGCAAACACGCACGCACGCACGCACGCACGCACACGCACATATGCGTCCACACGCACACATACACAAACACCCACCCACACCCTCACAGACTCACCTACACACGCATACACGCACACACGCAACCACACACACCACACACGCACACACAAGCGCCAAC
>OZ024854.1:43279066-43284066 GCA_964017155.1 Oasisia sp. SBJ-2009
CACGCACCCACACACGCACCCACACACGAATCGCTACAGGCACCCACACACTCACCCACACACACACCAGCCTACACACGCATACATACTCACACGCACCATACAGGCACCACATACGCAAACGCACCAACACACAGATGCGTCCACACGCACACGTACACACACACGCACCCCCCCCACACACACACATGCACCAACACACGAATCCACACACGCACCCTCACATGCAACCACACACACACACACACACGAACCCACACACACGAACACACACAAACACTCACACGCAGACACACCCATGCACACAGGCAAACCCACACACACACACACGCACCTCCACACGCGCCCAAACACGACCTCACACACGCACACACAGACACGCTCTCTCACACACACACTCACCCACTCACACATCACACACGCACACACTCGCGCCAACACACGCACGCACACACACAAACACACACACACGCGCGCGCAGACAAACACAAACAAGAATCCACACACTCACCCACACACTCACCCACACACGCACTCACGAACACGCACACACACGAATCCACACACGCGAATCCACACACGCAACCTAACACGCACCAAAAACACGCACCCACACAAGCACCCACACACACAAACGCGCTAGCACATGCACACACACACACGCACATACACACGCACGCACACATGTTCGTCAACACACGCACACATACATACACATGCACCACAGGCGCACCCAAACATACACACTCGCGCCAACACAAGCACACACACACGCACCCACGCACCTACACATGCTCCCACACACGCAACAACACACGCACACATGCACCGACACACTCCTACACACACACGAATTCACACACCCACACCCACACACGCACACACATACACACACGCGTACCAGCACATACTCACACACGCAGCACACTCACACACGCACCCACAGACACACGCTCGTTCCCACACAGACATGGACACACACGCTCCCACACACGAATCCACATACGCATCCACACACGGACACACACACGCACCCAAATACTCACCCACATACACACACGCACACACACACGCACACACAATCGCCAACACACGAACACACGCACATACACACACACGTATCCACGCACGCACCCTCGCATGCAACCACACACACACACACACACACACCACACACCACACACACAAACACACAGACGCTCGAATCGACACACACATTCGCACACACACCCACACCCACACACACACACACACACACACACACGCACCTCTCACAAACAGGCACCAACACATGCACCGAAACACGCACACACACACAGATGCGTCAACACGCAAACATACACACCCGCTCCCATACACACACGCACCCACACACGAATCCACACACGCACCCACACACGCACACATACGCGCCAACACACGCACACGCACACACACAAACACACGCAGACACACACACACCCACAAACGCACCCACGCGCACAAAAATACGGACACACACGCGCCAACACACGCACAGACACACAAACCCACACACACCCACATGCGCACCTTCACATGCACCCACATTCACACACGCGCACCAGCACAAACACACACGCGCACACACAAACACACACCCACACACGCACTCACACACACATGCAACCACTCACACGCACCCACATACACACATGCACCCACACACAAGCACCCACTCACACTCACCCAAACACGGACACACACGCGCCAACTAACGCACACACACTCACGCGAATCCATACACGCAACCTAACACGCACCAAAAACACGCACCCACACAAGCACCCACACACGCAAACGCGCCAGCACATGCACACACACACGCACATACACACGCACGCACACATGTGCGCGAACACACGCACACATACATACACATGCACCACAGACGCACCCAAACATACACTCGCGCCAACACAAGCACACACACACGCACCCACGCACCTACCCATGCTCCCACACACGCAACAACACACGCACACATGCTCCGACACACTCCTACACACACACGAATTCACACACGCACGCGCACACGCGCACACGCGCACACGCACACACGCACACACGCACACACGCACACTCGCACACTCGCACACACGCACACACGCACACACGCGCACACGCGCACACGCGCACGCGCGCACGCACACACGCACGCACGCACACACGCACACACGCACACACGCACACACGCACACACGCACACACGCACACACGCACACACGCACACACGCACACACGCACACACGCACACACGCACACACGCACACACGCACACACGCACACACGCACACACAGACGCACGCACACACGCACCGACACACACAAACATACACAAACACCCACGCACCAACACACACGCACACACACGCACTCACACGCGCCAACGCACGCACACACACGCACACTCACGAATCCGCGCACGCCCACACACATGCAACTACAGACGCACACAAACACGCACCCACACACGCACCCACATATGTATCCACACACGCACGCACACACGCACCCACACACGCACACACACATACACGGACACGCGGACACGCGCACACACGCACTCACGCACACGCACACACGCACACACGCACACACGCACCCACACACACGCACAGACGGACCCACGCAGACGCACCCACGCACACCCACACCCACACACGCACACACATACACACACGCGTACCAGCACATGCTCACACACGCACCACACTCACACACGCACCCACAGAGAAACGCTCGCTCCCACACAGACATGGACACACACGCTCCCACACACGCACACACACACGCACCCAAATACGCACCCACATACACACACGCACACACACGCACACACAATCGCCAATACACGAACGCACTCTCACACACACACACACACACACACACACACACACACACACACACGAATCCACACACGCACACACACATGCACCGACACATGCACGCACACACACATCCAGCCCCACTCACGCACCCACACAAGCGCCCACACACGCAAACACTCGCGCCAATACACGCACTCACACCCACCCACCCACCGACACACACAAACGCACACGTACACACATTCACCCACACACACACGCACCGACACACACACACACACACACACACACACACACACATGTATCAACACCCACGCACAAAGACACACGCACACACACGCACACACACGCACACCCACGAATCCAAGCACGCCCCCACACATGCAAACACACACACGCACACAAACACGCAACCACACACGCACCCACAGATGTATCCACACAAGCACGCACACACGCACCCACACACCCACACAAACATACACGCACACACGCACACACGTACACACGCACACACGCACACACACACACACACACACACACGAATCCACGAACGCACACTCACATGCAACCACACACACGAACCCACACACGCACCCAGACACACGAACGCACGCAAACACTCACACGCAGACACACCCATGCACACAGGCAAATCCATACACGCACCCACACGCACCTCCACACGCGCCCACACACACACGCACACACACACACACCACACACCACCCACACAAACACACAGACGCATGCACTGACACACAAATGCGCACACACACCCACACCCACACACACAACCACACATACACACACTCACGCACGCATCCACACACGCACCAACAAACACACACACGCGCGCCAACATAAGCACTCACACACGCACCCACACACACGCACACACACGCGACAACATAGGCACACCCACACACACATGCACCACACACGCACACGCACACGCACACGCACAAGCACACGCACACGCACACGCACACGCACACGCACACGCACACGCACACGCACACGCACACGCACACGCACACGCACACGCACACGCACACGCACACGCACACGCACACGCACACGCACACGCACACGCACACGCACACGCACACGCACACGCACACGCACACGCACACGCACACGCACACGCACACGCACACGCACACGCACACGCACACGCACACGCACACGCACACGCACACGCACACGCACACGCACACGCACACGCACACGCACACGCACACGCACACGCACACGCACACGCACACGCACACGCACACGCACACGCACACGCACACGCACACGCACACGCACACGCACACGCACACGCACACGCACACGCACACGCACACGCACACGCACACGCACACGCACACGCACACGCACACGCACACGCACACGCACACGCACACGCACACGCACACGCACACGCACACGCACACGCACACGCACACGCACACGCACACGCACACGCACACGCACACGCACACGCACACGCACACGCACACGCACACGCACACGCACACGCACACGCACACGCACACGCACACGCACACGCACACGCACACGCACACGCACACGCACACGCACACGCACACGCACACGCACACGCACACGCACACGCACACGCACACGCACACGCACACGCACACGCACACGCACACGCACACGCACACGCACACGCACACGCACACGCACACGCACACGCACACGCACACGCACACGCACACGCACACGCACACGCACACGCACACGCACACGCACACGCACACGCACACGCACACGCACACGCACACGCACACGCACACGCACACGCACACGCACACGCACACGCACACGCACACGCACACGCACACGCACACGCACACGCACACGCACACGCACACGCACACGCACACGCACACGCACACGCACACGCACACGCACACGCACACGCACACGCACACGCACACGCACACGCACACGCACACGCACACGCACACGCACACGCACACGCACACGCACACGCACACGCACACGCACACGCACACGCACACGCACACGCACACGCACACGCACACGCACACGCACACGCACACGCACACGCACACGCACACGCACACGCACACGCACACGCACACGCACACGCACACGCACACGCACACGCACACG
>OZ024854.1:43294066-43314066 GCA_964017155.1 Oasisia sp. SBJ-2009
TCATCCACACACACACCAACAAACACACACACGCGCCAACACAAGCACTCACACACTCACCCACACACACGCGCCGACACACGCACACACACGCGACAACATAGGCACAACCACACATACAAGCACCACACATGCACCCACACACACACGAGCCTACACACGCATACATACACACACCCACCACACATGCACCACATATGCAAACACACACACACGCACACACGCACACACGCACACACGCACACACGCACACACGCACACACACACACGAATCCACGCACGCACCCTCACATGAAACCACACACACGCACCCACGCACCCACCCACACACACGAAAGCACGCAAACACTCACACGCAGACACACCCATGCACACACGCAAACCCATACACGCACCCACACGCACCTCCACACGCGCCCCCCCCCCCACACACACCACACACCACACACCACATACCACACACCACACACCACACACCACACACACACAAACCCACAGACGCACGCACTGACACACACATGCGCACACACACCCACATCCACACACACAACCACACATACACACACTCACATGTACCCACACACGCATCCACATTCGCACCAACAAACACACACACGCGCGCCAACACAAGCACTCATACACGCACCCACACACACGCACACACACACGCACACACACGCGACAACATAGGCACACCCACACACACATGCATCACACACGCACCCACACGCACACGCACCCACACACGCACCCACACACGAATCGCTACAGGCACCCACACACTCACCCACACACACACCAGCCTACACACGCATACATACTCACACGCACCATACAGGCACCACATACGCAAACGCACCAACACACAGATGCGTCCACACGCACACGTACACACACACGCACCCCCCCCCACACACACACACATGCACCAACACACGAATCCACACACGCACCCTCACATGCAACCACACACACACACACACACGAACCCACACACACGAACACACACAAACACTCACACGCAGACACACCCATGCACACAGGCAAACCCACACACACACACACGCACAGACACTCACGAGAATCCACACACGCAACCTAACACGCACCAAAAACACGCACCCACACAAGCACCCACACACACAAACGCGCTAGCACATGCACACACACACACACGCACATACACACGCACGCACACATGTGCGCCAACACACGCACACATACATACACATGCACCACAGGCGCACCCAAACATACACACTCGCGCCAACACAAGCACACACACACGCACCCACGCACCTACACATGCTCCCACACACGCAACAACACACGCACACATGCACCGACACACTCCTACACACACACGAATTCACACACGCACACACACACACACACACACACACACACACACACAAGACACACACACACACACATGCACACACACCCTCACAGACGCACCCACACAGACGCACCCACGCACACCCACACCCACACACGCACACACATACACACACGCGTACCAGCACATACTCACACACGCAGCACACTCAAACACGCACCCACAGACACACGCTCGCTCCCACACAGACATGGACACACACGCTCCCACACACGAATCCACACACGCATCCACACACGGACACACACACGCACCCAAATAGTCACCCACATACACACACGCACACACACACGCCCACACAATCGCCAACACACGAACACACGCACATACACACACACACGTATCCACGCACGCACCCTCGCATGCAACCACACACACGCACCCACACACGCACCCACACACACGAACGCATGCAAACATTCACACGCAGACACACCCATGAAAACACGCAAACCATACACGCACCCACACGCACCTCCACACGCGCCCACACACACACACACACACTCACACAAACACACACACCACACACCACACACACAAACACACAGACGCTCGCATCGACACACACATTCGCACACACACCCACACACACAACCACACACACACACACTCACATGTATCCACACACTCATCAACACACGCACCAACAAACACACACACGCGCCAACACAAGCACTCACCCACTCACCCACACACACGCGCCGACACACGCACACACACGCGACAACATAGGCACAACCACACATACAAGCACCACACATGCACCCACACACACACACGAGCCTACACACGCATACATACACACACCCACCACACATGCACCACATACGCAAACACACACACAGGCACACACGCACACACGCACACACGCACACACGCACACACGCACACACACACGAATCCACGCACGCACCCTCACATGAAACCACACACACGCACCCACACACGCACCCACACACACGAAAGCACGCAAACACTCACACGCAGACACACCCATGCACACACGCAAACCCATACACGCACCCACACGCACCTCCACACGCGCCCCCCCCCCCACACACACACCACACACCACACACCACACACCACACACCACACACCACACACCACACACCACACACCACACACCACACACCACACACCACACACCACACACCACACACCACACACCACACACCACACACCACACACCACACACCACACACCACACACCACACACCACACACCACACACCACACACCACACACCACACACCACACACCACACACCACACACCACACACCACACACCACACACCACACACCACACACCACACACCACACACCACACACCACACACCACACACCACACACCACACACCACACACCACACACCACACACCACACACCACACACCACACACCACACACCACACACCACACACCACACACCACACACCACACACCACACACCACACACCACACACCACACACCACACACCACACACCACACACCACACACCACACACCACACACCACACACCACACACCACACACCACACACCACACACCACACACCACACACCACACACCACACACCACACACCACACACCACACACCACACACCACACACCACACACCACACACCACACACCACACACCACACACCACACACCACACACCACACACCACACACCACACACCACACACCACACACCACACACCACACACCACACACCACACACCACACACCACACACCACACACCACACACCACACACCACACACCACACACCACACACCACACACCACACACCACACACCACACACCACACACCACACACCACACACCACACACCACACACCACACACCACACACCACACACCACACACCACACACCACACACCACACACCACACACCACACACCACACACCACACACCACACACCACACACCACACACCACACACCACACACCACACACCACACACCACACACCACACACCACACACCACACACCACACACCACACACCACACACCACACACCACACACCACACACCACACACCACACACCACACACCACACACCACACACCACACACCACACACCACACACCACACACCACACACCACACACCACACACCACACACCACACACCACACACCACACACCACACACCACACACCACACACCACACACCACACACCACACACCACACACCACACACCACACACCACACACCACACACCACACACCACACACCACACACCACACACCACACACCACACACCACACACCACACACCACACACCACACACCACACACCACACACCACACACCACACACCACACACCACACACCACACACCACACACCACACACCACACACCACACACCACACACCACACACCACACACCACACACCACACACCACACACCACACACCACACACCACACACCACACACCACACACCACACACCACACACCACACACCACACACCACACACCACACACCACACACCACACACCACACACCACACACCACACACCACACACCACACACCACACACCACACACCACACACCACACACCACACACCACACACCACACACCACACACCACACACCACACACCACACACCACACACCACACACCACACACCACACACCACACACCACACACCACACACCACACACCACACACCACACACCACACACCACACACCACACACCACACACCACACACCACACACCACACACCACACACCACACACCACACACCACACACCACACACCACACACCACACACCACACACCACACACCACACACCACACACCACACACCACACACCACACACCACACACCACACACCACACACCACACACCACACACCACACACCACACACCACACACCACACACCACACACCACACACCACACACCACACACCACACACCACACACACAAACCCACAGACGCACGCACTGACACACACATGCGCACACACACCCACATCCACACACACAACCACACATACACACACTCACATGTACCCACACACGCATCCACATTCGCACCAACAAACACACACACGCGCCAACACAAGCACTCACACACGCACCCACACACACGCACACACACACGCACACACACGCCACAACATAGGCACACCCACACACACATGCATCACACACGCACCCACACGCACACGCACCCACACACGCACCCACACACGAATCGATACAGGCACCCACACACTCACCCATACACACACCAGCCTACACACGCACCATACAGGCACCACATACGCAAACGCACAAACACACAGATGCGTCCACACGCACACGTACACACACACGCACCCCCCCCCCCCACACACATGCACCAACACACGAATCCACACACGCACCCTCACATGCAACCACACACACACACACACACACGAACCCACACACACGAACACACACAAACACTCACACGCAGACACACCCATGCACACAGGCAAACCCACACACACACACACGCACCTCCACACGCGCCCAAACACGACCTCACACACGCACACACAGACACGCTCTCTCACACACACACACTCACCCACTCACACATCACACACGCACACACTCGCGCCAACACACGCACGCACACACAAACACACACACACGCGCGCGCAGACAAACTCAAACAAGAATCCACACACTCACCCACACACTCACCCACACACGCACTCACGAACACACACACACACACACACACACACACACACACACACATCCACCCACACTCACGCAATCACACAAGCGCCCACACACGCACACACACGCGCCATTACACGCACTCACACCCACCCACCGACACCCACAAACGCACACATACACACATTCATCCACACACACGCACCGACACACACACACACATGCACCAACACCCACGCACCAACACTCACGCACACACACGCACTTACACGCGGCAACGCACGCACAAACACTAGCACACTCACGAATCCACGCACGCCCCCACACATGCAACCACACACACGCACACAAACACGCACCCACACACGCACCCACAGATGTATCCACAGATGCACGCACACACGCACACGCGCACACGCGCACACGCACACACGCGCAGACGCGCACACGCGCACACGCGCACACGCGCACACGCGCACACGCGCACACGCCCACACGCGCACACGCGCACACGCGCACACGCACACACGCACGCACGCACACACGCACACACGCACACACGCACACACGCACACACGCACGCAAACACACACGCACACACGCACACACGCGCACACGCGCACACGCGCACACGCGCACAAGCGCACACGCGCACACGCGCACACGCGCGCACACGCGCACACGCACACACGCACACACGCACACACGCACACACGCACACACGCACACACGCACGCACGCACGCACGCACGCACACACGCACACACGCACACACGCACGCACGCACGCTTGCACGCTTGCACACACGCACACACGCACACACGCCCATATGCGTCCACATGCACACATACATAAACACGCACCCACACACACGCAACACAGACACACCCTCACAGACGCACCCACATACGCATACACGCACACACCCAACCACACACACCACACCCGCACACACAAGCGCCAACACGCACACACACACACACACACAAACATGCATACATACATACACACATACATACACATACAAGCACCCAAACACAACCACATACGCACACACACAGGCACCCACACAGACACGCTAACCAGAACAAACACACACGCGCACCGACAAACACGCACCCACACACGCACGCACGCATCCTCATACAGGCCTACACACGCACACATTCAAACACACACACACACACACACACACACACACACACACACACGCACCACTCACACACAGGCACCAACACACGCACACACACACAGATGCGTCAACACGCACACATACACACCCGCTCCCATACACACACGCACTCACACACGAATCCACACACGCACCAACACACGCACACACACACACACATACACACAAACACACGCAGACACACACACACCCACAAACGCACCCACGCGCAAAAAAATACGCACACACACGCGCCAACACACGCACAGACACACAAACCCACACACACCAACATGCGCACCTTCACATGCACCCACATTCACACACGCGCACCAGCACAAGCACACACGCGCACACACAAACACACACCCACACACGCACGCACACACACATGCAACCACTAACACGCACCCACATACACACATGCACCCACACACAAGCACCCACATACACTCACCCAAACATGGACACACACGCGCCAACTAACGCACAGACACTCACGCGAATCCACACACGCAACCTAACACGCACCAAAAACACGCACCCACACAAGCACCCACACACACAAACGCGCTAGCACATGCACACACACACACACGCACATACACACGCACGCACACATGTTCGTCAACACACGCACACATACATACACATGCACCACAGGCGCACCCAAACATACACACTCGCGCCAACACAAGCACACACACACGCACCCACGCACCTACACATGCTCCCACACACGCAACAACACACGCACACATGCACCGACACACTCCTACACACACACGAATTCACACACCCACACCCACACACGCACACACATACACACACGCGTACCAGCACATACTCACACACGCAGCACACTCACACACGCACCCACAGACACACGCTCGTTCCCACACAGACATGGACACACACGCTCCCACACACGAATCCACATACGCATCCACACACGGACACACACACGCACCCAAATACTCACCCACATACACACATGCACACACACACGCACACACAATCGCCAACACACGAACACACGCACATACACACACACGTATCCACGCACGCACCCTCGCATGCAACCACACACACACACACACACACACACACACCACACACCACACACACAAACACACAGACGCTCGAATCGACACACACATTCGCACACACACCCACACCCACACACACACACACACACGCACCTCTCACAAACAGGCACCAACACATGCACCGAAACACGCACACACACACAGATGCGTCAACACGCAAACATACACACCCGCTCCCATACACACACGCACCCACACACGAATCCACACACGCACCCACACACGCACACATACGCGCCAACACACGCACACGCACACACACAAACACACGCAGCCACACACACACCCACAAACGCACCCACGCGCACAAAAATACGGACACACACGCGCCAACACACGCACAGACACACAAACCCACACACACCCACATGCGCACCTTCACATGCACCCACATTCACACACGCGCACCAGCACAAACACACACGCGCACACACAAACACACACCCACACACGCACTCACACACACATGCAACCACTCACACGCACCCACATACACACATGCACCCACACACAAGCACCCACTCACACTCACCCAAACACGGACACACACGCGCCAACTAACGCACACACACTCACGCGAATCCATACACGCAACCTAACACGCACCAAAAACACGCACCCACACAAGCACCCACACACGCAAACGCGCCAGCACATGCACACACACACGCACATACACACGCACGCACACATGTGCGCGAACACACGCACACATACATACACATGCACCACAGACGCACCCAAACATACACACTCGCGCCAACACAAGCACACACACACGCACCCACGCACCTACCGATGCTCCCACACACGCAACAACACACGCACACATGCTCCGACACACTCCTACACACACACGAATTCACACACGCACGCGCACACGCGCACACGCGCACACGCACACACGCACACACGCACACACGCACACTCGCACACTCGCACACACGCACACACGCACACACGCGCACACGCGCACGCGCGCACGCGCGCACGCACACACGCACGCACGCACACACGCACACACGCACACACGCACACACGCACACACGCACACACGCACACACGCACACACGCACACACGCACACACGCACACACGCACACACGCACACACGCACACACGCACACACGCACACACGCACACACGCACACACGCACACACGCACACACGCACACACGCACACACGCACACACGCACACACGCACACACGCACACACGCACACACGCACAAACGCACACACGCACACACGCACACACGCACACACGCACACACGCACACACGCACACACGCACACACGCACACACGCACACACGCACACACGCACACACGCTAACACGCACACACGCACAAACGCACACACGCACACACGCACACACGCACACACGCACACACGCACACACGCACACACGCACACACGCACACACGCACACACGCACACACGCACACACGCACACACGCACTCACGCACACACGCACACACGCACACACGCACACACGCACACACGCACACACGCACACACGCACACACGCACACACGCACACACGCACACACGCACACACGCACACACGCACACACGCACACACGCACACACGCACACACGCACACACGCACACACGCACACACGCACACACGCACACACGCACACACGCACACACGCACACACGCACACACGCACACACGCACACACGCACGCACGCACGCACACACGCACACACGCACACACGCACCCACGCACCTACACATGCTCCCACACACGCAACAACACACGCACACATGCTCCGACACACTCCTACACACACACGAATTCACACACGCACACACACACACACACACACACACACACTCACACACAAGACACACACACAAACACCACACACGCACCCACACACACGAACACACAAACACTCACACGCAGACACACCCATGCACACAGGCAAACCCACACACAAACACACGCACCTCCACACGCGCCCAAACACGACCTCACACACACACACACACACACACACACACACACACCACACACGCACACAAACACACAGACGCACGCACACACACACACGCACCACACACGAATCCACACACGCATCCACAGACGCGCCGACATACGCACAAACAGACACGTTCCCTCACCCACTCACACACCACACACGCACACACTCGCGCCAACACACGCACGCACACACACAAACACACACACACGCACACAAGCATACGCACACAAGCACACACGCACACACGCACACACGCACACACGCACGCGCGCACGCGCACACGCGCACACGCGCACACGCGCACACGCGCACACGCGCACACGCGCACACGCGCACGCGCGCACGCGCGCACGCGCACACGCACACACGCACACACGCACACACGCACACACGCACACACGCACACACGCACACACGCACACACGCACTCACGCACACACGCACACACGCACTCACGCACACACGCACACACGCACACACGCACACACGCACACACGCACACACGCACACACGCACACACGCACCCACACGCACACGCACCCACACACGCACCCACATACGAATCGACACAGGCACCACATACGCAAACACACACACACACACACGCATACACGCACCAACACACAGACGCGTCCACACGCACACGTACACACACACGCACCCCCCACACACACATGCACCAACACACGAATCCACACACGCACCCTCACATGCAACCACACACACACACACACACGCACCCACACACACGAACACACACAAACACTGACACGCAGACACACCCATGCACACACGCCAATCCACACACACACACACACGCACCTCCACACGCGCCCACACACGACCTCACACACACGCACCACACACGAATCCACACACGCATCCTCAGACGCACCGACACACGCACACACAGACACGCTCCATCACACACACACTCACCCACTCACACACCACACACGCACACACTCGCGCCAACACACGCACGTACACACACAAACACACACACACGCGCGCGCAGACAAACACAAACAAGAATCCACACACGCAACCACACACTCACCCACACACGCACTCACGCACACACACACACACGACTCCACACACACACGCATACAGACACACATGCACCGACACAGGCACGCACACACACATCCACCCACACTCCCGCACCCACACAAGCGCCCAAACACGCACACACACGCGCCAATACACGCACTCACACACACCCACCCACCGACACACACAAACGCACACATACACATATTCACCCAAACACTCGCACCGACACACACACACACACATGCACCAACACCCACGCACCAACACACACGCACACACTCGCACTCACACGCGCCAACGCACGCACACACACGCACACTCACGAATCCACGCACGCCCACACACATGCCACCACACACACGCACACAAACACGCACCCACACACGCACCCACATATGTATCCACACACGCACGCACACACGCACACACGCACACACGCACCCACACACGCACACACACACATACACGGATGCGCACACACGCACACACGCACACACGCACACACGCACACACGCACACGCGCACACACGCACACACGCACACGCACACACGCACACACGCACACACGCACACACGCACACACGCACACACGCACACACGCACACAAGCACACACGCACACACGCACACACGCACACACGCACACACGCACACACGCACACACGCACACACGCACACACGCACACACGCACACACGCACACACGCACACACGCACACACGCACACACGCACACACGCACACACGCACACACGCACACACGCACACACGCACACACGCACACACGCACACACGCACACACGAAAACACGCACACACGCACACACGCACACACGCACACACGCACGCACGCACACACGCACACACACACACCACACACGCACACAAACACATAGACGCACACACATGAGCCCACATGCACACATACACACACGCACCCTCACACCCACGCACCTACACAAACACGCGCACCATAACATGCACAAGCACAAACACCCGCACCCACACACACGCACCCACATACGCACCAACATCAACACAGATGCACCATACAAGCACCCACGTACACGCACCCACTCACGCACCCACAAATAAATCCATACACGGACCGAAACACGCACAGGTACATATGCACCCACACACACACGCACCCACCCACACGCATCCACACACGCACCCACACACGCACCCACACACGCACCCACATAGGCCCAAACACACACACAAATACACATGAAACACATGGACCACACACGCACCCACACACACATGCAAGCACCCACACTCGCGCCCTACACAAACATACACACACAGACACACACGCACAAACATACGCGCACCCACACACGAATCCAAACTCGCACCCACAAACGCACCGGCACACGGACACAAACACATGCACCCACGCACACACACACACTCACCCACACATGTCCAAGCACACACACACACAAATACACATGATAGACATGCACCACACACACACCCAAACACACGCATCCACACATGAATCCACACACGAACCTACACCCGCACCGACAAACAAACACACACATATAAACCCACACACACCCACTCAGACACACGCACACACACAAGGGCAAACAAACACACATACACATGCACCACACACGCACTCACACACACACCCGTAAGCACCCACACACACGCGCCCTCACAAATACACACACGGACCCACACACACGCACCCCTCCACACACGCACACACAGGCGCCTACTCACACACATACACACACGCGGGCGTGCTAACATACACCCACCTGCACACCCGCACCCACACACGCACCCACATGCGCCAACCCACGCACACATACACACACACGCACACAAGCACCACAGGCACACCCACACACAATCACCCACACACGAACCCACACCCACGCTCCTATACAAACGCACCCCCACACGCGCCCACACACACACGCACGCACATGCGCCCACACACAGACATACACACACCCACGCACCTTCACCCACACACACATGCACACACACACGCATCCACACACGCATCCACACACGCACACACGGACACACGCATACACACACACACACACAATTACACACACGCAACCACATCTGCATCAACATACGCACCCACACATGAATCCACACACGAACCTACACACGCACCGACAAACAAATACACACATATGCACCCACACACACGCACCCACACACACGCACAGACAGACCCACGCAGACGCACCCACGCACACCCACACCCACACACGCACACACATACACACACGCGTACCAGCACATGCTCACACACGCACCACACTCACACACGCACCCACAGACAAACGCTCGCTCCCACACAGACGTGGACGCACACGCTCCCACACACGAATCTACACACGCATCCACACACGCACAAACACACGCACCCAAATACGCACCCACATACACACACGCACACACACGCACACACAATCGCCAACACACGAACGCACTCACACACACGAATCCACACAGGCACACACACATGCACCGACACATGCACGCACACACACATCCAGCCCCACTCACGCACCCACACAAGCGCCCACACACGCGCCAAAACACGCACTCACACCCACCCACCCACCCACCGACACACACAAACGCACACATACACACATTCTCCCACACACACACGCACCGACACACACACACACACACATGTATCAACACCCACGCACAAACACACACGCACACACACGCACACACACGCACACCCACGAATCCACGCACGCCCCCACACATGCAACCACACACACGCACACAAACACGCACCCACACACGCACCCACAGACGTATCCACACATGCACGCACACACGCACCCACACACACACACACACACATACACGCACACACGCACACACGCACACACACACGAATCCACGCATGCACACTCACATGCAACCACACACACGCACCCACACACGCACCCAGACACACGAACGCACGCAAACACACACACACACGCACACGCACACGCACACACGCACACACGCACACAAGCACACACGCACACACGCACTCACGCACACACGCACACACGCACACACGCACACACGCACACACGCACATACGCACACACGCACACACGCACACACGCACACACGCACACACGCACACACGCACACACGCACACACGCACACACGCACACAAGCACACACGCACACACGCACACACGCACACACGCACACACGCACACACGCACACACGCACACACGCACACACGCACACACGCACACACGCACACACGCACACACGCACACACGCACACACGCACACACGCACACACGCACACACGCACACACGCACACACGCACACACGCACACACGCACACACGCACACACGCACACACGCACACACGCACACACGCACACACGCACACACGCACACACGCACACACGCACACACGCACACACGCACACACGCACACACGCACACACGCACACACGCACACACGCACACACGCACACACGCACACACGCACACACGCACACACGCACACACGCACACACAGACACGCGAACCAGAACAAACACATACGCGCACCCACACACGCACGCACGCATGCATCCTCATACAGGCCCACACACGCACACATTCACACACACACACACACACGCACCACTCACACACAGGCACCAACACATGCACCGAAACACGCACACACACACAGATGCGTCAACACGGACACATACACACCCGCTCCCATACACACACGCACCTACACACGAATCCACACACGCACCCACACACGCACACACACACACACACACACACACACACACACATACACACAAACACACGCAGACACACACACACCCACAAACGCACCCACGCGCACAAAAATACGCACACACACGCGCCAACACACGCACTGACACACAAACCCACACACACCAACATGCGCACCTTCACATGCACCCACATTCACACACGCGCACCAGCACAAGCACACACGCGCACACACAAATACACACCCACACACGCACGCACGCACACATGCAACCACTAACACGCACCCACATACACACATGCTCCCACACACAAGCACGCACTCACACTCACACTCACCCAAACATGGACACACACGCGCCAACTAACGCACAGACACTCACGCGAATCCACACACGCAACCTAACACGCACCAAAAACACGCACCCACACAAGCACCCACACACACAAACGCGCTAGCACATGCACACACACACACGCACACACACACACACACACATGCATCGACTCACGCACACACACATGCACACACACCCTCACAGACGCACCCACACAAACGCACCCACGCACACCCACACCCACAGACGCACACACATACACACACACACACACACACACACACATGCGTCGACTCACGCACACACACATGCACACACACCCTCACAGACGCACCCACACAGACGCACCCACGCACACCCACGCCCACACACGCACACATATACACACACGCGTACCAGCACATACTCACACACGCAGCACACTCACACACGCACCCAAAGACACACGCTAGCTCCCACATAGACATGGACACACACGCTCCCACACACGAATCCACACACGCATCCACACACGGACACACACACGCACCCAAATACTCACCCGCATACACACACGCACACAAACACGCACACACAATCGCCAACACAATAACACACGCATACACACACACACAAACACGAATCCACGCACGCACCCTCACATGCAACCACACACACGCACCCACAAACGCACCCACACACACGAACGCACGCAAACACTCACACGCAGACACACCCATCAACACACGCAAACCATTACACCTAATCACACGCACCTCCACACGCACCGACACACACACATGCACCAACACCCACGCACCAACACACACGCACACACACGCACTCACACGCGCCAACGCACGCACACACACGCACACTCACGAATCCACGCACGCCCACACACATGCAACCACACACACGTACACAAACACGCACCCACGCACGCACCCACAGATGTATCCACACACGCACGCACACACACACGCGCACACGCGCACACACACACACGCACGCACACACGCACACACGAACACACGCACACACGCACACAAGCACACACGCACACACGCACACACGCACATACGCACACACGCACACACGCACACACGCACACACGCACACACGCACACACGCACACACGCACACACGCACACACGCACACACGCACACACGCACACACGCACACACGCACACACGCACACACGCACACACGCACACACGCACACACGCACACACGCACACACGCACACACGCACACACGCACACACGCACACACGCACACACGCACACACGCACACACGCACACACGCACACACGCACACACGCACACACGCACACACGCACACACGCACACACGCACACACGCACACACGCAAACACGCAAACACACACACACGCATACACGCACCAACACACAGACGCGTCCACACGCACACGTACACACACACGCACCCCCCCCCCACACACACACATGTACCAACACACGAATCCACACACGCACCCTCACATGCAACCACACACACACACGCACCCACACACACGAACACACACAAACACTCACACGCAGACACACCCATGCACACACGCCAACCCACACACACACACACGCACCTCCACACGCGCCCACACACGACCTCACACACACGCACAACACACGAATCCACACACGCATCCTCAGACGCACCGACACACGCACACACAGACACGCTCCATCACACACAAACTCACCCACTCACACACCACACAAGCACACACTCGCGCCAACACACGCACGAACACACACAAACACACACACACGCGCGCGCAGACAAACACAAACAAGAATCCACACACGCAACCACACACTCACCCACACACGCACTCACGCACACACACACATACATACACACGACTCCACACACACAAGCATACACACACACATGCACCGACACAGGCACGCACACACACATCCACCCGTACTCCCGCACCCACACAAGCGCCCAAACACGCACACACACGCGCCAATACACGCACTCACACTGACCCACCCACCGACACACACAAACGCACACATACACATATTCACCCACACACTCGCACCGACACACACACACACACATGCACCAACACCCACGCACCAACAGACACGCACACACTCGCACTCACACGCGCCAACGCACGCACACACACGCACACTCACGAATCCACGCACGCCCACACCCATGCAACCACACACAAGCACACAAACACGCACCCACACACGCACCCACAGATGTATCCACACACGCACGCACACACGCACACACGCACCCACACACGCACACACACAATATGCACCCACACACACGCACCCACACACACGCACAGACGGACCCACGCAGACGCACCCACGCACACCCACACCCACACACGCACACACATACACACACGCGTACCAGCACATGCTCACACACGCACCACACTCACACACGCACCCACAGACAAACGCTCGCTCCCACACAGACATGGACGCACACGCTCCCACACACGCCCTCCCACACACGCATCCACACACGCACACACACACGCACCCAAATACGCACCCACATACACACACGCACACACACGCACACACAATCGCCAACACACGAACGCACTCACACACACACACACACGAATCCACACACGCACACACACACACATGCACCGACACATGCACGCACACACACATCCAGCCCCACTCACGCACCCACACAAGCGCCCACACACGCAAACACACGCGCCAATACACGCACTCACACCCACCCACCCACCGACACACACAAACGCACACATACACACATACACACATACACACATACACACACACGCACCCAAACACACACACGCACCGACACACACACACACACACACACATGTATCAACACCCACGCACAAACACACACGCACACACACGCACACACACGCACACCCACGAATCCACGCACGCCCCAACACATGCAACCAGACACACGCACACAAACACGCACCCACACACGCACCCACAGATGTATGTGTGGAAATGCACGCACACACGCACCCACACACCCACACATACATACACGCACACACGCACACACGCACACACACACGAATCCACGCACGCACACTCACATGCAACCACACACACGCACACACACACGCACCCAGACACACGAACGCACGCAAACACTCACACGCAGACACACCCATGCACACAGGCAAACCCATACACGCACCCACACGCACATCCACACGCGCCCAGGCACACACACGCACACACACACACACACACACACACACACACACACACCACACACCACACACAAACACACAGACGCACGCATTGACACACACATGCGCACACACACCCACACCCACACACGTATCCACACACGCACCAACAAACACACACACGCGCCAACACAAGCACTCACACACGCACCCACACACACGCAAAAAGACTTAGGTACCTGCGGACGAGACTGACTTATATGAATTACCATAGATACACGAGGACGAGACAGACAAATATGAATATACGTAGATACACGAGGACGATACTGACGTATATGAATAGGTGTAGATACACGTGGATAAGATGGACATGTATGAATAAACATAGATACACGCGGACGGTACAGACATATACAAAGACACGTAGATACACTCGGACGAGACGAGAGTTATATCAATAGACTTGGATACACGCGGAAGAGACTGACTGGTAGGAATAGACTTAAATACACGCGACTGAGACTGACTGATATGAATAGACTTAGATATACGCGGACGAGAATGACTTAAATGAATAGACTTAGATAAACCCGGACGAGACTGACTTATATGAATAAACTTACATCAACCCGGATGAGACTGACTTTGGTGAATAGACTTAGATACACGCGTTCCAGACTGACATATATAAATAGACGTAGATACATGCGGACGAGACAGTCTGATATCAATAGATGTAGATACACGCGGACGAGACTGTCTGATATGAATTGACGTAGATGTTAGCGGACGAGCCAGATTTTTTGAATAGACGTGGATACACGTATACCAGTCAGATTGGTATGAATAGGCGTAGATACACGCGGACGAGATAGAGTTATATGAATATATGGAGATACAGGCGGACGAGACATTTTAATATGAATAAACGTAGATACATGCGGACGATACACACTAATATGAATACACGTAGATACACGCGGAAGAGACTGACCTATAAATTGACATACTCGGGTAAATACAATCGGACGACAAAGATGTATACGTAGAGACGTAGATTCATGCAGAAGAGACACACATCTAAGAATAGACGTAGATGCACGTGGACCAGACAGACTTATTTTATATATACGAGACACAAGCGGACAAGACAGACACATATGAATAGACGTAGATACACGCGGACAAGACTGACTGCCTGTATCTCCATCTATTCATATAACACACACGCACACATACGCGCCAACACACGCACACGCACACACACAAACACACGCAGACACACACACACCCACAAACGCACCCACGCGCACAAAAATACGCACACACACGCGCCAACACACGCACAGACACACAAACCCACACACACCCACATGCGCACCTTCACATGCACCCACATTCACAAACGCGCACCAGCACAAGCACACACGCGCACACACAAACACACACCCACACACGCACGCACACACACATGCAACCACTCACACGCACCCACATACACACATGCACCCACACACAAGCACCCACTCACACTCACCCAAACACGGACACACACGCGCCAACTAACGCACAGACACTCAGGCGAATCCACACACGCAACCTAACACGCACCAAAAACACGCACCAACACAAGCACCCACACACACAAACGCGCCAGCACAGGCACACACACACGCACATACACACGCACGCATACATGTGCGCCAACACACGCACACATACATACACATGCACCACAGACGCACCCAAACATACACACTCGCGCCAACACAAGCACACACACACGCACCCACGCACCTACACATGCTCCCACACACGCAACAACACACGCACACATGCACCGACACACTCCTACACACACACACGAATTCACATACGCACACACACACACACACTCACACACAAGACACACACACAAACACCACACACGCACCCACACACACGAACACACAAACACTCACCCGCAGACACACCCATGCACACAGGCAAACCCACACACAAACACACGCACCTCCACACGAGCCCAAACACGACCTCACACACACACCCACACACCACACGCACACAAACACACAGACGCACGCACCCACACACACGCACCACACACGAATCCACACACGCATCCACAGACACGTTCCCTCACACACACACTCATCCACTCACACACCACACACGCACACACTCGCGCCAACACACGCACGCACACACACAAACACACACACACGCGCGCACGCGCGCACGCGCGCACGCGCGCACGCGCACACGCACACACGCACACACGCACACACGCACACACGCACACACGC
>OZ024854.1:43316566-43394066 GCA_964017155.1 Oasisia sp. SBJ-2009
ACGCACACACGCACACACGCACACACGCACACACGCACACACGCACCCACGCACACACGCACACACGCACACACGCACACACGCACACACGCACACACGCACACACGCACACACGCACACACGCACACACGCACACACACACGCACACACACACACACACACGAACCGACACAAGCACCCACACACTCAACCACACACACACGAGCCTACACACGCATACATACACACACGCACCACACAGGCACCACATACGCAAACACACACACACCCACATACACGCACCAACACACATAAGCGTCCACACGCACACGTACACACACACGCACCCCCACACACACATGCCCCAACACACGAATCCACACACGCACCCTCACATGCAACCACACACACACACACACATACACACACACACACACACACATACACGCACCCACACACACGAACACACACAAACACTCACACGCAGACACACCCATGCACACACGCAAACCCACTCGCACACTCGCACACACACACACACGAATCCACGCACGCACCCTCACATGCAACCATACACACGCACCCACACACGCACCCACCCACACGAACGCACGCAAACACTCACACGCAGACACATCCATGCACACACGCAAACCCATAGACGCACCCACACGCACCTCCACAAGGGCTCACACACACATACACACACACACACACATATCCACACACACCACACACACAAACACACAGACGCACGCACTGACACACACATGCGCACACACACCCACACCCACACACACAACCACACACACACTCACATGTACCCACACACGCATCCACACACGCACCAACAAACACACACACGCGCCAACACAAGCACTCACACACGCACCCACACACACGCACCCACACACGCACACATACGCGACAACATAGGCACACCCACACACACATGCACCACACACGCACCCACACGCACACGCACCCACACACCAATCGACACAGTCACCCACACACTCACCCACACACACACGAGCCTACACACGCATACATACACACACGCACCACAGAGGCACCATATACGCACCCCCACACACACGCATACACGCACCAACACACAGATGCGTCCACACGCACACGTACACACACACGCACCACCACACACACATGCACTAACACACGAATCCACACACCCACCCTCACATGCAACCACACACAGACACCCACACACGCACCCACACACACGAACGCACACAAACACTCACACGCAGACACACCCATGCACACACGCAAACCCACACACACACACACGCACCTCCACACGCGCCCACACACGACCTCACACACACACACACACACCACACCACACTCGCACACAAACACACAGACGCGCACGCACCCACACACACACATGCGCCCACATGCACACATACACACACGCACCCTCACACACACGCACCACACATGAATCCACACATGCATCCACAGACGCACCGACACACGCACACACAGACACGCTCCCTCACACACCCACTCACCCACTCACACACCACACACGCACACACTCACGCCAACACACGCACGCACATACACATACACAAACACACACACACACACGCGCGCAGACAAACACACACACGAATCCACACAAGCACACACACATGCACCGACACACGCACACACACACATCCACCCACACTCACGCCCCCACACAAGCGCCCACACACGCACACACACGCGCCAATACACGAACTCACACACACGCACCCACCGACACACACAAACGCACACACACATACACACACACACACACACACACACACACACACACACACACACACACACACACACACATGCACCAACACCCAGGCACCATCACACTCGCACACACACGCACTCACACGCGCCAACGCACGCACACACACGCACACTCACGAATCCACGCACGCCCCCACACATGCAACCACAGACACGCACGCAGACACGCACCCACACACGCACACACGCACACACAAACGCTCCCACACATGCACCCACACACGCTCAAACACACACACATACACGTGCACCACACACACACACACACACACACACACACACAAACAAACACACACGCACACACGCACGGAAGCTCCAACACACATGCACCCACACACATACACACACGCACCCACACACGCACACACATGAGCCAGCACACGCACACGCACCCACACACACACCCACCGACACTCACACGCAGTCACATACTCCCACACACTCGCCAACACACGCACACACACACCCACACACACACACACACGCACGCACGGAAGCTCCAACACACATGCACCCACACACATACACACACGCAACCACACACGCACACACATGAGCCAGCACACGCACACGCACCCACACACACACCCACCGACACTCACACGCAGTCACATACGCCCACACACTCGCCAACACACGCACACACAACCGCACACACACAAACGCACCCACAGTCACACGTAGCCACACACGCACCTACACACGCACCCACACACACACACACGCCAGCTCAAGCCCACACACACACATACACTCACACACACACACGCACCCACATACGAATCCACACACACGCACCCCCATACATGCACCGACTCACGCACCCACACATCCACGCATGCACCCACACATGCAACCGCACACACGCACCCACACGCGCAAACACACGCACACATACACACAGACACATATGCATCACACACGCACCCACACGAATCCACACGCACCCTAACACGCACCCACTCACGGACACACACACGAACACACACACGTGGCCACACACGGACACACCGACACTCACACGCAGTCACATACGCCCACACACTCGCCAACACACGCACACACAACCGCACACACACAAACGCACCCACAGTCACACGTAGCCACACACGCACCTACACACGCACCCACACACACACACACGCCAGCTCAAGCCCACACACACACATACACTCACACACACACACGCACCCACATACGAATCCACACACACGCACCCCCATACATGCACCGACTCACGCACCCACACATCCACGCATGCACCCACACATGCAACCGCACACACGCACCCACACGCGCAAACACACGCACACATACACACAGACACATATGCATCACACACGCACCCACACGAATCCACACGCACCCTAACACGCACCCACTCACGGACACACACACGAACACACACACGTGGCCACACACGGACACATACACACTCGCACCATACACGCACCAAACCACTCACACACACGTAAACACGCTCCCACACACAGATGCGTCAACACGCACACATACACACACGCACCCACACACTCAAACACGAATCCACTCACGCACCCACATACGCACCCACACACACACGCACCCACACACACGCACCCACACACTCACACACGCAGACACACACAAACTCCAACACACGCACCCGCAGACATGCACCCACACACACGCACCCAGAGACACGAACACACGGACACACGCACCCACACACAAACACACGCGCCAGCATAAGCACACACAAACTCCAACACACAGGCACCAACACACGCACATACACGCAGACATACCGACACAAATTCACCACACACGCACTCACACCCACGCACCTACACACACTCACCCACAAACGCACTCAAACCCGAAACCATAGACACACTCACACGCACGTGGTAGCACAAACACACACGCACCCATACACACGCACCCATACACACGCACCCATACACGCACCCACACAAGCACACACGTGCGGCAACACACGCACACATACACACACCTGAACGACACAAGCACCCACACACACCCACTCAAACAACAACCTACACCAACGCACGCACACACATGCACCCACACACGCTCACATACACACATTCGCACCACACACGCATCCACACACAGGCCCCAACACACAGGCACCCCCCCACACACACACACGGACGCACCCTCTCACACGCGCCACAGAAACACACACATACATACGACCACACAAGCGACAACACACGTACCCACACACGCACACACACACACGCACCGACACACACACACACGCACCAACACAAGCATATACACACGCACCCAAACACACACACACACACACACACACACCAACATGCACACACCCGCGACAACACACTCACACATACAAACACATGCACCACACACGTTCACACACACACGCACCCACACACGCACTCACACACTAATCCACACACGCACCCTCACACGCACCCACTCACGCACACTCACACGCACACACACGTGTCCACACCCGCACACATACACACACACGCACCATATACGCACCAAACCACACACACACACACACGCAGACACACACACCCAGACACGCACCCACACGCACCCACACGCACCCACACGCACCCACACGCACCCACACGCACCCACACGCACCCACACGCACCCACACGCACCCACACGCACCCACACGCACCCACACGCACCCACACACGCAAACACACTCGGCAACATACGCACACACACACACGCACCCAAACATGCGCACCCACACACGCACCCATATAAACACACGCGCACCAGTACAAGTACACACGCACCCACAAACACTCACCCACACAGGCACCAACACCCACACACACGCACCCACACGCACGCAACCACACACGCACAAACACGCACCAACACACGCACACACAAATACAAGCACTCTAACACACACACACACACACACACACACACACACACACACACACACACACAAACACACACACATGCACACATGCACACATGCACACATTCGCCCACACACGTACACATACTCACACACCCACGCACACACACGCACCAACATACGAATCCACACACGTACCCACACACGAATCCACACACGTACCCAAACACGAACCGACACACGCACACATATCCACACACACACACACACACACACACACACACACACACACACACACGCACTCATTCACACTCACACACACACACGCGCCAACACACGCACACGTACAAACACGCGCCAAGACACGCCCGCACGCACGCACACACACGCACGCACACACACACACACACACACACTCACACACACACACACACACACACGAATCCACGCACGCACCCACACATGCAGTGACACACACACGCACCCACCACTCACCCACACACGCCATCACACGAACACACACACGCTGACACACACATGCACACACGCAAACACACACAGACGGACTTATATGAATAAACATGGATACACGCGGACGATATATGAAGAGACGTAGATAAACGTGGAAGAGACTGACTGATGTGAATAGACTTAGATAAACGCGGACGACACTAACTGATATGAATAGACTCAGACACACGGGAAGAGAGTGATTTATATAAACACACTTAGATACACGCGCACGAGACTGACTTATGTGAATAGACTTAGATACACGCGGGCGAGACTGACTTAAATTAATTGACAGGTAAACGCGGACGATACAAGACATGTGTCAATACAAGTAGATACAGGTGTGTGAGATATATTTATATGACTGGACGTAGATACACGCGGACGAGACTGACTGATATATATAGACTTAGATACATGCGGAAGAGACTGACTTGTATGAACACACTTAAATACACGCGACTGAGACCGATTTCTAAGAATAGACTTAGATACACGCGGACGAGACTGACTTATATGAATAGACTTAGAAAAACGCAGATAAGACGTATTTCCATGAAAAGACTTAGAAAAACGCAGATAAGACGTATTTTCATGAATAGACGTAGATACACGCGGACAAGACTGACTGATACGAGTGAACGTAGATACACGCGGACGAGACAGATTTATATGGAAAGACAGACTTACATACACGCGGACGCGACTGACATAAATGAATAGACATAAATAAACGCGGAATAGACTGACTGATATGAATAGACTTAGATACATGCGGACGATACAGTGTTGTATGATTATACATAGATACAAGCAGACGAGGCTGACGTGTATGAATAGACGTAGATACTCGCGGAAGAGACTGACTGATGTGAATAGACTCAGACACACGGGAAGAGAGTGATTTATATGAACACACTTAGATAAACGCGGACGAGACTGACTTATGTGAATAGACTTAGATGCAGGCGGACGAGACTGCTGATATGAATAGATTAAGATACACGCGGACGAGACTGACCTAGATGAATTGACAGGTAAACGCGGACGATACAAGACTTGTGTCAATACAAGTAGATACAGGCATGTGAGATATATTTATATGAATGGACGTAGTTACACGCGGAAGAGACTGTCTGATATAAATAGACTTAGATACATGCGGAAGAGACTAACTTGAATGAACACACTTAAATACACGCGACTGAGACTGATTTCTAAGAATAGACTTAGATACACGCGGACGAGACTGACTTATACGAATAGACTTAGAAAAACGCAGATAAGACGTATTTTCATGAATAGACTTAGGTACCCGCGGACGAGACTGACTAATATGAATTACCGTAGATACACGAGGACGAGACAGACTAATACGAATATACGTAGATACACGAGGACGATACTGACGTGTTTGAATAGATGTAGATACACGTGGATAAGATGGACATGTATGAATAAACATAGATACACGCGGACGGTACAGACTTATACAAAGACACGTAGATACACTCGGACGAGACGAGAGTTATATCAATAGACTTGGATACACGCGGAAGAGACTGACTGGTAGGAATAGACTTAAATACACGCGACTGAGACTGACTGATATGAATAGACTTAGATATACGCGGACGAGAATGACTTATATGAATAGACTTAGATAAACCCGGACGAGACTGACTTATATGAATAAACTTACATAAACCCGGATGAGACTGACTTTGGTGAATAGACTTAGATACACGCGGACCAGACTGACATATATAAATAGACGTAGATACATGCGGACGAGACAGTCTGATATCAATAGATGTAGATACACGCGGACGAGACTGTCTTATATGAATTGACGTAGATGTTAGCGGACGAGCCAGATTTTTTGAATAGACGTGGATACACGTATACGAGTCAGATTGGTATGAATAGGCGTAGATACACGCGGACGAGATAGAGTTATATGAATAGATGGAGATACAGGCGGACGAGACATTTTGATATGAATAAACGTAGATACATGCGGACGATACACACTAATATGAATACACGTAGATACACGCGGAAGAGACTGACCTATAAATGGACATACTCGGGTAAATACATGCGGACGACTCAGATGTATACGTAGAGACGTAGATACATGCGGAAGAGACACACATCTATGAATAGACGTAGATGTACGTGGACCAGACAGACTTATTTTATATATACGAGACACAAGCGGACAAGACAGACATATATGAATAGACGTAGATACACGCGGACAAGCCTGACTGATACGAGTGAACGTAGATACACGCGGACGAGACAGATTTATATGGAAAGACAGACTTAGATACACGCGGACGCGACTGACATAAATGAATAGACACAAATAAAGGCGGAATAGACTGACTGATATGAATAGACTTAGATACATGCGGACGATACAGAGTGATATGATTATACATAGATACAAGCAGACGAGACTGACGTGTATGAATAGACGTAGATACTCGCGGAAAAGACAGAGTTATATGAATAAACATGGATACACGCGGACGATATATGAAGAGACGTAGATACACCCGGAAGAGACTGACTGATGTGAATAGACTCAGACACACGGGAAGAGAGTGATTTATATGAACACACTTAGATACACGCGGACGAGACTGACTTATGTAAATAGACTTAGATGCAGGCCGACGAGACTGCTGATATGAATAGATTAAGATACACGCGGACGAGACTGACTTAAATGAATTGACAGGTAAACGCGGACGATACAAGACTTGTGTCAATACAAGTAGATACAGGCGTGTGAGATATATTTATATGAATGGACGTAGTTACACGCGGAAGAGACTGACTGATATAAATAGACTTAGATACATGCGGAAGAGACTAACTTGAATGAACACACTTAAATACACGCGACTGAGACTGATTTCTAAGAATAGACTTAGATACACGCGGACGAGACTGACTTATACGAATAGACTTAGAAAAACGCAAATAAGACGTATTTTCATGAATAGACTTAGGTACCCGCGGACGAGACTGACTTATATGAATTACCGTAGATACACGAGGACGAGACAGACTAATATGAATATACGTAGATACACGAGGACGATACTGACGTGTATGAATAGATGTAGATACACGTGGATAAGATGGACATGTATGAATAAACATAGATACACGCGGACGGTACAGACTTATATAAAGACACGTAGATACACTCGGACGAGACGAGAGTTATATCAATAGACTTGGATACACGCGGAAGAGACTGACTGGTAGGAATAGACTTCAGTACACGCGACTGAGACTGACTGATATGAATAGACTTAGATATACGCGGACGAGAATGACTTATATGAATAGACTTAGATAAACCCGGACGAGACGTACTTATATGAATAAACTTACATAAACCCGGAAGAGGCTGACTTTGGTGAATAGACTTAGATACACGCGTACCAGACTGACATATATAAATAGACGTAGATACATGCGGACGAGACTGTCTTATATGAATTGACGTAGATGTTACAGGACGAGCTAGATTTTTTGAATAGACGTGGATACACGTATACGAGTCAGATTGGTATAAATAGGCGTAGATACACGCGGACGAGATAGAGTTATATGAATAGATGGAGATACAGGCGGACGAGACATTTTGATATGAATAAACGTAGATACATGCGGACGATACACACTAATATGAATACACATAGATACACGCGGAAGAGACTGACCTATAAATGGACATACTCGGGTAAATACATGCGGACGACACAGATGTATACGTAGAGACGTAGATACATGTGGAAGAGACACACTTCTATGAATAGACATAGATGCACGTGGACCAGACAGACTTATTTTATATATACGAGACACAAGCGGACAAGACAGACAGATATGAATAGACGTAGATACACGCGGACAAGACTGACTGATACGAGTGAACGTAGATACACGCGGACGAGACAGATTTATATGGAAAGACAGACTTAGATACACGCGGACGCGGCAGACATAAATGAGTAGACATCAATAAAGGCGGAATAGACTGACTGATATGAATAGACTTAGATGCATGCGGACGATATAGAGTTATATGATTATACATAGATACAAGCAGACGAGACTGACGTGTATGAATAGACGTAGATACTCGCGGAAAAGACAGACTTATATGAATAAACATGGATACACACGGACGATATATGAAGAGACGTAGATACACCCGGAAGAGACTGACTGATGTTAATAGACTTAGATAAACGCGGACGACACTGACTTATATGAATAGACTCAGACACACGGGAAGAGAGTGATTTATATGAACACACTTAGATACACGCGGACGAGACTGACTTATGTGAATAGACTTAGATGCAGGCGGACGAGACTGCTGATATGAATATATAAAGATACACGCTGACGAGACTGACTTAAATGAATTGACAGGTAAACGCGGACGATACAAGACTTGTGTCAATACAAGTAGATACAGGCGTGTGAGATATATTTATATGAATGGACGTAGTTACACGCGGAAGAGACTGACTGATATAAATAGACTTAGATGTATGCGGAAGAGACTAACTTGAATGAACACACTTAAATACACGCGACTGAGACTGATTTCTAAGAATAGACTTAGATACACGCGGACGAGACTGACTTATACGAATAGACTTAGAAAAACGCTGATAAGACGTATTTTCATGAATAGACTTAGGTACCCGCGGACGAGACTGACTTATATGAATTACCGTAGATACACGAGGACGAGACAGACTAATATGAATATACGTAGATACACGAGGACGATACTGACGTGTATGAATAGATGTAGATACACGTGGATAAGATGGACATGTATGAAAAAGCATAGATACACGCGGACGGTACAGAATTATACAAAGACACGTAGATACACTCGGACGAGACGAGAGTTATATCAATAGACTTGGATACACGCGGAAGAGACTGAGTGGTAGGAATAGACTTAAATACACGCGACTGAGACTGACTGATATGAATAGACTTAGATATACGCGGACGAGAATGACTTATATGAATAGACTTAGATAAACCCGGACGAGACTGACTTATATGAATAAACTTACATAAACCCGGATGAGACTGACTTTGATGAATAGACTTAGATACACGCGGACCAGACTGACATATATAAATAGACGTAGATACACGCGGACGAGACAGACTGATATCAAGAGATGTAGATACACGCGGACGAGACTGTCTTATATGAATAGACTTAGCTAAACGCGGAAGAGTCTGACTGGTATGAATATATTTATATACACGCGAACGAGACTGCTGATCTGAATAGATCTAGATACTCGCGGACGAGTCTGACTTACATGAATTGACGTAGAAACAGGCGGACGAGTCAGATTATTTGAATAGATGTAGATACACGCGGATGAGACAGATTGATATGAATAGACGTAGATACACGCGGTCGATACAAACTAATATCAACACACTGAGATACACGCGGACGAAACTGAATTATGAATAGATGTAGAAAACGCGGACGAGACAGACATATAAATAGATGTAGATATATGCTCCACCCCACTGCAAGTGCTAGACGTGTTTACGATGTGCTAGTTTCAATTAAGTATTTCTGCCAGTTTTAGTCGGTCTTAATAGTGACTCTTATGATCATATACGTGTTGATCACCTTACGAATACACGTTTACGTGATATCTTTCACTAGGCCGAGCCAATGTGAAAGATTTTAAGTATTTTAATATTTAGCTGGATGTTTGGGCCTTTTATCGCCCGACGGGTGACTCTACCAGGTAAACGAACAATAGTTAAAAGCAATAACATCAGATTAGCTGTAACCAATTTTACCGGTTCCGCCTGAACAACCGTGGACAACGACTCTTGTCCGATGGCTAACAGTTCAGGTGAAAACTGTTGCGGATCACCTGTACTAACGGTACATCTGCCGCCAATGGATGTCATTTGTGACCCGGTGAGTGATAAGTCAAGAAAAGCGCGCCGGAAAGCTGCGAAAGATAAGCACGCAGACAACTGGAAATACTGCGAGAAGACCTGCATACTCAACGGCAAGGACAACCATAAAATGGATCAATGTCATCTGTGCCAGGCGTGGGTGCACCCGGAGTGTTTCGGTGAACACGATAAGGACATTATAGACATTTTCTCCTGCGCGTCATGTCGTATGCTACCGACATTCGTGGAGCGTCTACTCGAGAAGACGTCCCACCTCGAGTCGCTGTTCGTCAAACTCGCACGATCGAACCAACAGCTTGTATCCTTGATGGGTGAACAGAATCAAGAAATACGAGGTCTGCGAGGAGATATAGCGACAAGCAAGCCTCCACAAGGCGACGCCGACGCCAACGATGGGTGACCACAGGCAGTGACACTGCTTGTGGGGAACAGCCTGCTACGTGATGTACGCGTCCAGTGGCAATCCCATCAAGATTCGAAAGAAATCAGGCGCCATTCTCGCCGATATCGAACAAATGATCGATGACGCAGCTATTACGGAAACAATCGACGAAATTGTCATCGACAGAGGAACTCAAGAAACAACGAGTGAAGTAAGTGTAGTAAACATAAAAGAAAACATCGCACAACTACTGCGCAATGCGAAAACCGTGAAACTAACCATCATGGTAAGCAGCGTATTGCCGTCGAAATAGAAGTTATACAAAAAAGGGCTGTAAAATGTATGTTTCCTGGATTGGGTGACGCGGAGATACTCAGACGTGTTAACCTGGATACGTTGAATGTAAGATGGGACAGCACTTGTCAAAAATATTTTGATAAAATTAAAGTCGACACACGTAGATAAAATGTTCTGCTGCCTGAAAAAAGACATTCCATATATAATATTACTAGAACGAATAGATTCCGTAACTCCTTTATACCGTGGGCTTTATTCAAATGTCAGTAAAAAGACTATTAGTACGGTATTATTTGCGGTATCAAATGTATTTCTATTGTATTTGTATGATATTTTGATGAGTTATTTGTAACCTATTGTAATATGCCAATCCAACTCAGTTGAGTTGCTAATAAAAGTTGTGTGTAATTATCACACGCGGACGAGAATGACTTATATGAATTGTCTGAGACACGCGCGGTGGAGACTGACTTATATGAATAGACTGAGATAAACGCGGAAGAGACAGACTTATATGAATAGACGTAGATACACACGGACGATACAGACATATAAATCTATGTAGATACACGCGGACGAGTCTGACATGAATAGACTGAAATACGCGCGGACGAGACAGACTTATATTAATAGACGTAGATACACGCGGACGAGACTAATTTATATGAATAGACAGCAATACACTCGGACCAGACAGACTCAAATGAATAGACGTAGATACACGCAGACCAGACTGAGTTATATATTTAGACATAGATACACGAGGACGAGACTGACTTGTATGAATATACTGAGATACGCGCGGACGAGACAGACGTATACGAATAGACTTAGACACACGCGGAGGAAATAGACCAAGATGAAGAACTTAGATACACGCGGCCGAGCTGCCTTCTAAGAATAGACTTAGCTACACGCGGATTGAGATTGAGTGATATGAATTGACGTAGATGTTAGCGGACGAGCCAGCTTTTTTGAATAGACGTGGATACACGTATACGAGTCAGATTGGTATAAATAGGCGTAGATACACGCGGACGAGATAGAGTTATATGAATAGATGGAGATACAGGCGGACGAGACATTTTGATATGAATAAACGTAGATACATGCGGACGATACAGACTAATATGAATACACGTAGATACACGCGGAAGAGAATGACCTATGAATAGACATACCCGGGTAAATACATGCGGACGACACAGATGTATTCGTAGAGACGTAGATACATGCGGAAGAGACACACTTCTATGAATAAACATGGATACACGCGGACGATATATGAAGAGACGTAGATACAGCCGGAAGAGACTGACTGATGTGAATAGACTTAGATATACGCGGATGACACTGACTTATATGAATAGACTCAGACACACGGGAAGAGAGTGATTTATATAAACACACTTAGATACACGCGGACGAGACTGACTTATGTGAATAGACTTAGATGCAGGCGGACGAGACTGCTGATATGAATAGATTAAGATACACGCGGACGAGAATGACCTAGATGAATTGACAGGTAAACGCGGACGATACAAGACTTGTGTCAATACAAGTAGATACAGGCGTGTGAGATATATTTATATGAATGGACGTAGTTACACGCGGAAGAGACTGACTGATATAAATAGACTTAGATACATGCGGAAGAGACTGACTTGTACGAACAGACTTAAATATACGCGACTGAGGCTGATTTCTAAGAATAGACTTAGATACACGCGGACGAGACTGACTTATATGAATAGACTTAGAAAAACGCAGATATGACGTATTTTCATGAATAGACTTAGGTACCCGCGGACGAGACTGACTTATATGAATTACCGTAGATACACGAGGATGAGACAGACTAATATGAATATACGTAGATACACGAGGACGATACTGACGTATATGAATAAATGTAGATACACGTGGATAAGACGTACATATATGAATAAACATAGATACACGCGGACGGTACAGGCTTATACAAAGACACGTAGATACACTCGAACGAGACGAGAGTTATATCAATAGACTTGGATACACGCGGAAGAGACTGACTGGTAGGAATAGACTTAAATACACGCGACTGAGACTGACTGATATGCATAGACTTAGATATACGCGGACGAGACTGACTTGTATGAATAGACTTAGATAAACCCGGACGAGACTGACTTATATGAATAAACTTAAATAAACCCGGACGAGACTGACTTTGGTGAATAGAAGGCGACGCCGACGCCAACGATGGCTGATAAACAGGCAGTGACACTGCTTGTGGGGAACAGCCTGCTACGTGATGTACGTGCCCAGTGGCAATCCCATCAAGATTTAAAAAAAATCAGGCGCCATTCTCGCCGATACCGAACAAATGATCGATGACGTGGAAACAATCGACGAAATTGTCATCGACAGAGGAACTCACGAAACAACGAGTTAAGTAAGTGAATAGACTGAGATACGGGCGGACGAGACAGACGTATACTTAGTTACAGGCGGATGAGCTTTTCCTTCTAAGAATAGACATAGTTACACGCGGATTGAGATTGACTGACATGAATTGACGTAGATGCTAACGGACGAGACTGTCTTATATGAATAGACTTAGATAAACGCGGACGAGTCTGACTGATATGAATAGATTTAGATACACGCGACTGGTATGAATAGGCGAAGATACCCGTGGGCGAGGTAGAGTTATATGAATAGATGTATGGAAGCACCGGCCCGTCATAAAGACGGAATAGCCTCACGACGTAATTATTCGTGCGAAACGACGCAATTATTTGCGTCGTGAATAATTTCTATTTTTGACACGACGTAAATAAAATTACGTAGTGTCGCCATTTAGCGAAACGACGTAATTCGAATTACGTCGTGTCAAAAATTCGAATTGCGTCGTTGCGCTACATGGCGACACATCGCAATTTGATTTACGTCGTGTCAAAATACGACATGCTCGAGCCTCTAAATTCTTTTAGTCAACCAATCACGGCACGTTTCGGAATTCGTTTTTCGTTATGCTTCGGTCGCACTGCCACTTCGGGTGGCCGGTAAAACTAGGTAGTTTCGGCGGGATACTTCGGTCGCACTGGATGCGTTTTGAAAACAAACTCCCGGAAATTGCATCGGCGAAGTGGTATATCTAAGTACCTATAGGTAATTTTTGGTCGTTTCCGCGCTGTTTTTTATGTTTCGACAATTTAATAAACTTTACTCAACCTTATATGTAATAGGTCAAAAGATGCATAAATCGTATTTATTTTGTAAGTGCAACTATGTGATGCAAGTAATTTTAAAGTTAGTTTGTAAAATATTTGACTTAGGCCCCTATTATGACTAATAAATAGTCGCTATCTTAGGGGCCACTTTGGGTTTTTAAATTAGCTATTTTTTATGTAATTATTGAATGCCACTGACGGACCATTACGGATAACCCAATTGTATTTAGGAGCATGTATATTCCTGAGCATTGTTTATTAATATTTGCTACTTTACGCCAATTGCAAATATAGGATATGTGGTAAAAATATAATACGTTTATGGCTTAATGTGTTGCTAGAGTTAGTGTTCATTCATTATTATTTTGCATACGTAGTAATGTATAACAGTAGAGGTATGTTTACATATGTGAGTAATATGCTGCTTTACATAATGTGTCTTTTTTAAATTGTGATTGGTTATGTTTTGATTAAACAAATATAGGTATTGTTTATTGTGTGAGGCAGACTATTTTTAATACTTTTTGAAACAAATGTATATTATGTCCTGAATGTATGTATTCTGCTGTGTGCTGGTGTGAAATGATTATGCATATTTCTGGTTTGTGTCATCTGCCAATTTTGGAAGTATTGCGGGTAATGTTTTATGTTTATATTTATAATAAAATTATAATATCATAATATAATATAAGTTGGTATTCAACTTCGCCGATGCAATTTCTGCGAGTTTGTTTTCAAAACGCAGCCAGTGCGACCGAAGTATCCCGCCTTTGCGAACGATGCTTTCGTTCGGTTAACGCATTGTCGCCTTTCCAAACGATGTTTTCGAAGCGCTTTCGCCTTTGAGAGCGACGTTTTCGATCGGCAAAAGCGTTTTCGCCTTTGCGAACGCTGTTTTCGCTCAGTGAAAGCATTTTTTGACTTTGCGAGCGACGATAAATCGTTTTCTTATTTCCGAGCCACATTTTTACCAGGCCACGTTTTCGCTCGGTAAATACGTTTTCAAATTTGTGAGCCACGTTTTCGCTCGGTATAAAACGTTTTCGCCTTGGCTCGAAAAGTCGAAAACGCATTTATCGAGCGAAAACTCAAACGCGAAAACGCGTTTACGGAGTTAAAACGCGTATTTATAATGAAAATGTGTTAACGAGCGAAAACGTCGCTCGCAAATTCGAAAACGCTTTTACCGAGCGAAAACGTCTCTAGCAAAGGCAAAAACGCGTTTACCGAGCGAAAACGTCGCTCGCACAGGCGAAAACGCTTCGCCTTTGAAAGAAACGTTTTCGCTCGGTAGACGATTTTGCTCCTTTGCGGGAGACATATTTTCTCGGTAAGTCGAAAACAGCTAAAATTTCGCTCACAAAGTCGAAAACGCCTTTACCGAGTAAAGACGTACCTCTTAAAGAAGAAAATGCGTTCACCGAGCAAACACGAGGTTCACTGAGCGAAGATATTGCGATAAACGCGATTTCCGAGTTAAGACGTGGCTCGCAAAGGCGGAAAAGAGTTTACCTAGCTAATACGTCCCTCCCAAAGGCCAAAATGAGTTTACCAAGCGAAAGCGTGCCGCAGAAAGGCGGAAACTTTTTTCCGACGCAAATGCTCAGGCAAAAAAGCCTTTCCCGAGCGAAAACGCATATTAACGAGCGAATACGCGTCTACATAGCGAAAACGGAAAGGCGGTAACGCTTTTACCGAGAGAAAACGTCGCAAGGAAAGGCGAAAAAGAGTTTACCAAGGGATAACGCGTTTACCTAGCGAAAACGCGTTCCCCGAGCGAAAAAGTGGCTCGAAATGTTTCAAACGCGTATACCGAGCGAAAACCTACCTAGCAAAGGTGAAAACGCGTTTACCTAGCGAAAACGTGCCCCGGAAAGGCGGAAACGTTTTTACCGAAACAAAACGACGCAAGCAAACGCGAAAAAGCGGTTACCGAGGGTAAAAGCGTTTACCGAACGAAAACGCGTTTTCCCTTGGTAAACTCTTTTTCGCCTTTGCTTGCGTCGTTTTGTCTCGATAAGAAGCGTTACCGCCTTTCCGGGGCAAGTTTTCGCTAGGTAAACGTTTTCGCCTTTGTGAGGAATGCATAAGCTCGGTAAACGCGCTTTCCCCTTTGGGAGCGACGTTTTCGCTCGGAAAACGTTCGGTGTTTTCGCTTTTGCATGCATGGGTAAAGGCTTTTTGGCCTTTCTGAGGTATATTTTCGCCCGGTAAACGCGTTTAAAACTTTGTGAGCGAAGTTTTAGCTCTGTTTTGGACTTTGGACGCGAAAAAGCGATTACCGAGGGTAAAAGCTTTTACCGAGCGAAAACGCGTTCCCGGAGCGAAAACGTAACTCTGAAACGCGAAAAAGCCTTTACCGAGCGAAAACGTCGCTCGCAAAGGCTATAACGCTATACCGAGCGAAGACGTCGCTCGAAAAGTGGAAAATGCTTTTACCAAGCCAAAATTACGTTTGCAATGGCGAAAATGCGTCTATCGAGCGAAAACCGAGTGAAGACTTTCCTCGCAAAGGCGAAAATGTGTTTATTGAGCGACATTTCAGCTCGGAAAACGCGTTTTCGTTTTTGCTTGGTGAACGCATTTGTCTTTAAGAGACGTTTTTACTCGGTAAAGGCGTTTCCGCTCTGTAGACATATTTTCGGTCGGTAAATGCGTTTTCCACTTTGTGAGCGACTTTTTAGCTCTGTTTTCGACTTACCGAGAGAATATGTCTCACGCAAAGGCTCAAAATCGTCTACCGAGCGAAAAGGTTTCTTTCAAAGGCGATTACGATGCGTCGTTCGCAAATTCGAAAACTCGTTTACCGTGCGAAAACATCCCTCGCAAATGCGATAAGCTTGTAACTAGACAAAACGTCTCATGTAAAGGCGAAAAAGCTTTTTATTGAGCGAAAATGTTAACAAAAGCGAAAATCCGTTTATGGAGCGAAAACATTGCTCGCAAAGGCGAAAACGCGACTACCCAGCAAAAACGTCGCTCACAAAATGGTATATGCGTTTATCGAGGGAAAACGTGGCACTGAAAATCGAAAACGCGTTTACAGATCTAAGACGTCATTACTTCCTCTAGGCAGAATTGTTTTTGCCTTTGCGACCGACGTTTTCGCTCGGTAAAGGCTTTTTCGCCTTTTTGAGGTACGTTTTCGCTCGGTAAACACGTTTGAAACTTTTCGAGCCACGTTTTCGCTCGAGGAACGCGTTTTCGCTCGGTAAACGCGTTTTCCGTTGGTAAACTCTTTTTCGCCTTTGTTTGCGTCGTTTTATCTCGGTAAGAAGCGTTATCGCCTTTCCGGGGCATGTTTTCGCTAGGTAAACGTTTTCGCCGTTGTGTGGAATGCATGAGCTCGGTAAACGCGCTTCCGCCTTTGGGAGCCACGATTTCGCTCGGAAAACGCGTTTTCGCTCGGCTTGATAGACGCATTTTCGCCATTGCAAACGTAATTTTCGCTTGGTAGAAGCCTTTTCGCATTTGCGAGCGACTTCTTCGTTGGGTAAAGCGATTTCGCGTTTGCGAGCGGCGTTTTTCGCTCGGTAAAGGCATTTTGGCCTTTCTGAGGTATATTTTCGCCAGGTAAACGCGTTTAAAACTTTGTGAGCGACGATTCAGCTCTGTTTTCTGTCTACCGAGCGAAAATGTTTCTTTCAAAGGCGAAATCACGTTTACCAAACGAAAACGTTGCTTGTAACGCTGCAACGCATTTATCGAGGAAATACGTACCCCGCAAAAGCGACAACGTGATAAATGCGATTACGATGCTAAAACGGCGTTTGGAAATGCGAAAAATGCATTTATTGAGCGAAAACGTCGAAACAAAGTCGAAAACTTGTTTACCGAGCGAAAACATCCCTCGCAAATGCGAAAAGCTTGTAACTAGACAAAACGTCTCACGTATAGGCGAAAACGCTTTTTCCGAGCGAAGATTTCGCTCGCAAAGGCAAAAATCCTTATTCCGAGCGAAAACGTGGCTCGGAGAGGCGGAAACGCGTCTACCGTGCTAATACGTCCCTTGCAAAAACAAAAATAAGTTTAGCAAGCAAAAACATGCCCCGGAAAGGCGGAAACGTTTTTATCGAGAGAAAGCGACACAACCATAGGCTAAAAAGCGTTTCCCGAATGAAAACGCATATTAACGAGCGAATACGCGTCTGTATAGTGAAACACGTCTATATAGTGAAAACGCGCTAACAAAGCGAAAAAATCTTTTACCGAACGACAACGTCGCTCCCAAAGGCGAAAACGCTTTTTACCGAGCGAAAACACGTTACCCGGGTGAAAACGTAACACGGAAATGCGAAAAAGCCTTTACCCAGGAAAAACGTCGCTCGGTTAACGCATTTTTCGCTCGGTAGACGCGTTTTCACCTGTGGGAGCGACATTTTCGCTCGGTAAAAGCGTTTTAGGCTTTTCGAGCGACGTTTTCGCTCGGAAAATACGTTTTCATTCGGAAAACGCGTATTAGCTCGATCAACGCGATTTCGCATTTGCGTTTTCGCTCGGTAAAGCGTTTTAAGTTTGCGAGCGACGTTTTCGCTCTGTGAAAGCGTTTTCGAATTTGCGAGGCAGCTTTTTTTTTGGTAAAGGCGTTATTGTCTTTGCGAGCCAAGTTTTCGCTCGGTGAACGCGTTTTCGCCTTTGCGTGCGTCGGAAAAGCGAAAAAGCTTTTTATTGAGCGAAAATGTTAACAAAAGCGAATATCCGTTTATGGAGCGAAAACATTGCTCGCAACCCAGCAAAAACGTCGCTCACAAAATGGTATATGCGTTTATCGAGGGAAAACGTGGCACTGAAAATCGAAAACGCGCTTACAGATCTAAGACGTCATTACTTCCTCTAGGCAGAATTGTTTTTGCCTTTGCGACCGACGTTTTCGCTCGGTAAAGGCTTTTTCGCCTTTTTGAGGTACGTTTTCGCTCGGTAAACACGTTTGAAACTTTTCGAGCCACGTTTTCGCTCGAGGAACGCGTTTTCGCTCGAGCAACGCGTTTTCGCTCGGTAAACGCGTTTTCCCTTGGTAAACTCTTTTTCGCCTTTGCTTGCGTCGTTTTATCTCGGTAAGAAGCGTTATCGCCTTTCCGGGGCATGTTTTCGCTAGGTAAACGTTTTCGCCGTTGTGTGGAATGCATGAGCTCGGTAAACGCGCTTCCGCCTTTGGGAGCCACGCTTTCGCTCGGAAAACGCGTTTTCGCTCGGCTTGATAGACGCATTTTCGCCATTGCAAACGTTATTTTCGCTTGGTAGAAGCCTTTTCGCATTTGCGAGCGACTTCTTCGTTGGGTAAAGCGATTTCGCGTTTGCGAGCGGCGTTTTTCGCTCGGTAAAGGCATTTTGGCCTTTCTGAGGTATATTTTCGCCAGGTAAACGCGTTTAAAACTTTGTGAGCGACGTTTTAGCTCTGTTTTCTGTCTACCGAGCAAAAATATTTCTTTCAAAGGCGAAATCACGTTTACCAAACGAAAACGTTGCTTGTAACGCTGCAACGCATTTATCGAGGAAATACGTACCCCGCAAAAGCGACAACGTGATAAATGCGATTACGATGCTAAAACGGCGAAAACGCATATTAACGAGCGAATACGCGTCTATATAGCGAAACCCTTTTTACCGAGAGAAAACGACGCAAGCAAAAGCGAAAAAGCGTTTGCCGAACGAAAACACGTTACCCGAGTGAAAACGTAACTCGGAAAGGCGAAAAAGCCTTTACCCAGCGTTTTCGCTCGATAGACGGATTTTCGCCATTGCAAACGTTATTTTCGCTTGATAAAAGCGTTTTCACCTTTGCGATCGAAATCTTCGCTCAGTAAAGGCTTTTTCGCCTTTCAGAGTTACGTTTTAGCTACATTTTAGCTCTATAGACGCGTATTCGCTCGTTAATATTCTTTTTCGCTCGGGAAACGCTTTTTAGCCTATGCTTGTGTCGCTTTCTCTCGATAAAAACGTTTTTGCCTTTCGAGGGCACGTTTTTGCTTCCTAAACGTATTTTTGTTTTTGCAAGGGACGTATTAGCACGGTAGTTTTCGCATTTGCGAGCGACGTCTTCGTTGGGTAAAGCGATTTCGCGTTTGCGAGCGGCGTTTTTCGCTCGGTAAAGGCTTTTTGGCCTTTTTGATGTATATTTTCGCCAGGTAAACGCGTTTAAAACTTTGTGAGCGACGTTTTAGCTCTGTTTTCTGTCTACCGAGCGAAAATGTTTCTTTCAAAGGCGAAATCACGTTTACCAAACGAAAATGTTGCTTGTAGCGCTGCAACGCATTTATGGAGGAAATACGTACCCCGCAAAAGCGACAACGTGATAAATGCGATTACGATGCTAAAACGTCGTTTGGAAATGCGAAAAATGCATTTATTGAGCGAAAACGTCGAAACAAAGTCGAAAACTCGTTTACCGAGCGAAAACTTCCCTCGCAAATGCGAAAAGCTTGTAACTAGACAAAACGTCTCACGTAAAGGCGAAAACGCTTCTTCCTAGCGAGGATTTCGCTCGCAAAGGCAAAAATGCTTTTTCAGAGCGAAAACGTGACTCGCAGAGGCGGAAACGCGTCTACCGTGCTAATACGTCCCTTGCAAAAACAAAAATACGTTTAGCAAGCAAAAACGTGCCCCGGAAAGGCGGAAACGTTTTTATCGAGAGAAAGCGACACAAGCATAGGCTAAAAAGCGTTTCCAGAGCGAAAACGCATATTAACGAGCGAATACGCGTCTATATAGCGAAACCCTTTTTACCGAGAGAAAACGACGCAAGCAAAAGCGAAAAAGCGTTTGCCGAGTGAAAACGTAACTCGGAAAGGCGAAAAAGCCTTTACCCAGCGTTTTCGCTCGATAGACGGATTTTCGCCATTGCAAACGTTATTTTCGCTTGATAAAAGCGTTTTCACCTTTGCGATCGAAATCTTCGCTCAGGATAGCGTTATCGCCTTTGCGAGCGACCATTTCGCTCAGTAAAGGCTTTTTCGCCTTTCAGAGTTACGTTTTAGCTACGTTTTAGCTATATAGACGCGTATTCGTTCGTTAATATGCGTTTTCGCTCAGGAAACGCTTTTTAGCCTATGTTTGTGTCGCTTTCTCTCGATAAAAACGTTTCCGCCTTTCGAGGGCACGTTTTTGCTTCCTAAACGTATTTTTTGTTTTTGCAAGGGACGTATTAGCACGGTAGTTTTCGCATTTGCGAGCGAAGTCTTCGCTGGGTAAAGCGATTTCGCGTTTGCGAGCGACGTTTTTCGCTCGGTAAAGGCTTTTTGGCCTTTCTGAGGTATTTTTTCGCCCGGTAAACGCGTTTAAAACTTTGTGAGCGACTTTTTAGCTCTGTTTTGGACTTACCTAGAGTATGTGTCTCTGGCAAAGCAGCAAAAGCGTCTACCGAACGGAAACGTTGCTTTCAAAGGGGAAAACACGTTTACCGAGCGAAAACGTCTCACGTAAAGGCGAAAACGTTTCTTCCTAGCGAAGATTTCGCTCGCAAAGGCAAAAATGCTTTTTCAGAGCGAAAACGTGACTCGCAGAGGCGGAAACGCGTCTACCGTGCTAATACGTCCCTTGCAAAAACAAAAATACGTTTAGCAAGCAAAAACGTGCCCCGGAAAGGCGGAAACGTTTTTATCGAGAGAAAGCGACACAAGCATAGGCTAAAAAGCGTTTCCAGAGCGAAAACGCATATTAACGAGCGAATACGCGTCTATATAGCGAAACCCTTTTTACCGAGAGAAAACGACGCAAGCAAAAGCGAAAAAGCGCTTGCCGAACGAAAACACGTTACCCGAGTGAAAACGTAACTCGGAAAGGCGAAAAAGCCTTTACCCAGCGTTTTCGCTCGATAGACGGATTTTCGCCATTGCAAACGTTATTTTCGCTTGATAAAAGCGTTTTCACCTTTGCGATCGAAATCTTCGCTCGGGATAGCGTTATCGCCTTTGCGAGCGACCTTTTTGCTCAGTAAAGGCTTTTTCGCCTTTCAGAGTTACGTTTTAGCTACATTTTAGCTCTATAGACGCGTATTCGCTCGTTAATATTCTTTTTCGCTCGGGAAACGCTTTTTAGCCTATGCTTGTGTCGCTTTCTCTCGATAAAAACGTTTTTGCCTTTCGAGGGCACGTTTTTGCTTCCTAAACGTATTTTTGTTTTTGCAAGGGACGTATTAGCACGGTAGTTTTCGCATTTGCGAGCGACGTCTTCGTTGGGTAAAGCGATTTCGCGTTTGCGAGCGGCGTTTTTCGCTCGGTAAAGGCTTTTTGGCCTTTTTGATGTATATTTTCGCCAGGTAAACGCGTTTAAAACTTTGTGAGCGACGTTTTAGCTCTGTTTTCTGTCTACCGAGCGAAAATGTTTCTTTCAAAGGCGAAATCACGTTTACCAAACGAAAACGTTGCTTGTAGCGCTGCAACGCATTTATCGAGGAAATACGTACCCCGCAAAAGCGACAACGTGATAAATGCGATTACGATGCTAAAACGTCGTTTGGAAATGCGAAAAATGCATTTATTGAGCGAAAACGTCGAAACAAAGTCGAAAACTCGTTTACCGAGCGAAAACTTCCCTCGCAAATGCGAAAAGCTTGTAACTAGACAAAACGTCTCACGTAAAGGCGAAAACGCTTCTTCCTAGCGAGGATTTCGCTCGCAAAGGCAAAAATGCTTTTTCAGAGCGAAAACGTGACTCGCAGAGGCGGAAACGCGTCTACCGTGCTAATACGTCCCTTGCAAAAACAAAAATACGTTTAGCAAGCAAAAACGTGCCCAGGAAAGGCGGAAACGTTTTTATCGAGAGAAAGCGACACAAGCATAGGCTAAAAAGCGTTTCCAGAGCGAAAACGCATATTAACGAGCGAATACGCGTCTATATAGCGAAACCCTTTTTACCGAGAGAAAACGACGCAAGCAAAAGCGAAAAAGCGTTTGCCGAACGAAAACACGTTACCCGAGTGAAAACGTAACTCGGAAAGGCGAAAAAGCCTTTACCCAGCGTTTTCGCTCGATAGACGGATTTTCGCCATTGCAAACGTTATTTTCGCTTGATAAAAGCGTTTTCACCTTTGCGATCGAAATCTTCGCTCAGTAAAGGCTTTTTCGCCTTTCAGAGTTACGTTTTAGCTACATTTTAGCTCTATAGACGCGTATTCGCTCGTTAATATTCTTTTTCGCTCGGGAAACGCTTTTTAGCCTATGCTTGTGTCGCTTTCTCTCGATAAAAACGTTTTTGCCTTTCGAGGGCACGTTTTTGCTTCCTAAACGTATTTTTGTTTTTGCAAGGGACGTATTAGCACGGTAGTTTTCGCATTTGCGAGCGACGTCTTCGTTGGGTAAAGCGATTTCGCGTTTGCGAGCGGCGTTTTTCGCTCGGTAAAGGCTTTTTGGCCTTTTTGATGTATATTTTCGCCAGGTAAACGCGTTTAAAACTTTGTGAGCGACGTTTTAGCTCTGTTTTCTGTCTACCGAGCGAAAATGTTTCTTTCAAAGGCGAAATCACGTTTACCAAACGAAAATGTTGCTTGTAGCGCTGCAACGCATTTATGGAGGAAATACGTACCCCGCAAAAGCGACAACGTGATAAATGCGATTACGATGCTAAAACGTCGTTTGGAAATGCGAAAAATGCATTTATTGAGCGAAAACGTCGAAACAAAGTCGAAAACTCGTTTACCGAGCGAAAACTTCCCTCGCAAATGCGAAAAGCTTGTAACTAGACAAAACGTCTCACGTAAAGGCGAAAACGCTTCTTCCTAGCGAGGATTTCGCTCGCAAAGGCAAAAATGCTTTTTCAGAGCGAAAACGTGACTCGCAGAGGCGGAAACGCGTCTACCGTGCTAATACGTCCCTTGCAAAAACAAAAATACGTTTAGCAAGCAAAAACGTGCCCCGGAAAGGCGGAAACGTTTTTATCGAGAGAAAGCGACACAAGCATAGGCTAAAAAGCGTTTCCAGAGCGAAAACGCATATTAACGAGCGAATACGCGTCTATATAGCGAAACCCTTTTTACCGAGAGAAAACGACGCAAGCAAAAGCGAAAAAGCGTTTGCCGAACGAAAACACGTTACCCGAGTGAAAACGTAACTCGGAAAGGCGAAAAAGCCTTTACCCAGCGTTTTCGCTCGATAGACGGATTTTCGCCATTGCAAACGTTATTTTCGCTTGATAAAAGCGTTTTCACCTTTGCGATCGAAATCTTCGCTCGGGATAGCGTTATCGCCTTTGCGAGCGACCTTTTTGCTCAGTAAAGGCTTTTTCGCCTTTCAGAGTTACGCTTTAGCTACGTTTCAGCTATATAGACGCGTATTCGCTCGTTAATATGCGTTTTCGCTCGGGAAAAGGTTTTTAGCCTGTGTTTGTGTCGCTTTCTCTCGATAAAAACGTTTCCGCCTTTCGAGGGCACGTTTTTGCTTCCTAAACGTATTTTTGTTTTTGCAAGGGACGTATTAGCACGGTAGTTTTCGCATTTGCGAGCGACGTCTTCGCTGGGTAAAGCGATTTCGCGTTTGCGAGCGACGTTTTTCGGTCGGTAAAGGCTTTTTGGCCTTTCTGAGGTATTTTTTCGCCTGGTAAACGCGTTTAAAACTTTGTTTTTAGCTCTGTTTTGGACTTACCTAGAGTCTATGTCTCTGGCAAAGCAGCAAAAGCGTCTACCGAACGGAAACGTTGCTTTCTAAGGGGAAAACACGTTTACCGAGCGAAAACATCCCTCGCAAAGGCGAAAAGCTTGTAACTAGAGTAAACGTCTCACGTAAAGCCCACAACGCTTCTTCCGAGCGAAGACTTCGCTCGCAAACGCGCAAACCCGTCTACCGTGCTAATACGTCCCTTGCAAATACAAAAATACGTTTAGCAAGTAAAAACCTGCCCCGGAAAGGCGGAAACGTTTTTATCGAGAGAAAGCGACACAAGCATAGGCTAAAAAGCGTTTCCAGAGCGAAAACGCATATTAACGAGCGAATACGCGTCTATATAGCGAAACCCTTTTTACCGAGAGAAAACGACGCAAGCAAAAGCGAAAAAGCGTTTGCCGAACGAAAACACGTTACCCGAGTGAAAACGTAACTCGGAAAGGCGAAAAAGCCTTTACCCAGCGTTTTCGCTCGATAGACGGATTTTCGCCATTGCAAACGTTATTTTCGCTTGATAAAAGCGTTTTCACCTTTGCGATCGAAATCTTCGCTCGGGATAGCGTTATCGCCTTTGCGAGCGACCTTTTTGCTCAGTAAAGGCTTTTTCGCCTTTCAGAGTTACGTTTTAGCTACATTTTAGCTCTATAGACGCGTATTCGCTCGTTAATATTCTTTTTCGCTCGGGAAACGCTTTTTAGCCTATGCTTGTGTCGCTTTCTCTCGATAAAAACGTTTTTGCCTTTCGAGGGCACGTTTTTGCTTCCTAAACGTATTTTTGTTTTTGCAAGGGACGTATTAGCACGGTAGTTTTCGCATTTGCGAGCGACGTCTTCGTTGGGTAAAGCGATTTCGCGTTTGCGAGCGGCGTTTTTCGCTCGGTAAAGGCTTTTTGGCCTTTTTGATGTATATTTTCGCCAGGTAAACGCGTTTAAAACTTTGTGAGCGACGTTTTAGCTCTGTTTTCTGTCTACCGAGCGAAAATGTTTCTTTCAAAGGCGAAATCACGTTTACCAAACGAAAACGTTGCTTGTAGCGCTGCAACGCATTTATCGAGGAAATACGTACCCCGCAAAAGCGACAACGTGATAAATGCGATTACGATGCTAAAACGTCGTTTGGAAATGCGAAAAATGCATTTATTGAGCGAAAACGTCGAAACAAAGTCGAAAACTCGTTTACCGAGCGAAAACTTCCCTCGCAAATGCGAAAAGCTTGTAACTAGACAAAACGTCTCACGTAAAGGCGAAAACGCTTCTTCCTAGCGAGGATTTCGCTCGCAAAGGCAAAAATGCTTTTTCAGAGCGAAAACGTGACTCGCAGAGGCGGAAACGCGTCTACCGTGCTAATACGTCCCTTGCAAAAACAAAAATACGTTTAGCAAGCAAAAACGTGCCCCGGAAAGGCGGAAACGTTTTTATCGAGAGAAAGCGACACAAGCATAGGCTAAAAAGCGTTTCCAGAGCGAAAACGCATATTAACGAGCGAATACGCGTCTATATAGCGAAACCCTTTTTACCGAGAGAAAACGACGCAAGCAAAAGCGAAAAAGCGCTTGCCGAACGAAAACACGTTACCCGAGTGAAAACGTAACTCGGAAAGGCGAAAAAGCCTTTACCCAGCGTTTTCGCTCGATAGACGGATTTTCGCCATTGCAAACGTTATTTTCGCTTGATAAAAGCGTTTTCACCTTTGCGATCGAAATCTTCGCTCGGGATAGCGTTATCGCCTTTGCGAGCGACCTTTTTGCTCAGTAAAGGCTTTTTCGCCTTTCAGAGTTACGTTTTAGCTACATTTTAGCTCTATAGACGCGTATTCGCTCGTTAATATTCTTTTTCGCTCGGGAAACGCTTTTTAGCCTATGCTTGTGTCGCTTTCTCTCGATAAAAACGTTTTTGCCTTTCGAGGGCACGTTTTTGCTTCCTAAACGTATTTTTGTTTTTGCAAGGGACGTATTAGCACGGTAGTTTTCGCATTTGCGAGCGACGTCTTCGTTGGGTAAAGCGATTTCGCGTTTGCGAGCGGCGTTTTTCGCTCGGTAAAGGCTTTTTGGCCTTTTTGATGTATATTTTCGCCAGGTAAACGCGTTTAAAACTTTGTGAGCGACGTTTTAGCTCTGTTTTCTGTCTACCGAGCGAAAATGTTTCTTTCAAAGGCGAAATCACGTTTACCAAACGAAAATGTTGCTTGTAGCGCTGCAACGCATTTATGGAGGAAATACGTACCCCGCAAAAGCGACAACGTGATAAATGCGATTACGATGCTAAAACGTCGTTTGGAAATGCGAAAAATGCATTTATTGAGCGAAAACGTCGAAACAAAGTCGAAAACTCGTTTACCGAGCGAAAACTTCCCTCGCAAATGCGAAAAGCTTGTAAATAGACAAAACGTCTCACGTAAAGGCGAAAACGCTTCTTCCTAGCGAGGATTTCGCTCGCAAAGGCAAAAATGCTTTTTCAGAGCGAAAACGTGACTCGCAGAGGCGGAAACGCGTCTACCGTGCTAATACGTCCCTTGCAAAAACAAAAATACGTTTAGCAAGCAAAAACGTGCCCCGGAAAGGCGGAAACGTTTTTATCGAGAAAAAGCGACACAAGCATAGGCTAAAAAGCGTTTCCAGAGCGAAAACGCATATTAACGAGCGAATACGCGTCTATATAGCGAAACCCTTTTTACCGAGAGAAAACGACGCAAGCAAAAGCGAAAAAGCGTTTGCCGAGTGAAAACGTAACTCGGAAAGGCGAAAAAGCCTTTACCCAGCGTTTTCGCTCGATAGACGGATTTTCGCCATTGCAAACGTTATTTTCGCTTGATAAAAGCGTTTTCACCTTTGCGATCGAAATCTTCGCTCAGGATAGCGTTATCGCCTTTGCGAGCGACCATTTCGCTCAGTAAAGGCTTTTTCGCCTTTCAGAGTTACGTTTTAGCTACGTTTTAGCTATATAGACGCGTATTCGTTCGTTAATATGCGTTTTCGCTCAGGAAACGCTTTTTAGCCTATGCTTGTGTCGCTTTCTCTCGATAAAAACGTTTCCGCCTTTCGAGGGCACGTTTTTGCTTCCTAAACGTATTTTTGTTTTTGCAAGGGACGTATTAGCACGGTAGTTTTCGCATTTGCGAGCGAAGTCTTCGCTGGGTAAAGCGATTTCGCGTTTGCGAGCGACGTTTTTCGCTCGGTAAAGGCTTTTTGGCCTTTCTGAGGTATTTTTTCGCCCGGTAAACGCGTTTAAAACTTTGTGAGCGACTTTTTAGCTCTGTTTTGGACTTACCTAGAGTATGTGTCTCTGGCAAAGCAGCAAAAGCGTCTACCGAACGGAAACGTTGCTTTCAAAGGGGAAAACACGTTTACCGAGCGAAAACGTCTCACGTAAAGGCGAAAACGCTTCTTCCTAGCGAAGATTTCGCTCGCAAAGGCAAAAATGCTTTTTCAGAGCGAAAACGTGACTCCCAGAGGCGGAAACGCGTCTACCGTGCTAATACGTCCCTTGCAAAAACAAAAATACGTTTAGCAAGCAAAAACGTGCCCCGGAAAGGCGGAAACGTTTTTATCGAGAGAAAGCGACACAAGCATAGGCTAAAAAGCGTTTCCAGAGCGAAAACGCATATTAACGAGCGAATACGCGTCTATATAGCGAAACCCTTTTTACCGAGAGAAAACGACGCAAGCAAAAGCGAAAAAGCGTTTGCCGAACGAAAACACGTTACCCGAGTGAAAACGTAACTCGGAAAGGCGAAAAAGCCTTTACCCAGCGTTTTCGCTCGATAGACGGATTTTCGCCATTGCAAACGTTATTTTCGCTTGATAAAAGCGTTTTCACCTTTGCGATCGAAATCTTCGCTCGGGATAGCGTTATCGCCTTTGCGAGCGACCTTTTTGCTCAGTAAAGGCTTTTTCGCCTTTCAGAGTTACGCTTTAGCTACGTTTCAGCTATATAGACGCGTATTCGCTCGTTAATATGCGTTTTCGCTCGGGAAAAGGTTTTTAGCCTGTGTTTGTGTCGCTTTCTCTCGATAAAAACGTTTCCGCCTTTCGAGGGCACGTTTTTGCTTCCTAAACGTATTTTTGTTTTTGCAAGGGACGTATTAGCACGGTAGTTTTCGCATTTGCGAGCGACGTCTTCGCTGGGTAAAGCGATTTCGCGTTTGCGAGCGACGTTTTTCGCTCGGTAAAGGCTTTTTGGCCTTTCTGAGGTATTTTTTCGCCTGGTAAACGCGTTTAAAACTTTGTTTTTAGCTCTGTTTTGGACTTACCTAGAGTCTATGTCTCTGGCAAAGCAGCAAAAGCGTCTACCGAACGGAAACGTTGCTTTCTAAGGGGAAAACACGTTTACCGAGCGAAAACATCCCTCGCAAAGGCGAAAAGCTTGTAACTAGAGTAAACGTCTCACGTAAAGCCCACAACGCTTCTTCCGAGCGAAGACTTCGCTCGCAAACGCGCAAACCCGTCTACCGTGCTAATACGTCCCTTGCAAATACAAAAATACGTTTAGCAAGTAAAAACCTGCCCCGGAAAGGCGGAAACGTTTTTATCGAGAGAAAGCGACACAAGCATAGGCTAAAAAGCGTTTCCAGAGCGAAAACGCATATTAACGAGCGAATACGCGTCTATATAGCGAAACCCTTTTTACCGAGAGAAAACGACGCAAGCAAAAGCGAAAAAGCGTTTGCCGAACGAAAACACGTTACCCGAGTGAAAACGTAACTCGGAAAGGCGAAAAAGCCTTTACCCAGCGTTTTCGCTCGATAGACGGATTTTCGCCATTGCAAACGTTATTTTCGCTTGATAAAAGCGTTTTCACCTTTGCGATCGAAATCTTCGCTCGGGATAGCGTTATCGCCTTTGCGAGCGACCTTTTTGCTCAGTAAAGGCTTTTTCGCCTTTCAGAGTTACGTTTTAGCTACATTTTAGCTCTATAGACGCGTATTCGCTCGTTAATATTCTTTTTCGCTCGGGAAACGCTTTTTAGCCTATGCTTGTGTCGCTTTCTCTCGATAAAAACGTTTTTGCCTTTCGAGGGCACGTTTTTGCTTCCTAAACGTATTTTTGTTTTTGCAAGGGACGTATTAGCACGGTAGTTTTCGCATTTGCGAGCGACGTCTTCGTTGGGTAAAGCGATTTCGCGTTTGCGAGCGGCGTTTTTCGCTCGGTAAAGGCTTTTTGGCCTTTTTGATGTATATTTTCGCCAGGTAAACGCGTTTAAAACTTTGTGAGCGACGTTTTAGCTCTGTTTTCTGTCTACCGAGCGAAAATGTTTCTTTCAAAGGCGAAATCACGTTTACCAAACGAAAACGTTGCTTGTAGCGCTGCAACGCATTTATCGAGGAAATACGTACCCCGCAAAAGCGACAACGTGATAAATGCGATTACGATGCTAAAACGTCGTTTGGAAATGCGAAAAATGCATTTATTGAGCGAAAACGTCGAAACAAAGTCGAAAACTCGTTTACCGAGCGAAAACTTCCCTCGCAAATGCGAAAAGCTTGTAACTAGACAAATCGTCTCACGTAAAGGCGAAAACGCTTCTTCCTAGCGAGGATTTCGCTCGCAAAGGCAAAAATGCTTTTTCAGAGCGAAAACGTGACTCGCAGAGGCGGAAACGCGTCTACCGTGCTAATACGTCCCTTGCAAAAACAAAAATACGTTTAGCAAGCAAAAACGTGCCCCGGAAAGGCGGAAACGTTTTTATCGAGAGAAAGCGACACAAGCATAGGCTAAAAAGCGTTTCCAGAGCGAAAACGCATATTAACGAGCGAATACGCGTCTATATAGCGAAACCCTTTTTACCGAGAGAAAACGACGCAAGCAAAAGCGAAAAAGCGCTTGCCGAACGAAAACACGTTACCCGAGTGAAAACGTAACTCGGAAAGGCGAAAAAGCCTTTACCCAGCGTTTTCGCTCGATAGACGGATTTTCGCCATTGCAAACGTTATTTTCGCTTGATAAAAGCGTTTTCACCTTTGCGATCGAAATCTTCGCTCGGGATAGCGTTATCGCCTTTGCGAGCGACCTTTTTGCTCAGTAAAGGCTTTTTCGCCTTTCAGAGTTACGTTTTAGCTACATTTTAGCTCTATAGACGCGTATTCGCTCGTTAATATTCTTTTTCGCTCGGGAAACGCTTTTTAGCCTATGCTTGTGTCGCTTTCTCTCGATAAAAACGTTTTTGCCTTTCGAGGGCACGTTTTTGCTTCCTAAACGTATTTTTGTTTTTGCAAGGGACGTATTAGCACGGTAGTTTTCGCATTTGCGAGCGACGTCTTCGTTGGGTAAAGCGATTTCGCGTTTGCGAGCGGCGTTTTTCGCTCGGTAAAGGCTTTTTGGCCTTTTTGATGTATATTTTCGCCAGGTAAACGCGTTTAAAACTTTGTGAGCGACGTTTTAGCTCTGTTTTCTGTCTACCGAGCGAAAATGTTTCTTTCAAAGGCGAAATCACGTTTACCAAACGAAAACGTTGCTTGTAGCGCTGCAACGCATTTATCGAGGAAATACGTACCCCGCAAAAGCGACAACGTGATAAATGCGATTACGATGCTAAAACGTCGTTTGGAAATGCGAAAAATGCATTTATTGAGCGAAAACGTCGAAACAAAGTCGAAAACTCGTTTACCGAGCGAAAACTTCCCTCGCAAATGCGAAAAGCTTGTAACTAGACAAAACGTCTCACGTAAAGGCGAAAACGCTTCTTCCTAGCGAGGATTTCGCTCGCAAAGGCAAAAATGCTTTTTCAGAGCGAAAACGTGACTCGCAGAGGCGGAAACGCGTCTACCGTGCTAATACGTCCCTTGCAAAAACAAAAATACGTTTAGCAAGCAAAAACGTGCCCAGGAAAGGCGGAAACGTTTTTATCGAGAGAAAGCGACACAAGCATAGGCTAAAAAGCGTTTCCAGAGCGAAAACGCATATTAACGAGCGAATACGCGTCTATATAGCGAAACCCTTTTTACCGAGAGAAAACGACGCAAGCAAAAGCGAAAAAGCGTTTGCCGAACGAAAACACGTTACCCGAGTGAAAACGTAACTCGGAAAGGCGAAAAAGCCTTTACCCAGCGTTTTCGCTCGATAGACGGATTTTCGCCATTGCAAACGTTATTTTCGCTTGATAAAAGCGTTTTCACCTTTGCGATCGAAATCTTCGCTCGGGATAGCGTTATCGCCTTTGCGAGCGACCATTTCGCTCAGTAAAGGCTTTTTCGCCTTTCAGAGTTACGTTTTAGCTACGTTTTAGCTATATAGACGCGTATTCGTTCGTTAATATGCGTTTTCGCTCAGGAAACGCTTTTTAGCCTATGCTTGTGTCGCTTTCTCTCGATAAAAACGTTTCCGCCTTTCGAGGGCACGTTTTTGCTTCCTAAACGTATTTTTGTTTTTGCAAGGGACGTATTAGCACGGTAGTTTTCGCATTTGCGAGCGAAGTCTTCGCTGGGTAAAGCGATTTCGCGTTTGCGAGCGACGTTTTTCGCTCGGTAAAGGCTTTTTGGCCTTTCTGAGGTATTTTTTCGCCCGGTAAACGCGTTTAAAACTTTGTGAGCGACTTTTTAGCTCTGTTTTGGACTTACCTAGAGTATGTGTCTCTGGCAAAGCAGCAAAAGCGTCTACCGAACGGAAACGTTGCTTTCAAAGGGGAAAACACGTTTACCGAGCGAAAACGTCTCACGTAAAGGCGAAAACGCTTCTTCCTAGCGAAGATTTCGCTCGCAAAGGCAAAAATGCTTTTTCAGAGCGAAAACGTGACTCCCAGAGGCGGAAACGCGTCTACCGTGCTAATACGTCCCTTGCAAAAACAAAAATACGTTTAGCAAGCAAAAACGTGCCCCGGAAAGGCGGAAACGTTTTTATCGAGAGAAAGCGACACAAGCATAGGCTAAAAAGCGTTTCCAGAGCGAAAACGCATATTAACGAGCGAATACGCGTCTATATAGCGAAACCCTTTTTACCGAGAGAAAACGACGCAAGCAAAAGCGAAAAAGCGTTTGCCGAACGAAAACACGTTACCCGAGTGAAAACGTAACTCGGAAAGGCGAAAAAGCCTTTACCCAGCGTTTTCGCTCGATAGACGGATTTTCGCCATTGCAAACGTTATTTTCGCTTGATAAAAGCGTTTTCACCTTTGCGATCGAAATCTTCGCTCGGGATAGCGTTATCGCCTTTGCGAGCGACCTTTTTGCTCAGTAAAGGCTTTTTCGCCTTTCAGAGTTACGCTTTAGCTACGTTTTAGCTATATAGACGCGTATTCGCTCGTTAATATTCGTTTTCGCTCGGGAAACGCTTTTTAGCCTATGCTTGTGTCGCTTTCTCTCGATAAAAACGTTTCCGCCTTTCGAGCGCACGTTTTTGCTTCCTAAACGTATTTTTGTTTTTGCAAGGGACGTATTAGCACGGTAGTTTTCGCATTTGCGAGCGACGTCTTCGCTGGGTAAAGCGATTTCGCGTTTGCGAGCGACGTTTTTCGCTCGGTAAAGGCTTTTTGGCCTTTCTGAGGTATTTTTTCGCCCGGTAAACGCGTTTAAAACTTTGTGAGCGACATTTTAGCTCTGTTTTGGACTTACCTAGAGTATATGTCTCTGGCAAAGCAGGAAAAGCGTCTACCGAACGGAAACGTTGCTTTCAAAGGGGAAAACACGTTTACCGAGCGAAAACATCCCTCGCAAAGGCGAAAAGCTTGTAACTAGAGTAAGCGTCTCACGTAAAGCCCACAACGCTTCTTCCGAGCGAAGATTTCGCTCGCAAACGTGCAAACCCGTCTACCGTGCTAATACGTCCCTTGCAAATACAAAAATACGTTTAGCAAGGAAAAACGTGCCCCGGAAAGGCGGAAACGTTTTTATCGAGAGAAAGCGACACAAGCATAGGCTAAAAAGCGTTTCCAGAGCGAAAACGCATATTAACGAGCGAATACGCGTCTATATAGCGAAACCCTTTTTACCGAGAGAAAACGACGCAAGCAAAAGCGAAAAAGCGTTTGCCGAACGAAAACACGTTACCCGAGTGAAAACGTAACTCGGAAAGGCGAAAAAGCCTTTACCCAGCGTTTTCGCTCGATAGACGGATTTTCGCCATTGCAAACGTTATTTTCGCTTGATAAAAGCGTTTTCACCTTTGCGATCGAAATCTTCGCTCGGGATAGCGTTATCGCCTTTGCGAGCGACCTTTTTGCTCAGTAAAGGCTTTTTCGCCTTTCAGAGTTACGCTTTAGCTACGTTTTAGCTATATAGACGCGTATTCGCTCGTTAATATTCGTTTTCGCTCGGGAAACGCTTTTTAGCCTATGCTTGTGTCGCTTTCTCTCGATAAAAACGTTTCCGCCTTTCGAGGGCACGTTTTTGCTTCCTAAACGTATTTTTGTTTTTGCAAGGGACGTATTAGCACGGTAGTTTTCGCATTTGCGAGCGACGTCTTCGCTGGGTAAAGCGATTTCGCGTTTGCGAGCGACGTTTTTCGCTCGGTAAAGGCTTTTTGGCCTTTCTGAGGTATTTTTTCGCCCGGTAAACGCGTTTAAAACTTTGTGAGCGACTTTTTAGCTCTGTTTTGGGCTTACCTAGAGTATATGTCTCTGGCAAAGCAGGAAAAGCGTCTACCGAACGGAAACGTTGCTTTCAAAGGGGAAAACACGTTTACCGAGCGAAAACATCCCTCGCAAAGGCGAAAAGCTTGTAACTAGAGTAAACGTCTCACGTAAAGCCCACAACGCTTCTTCCGAGCGAAGATTTCGCTCGCAAACGCGCAAACCCGTCTACCGTGCTAATACGTCCCTTGCAAATACAAAAATACGTTTAGCAAGGAAAAACGTGCCCCGGAAAGGCGGAAACGTTTTTATCGAGAGAAAGCGACACAAGCATAGGCTAAAAAGCGTTTCCAGAGCGAAAACGCATATTAACGAGCGAATACGCGTCTATATAGCGAAACCCTTTTTACCGAGAGAAAACGACGCAAGCAAAAGCGAAAAAGCGTTTGCCGAACGAAAACACGTTACCCGAGTGAAAACGTAACTCGGAAAGGCGAAAAAGCCTTTACCCAGCGTTTTCGCTCGATAGACGGATTTTCGCCATTGCAAACGTTATTTTCGCTTGATAAAAGCGTTTTCACCTTTGCGATCGAAATCTTCGCTCGGGATAGCGTTATCGCCTTTGCGAGCGACCTTTTTGCTCAGTAAAGGCTTTTTCGCCTTTCAGAGTTACGCTTTAGCTACGTTTTAGCTATATAGACGCGTATTCGCTCGTTAATATTCGTTTTCGCTCGGGAAACGCTTTTTAGCCTATGCTTGTGTCGCTTTCTCTCGATAAAAACGTTTCCGCCTTTCGAGGGCACGTTTTTGCTTCCTAAACGTATTTTTGTTTTTGCAAGGGACGTATTAGCACGGTAGTTTTCGCATTTGCGAGCGACGTCTTCGCTGGGTAAAGCGATTTCGCGTTTGCGAGCGACGTTTTTCGCTCGGTAAAGGCTTTTTGGCCTTTCTGAGGTATTTTTTCGCCCGGTAAACGCGTTTAAAACTTTGTGAGCGACTTTTTAGCTCTGTTTTGGACTTACCTAGAGTATATGTCTCTGGCAAAGCAGCAAAACCGTCTACCGAACGGAAACGTTGCTTTCAAAGGGGAAAACACGTTTACCGAGCGAAAACATCCCTCGCAAAGGCGAAAAGCTTGTAACTAGAGTAAACGTCTCACGTAAAGCCCACAACGCTTCTTCCGAGCGAAGACTTCGCTCGCAAACGCGCAAACCCGTCTACCGTGCTAATACGTCCCTTGCAAATACAAAAATACGTTTAGCAAGGAAAAACGTGCCCCGGAAAGGCGGAAACGTTTTTATCGAGAGAAAGCGACACAAGCATAGGCTAAAAAGCGTTTCCAGAGCGAAAACGCATATTAACGAGCGAATACGCGTCTATATAGCGAAACCCTTTTTACCGAGAGAAAACGACGCAAGCAAAAGCGAAAAAGCGTTTGCCGAACGAAAACACGTTACCCGAGTGAAAACGTAACTCGGAAAGGCGAAAAAGCCTTTACCCAGCGTTTTCGCTCGATAGACGGATTTTCGCCATTGCAAACGTTATTTTCGCTTGATAAAAGCGTTTTCACCTTTGCGATCGAAATCTTCGCTCGGGATAGAGCGTTATCGCCTTTGCGAGCGACCTTTTCGCTCAGTAAAGGCTTTTTCGCCTTTCAGAGTTACGTTTTAGCTACGTTTTAGCTATATAGACGCGTATTCGCTCGTTAATATGCGTTTTCGCTCGGGAAACGCTTTTTAGCCTATGCTTGTGTCGCTTTCTCTCGATAAAAACGTTTCCGCCTTTCGAGGGCACGTTTTTGCTTCCTAAACGTATTTTTGTTTTTGCAAGGGACGTATTAGCACGGTAGTTTTCGCATTTGCGAGCGACGTCTTCGCTGGGTAAAGCGATTTCGCGTTTGCGAGCGACGTTTTTCGCTCGGTAAAGGCTTTTTGGCCTTTCTGAGGTATTTTTTCGCCCGGTAAACGCGTTTAAAACTTTGTGAGCGACTTTTTAGCTCTGTTTTGGGCTTACCTAGAGTATATGTCTCTGGCAAAGCAGGAAAAGCGTCTACCGAACGGAAACGTTGCTTTCAAAGGGGAAAACACGTTTACCGAGCGAAAACATCCCTCGCAAAGGCGAAAAGCTTGTAACTAGAGTAAACGTCTCACGTAAAGCCCACAACGCTTCTTCCGAGCGAAGATTTCGCTCGCAAACGCGCAAACCCGTCTACCGTGCTAATACGTCCCTTGCAAATACAAAAATACGTTTAGCAAGGAAAAACGTGCCCCGGAAAGGCGGAAACGTTTTTATCGAGAGAAAGCGACACAAGCATAGGCTAAAAAGCGTTTCCAGAGCGAAAACGCATATTAACGAGCGAATACGCGTCTATATAGCGAAACCCTTTTTACCGAGAGAAAACGACGCAAGCAAAAGCGAAAAAGCGTTTGCCGAACGAAAACACGTTACCCGAGTGAAAACGTAACTCGGAAAGGCGAAAAAGCCTTTACCCAGCGTTTTCGCTCGATAGACGGATTTTCGCCATTGCAAACGTTATTTTCGCTTGATAAAAGCGTTTTCACCTTTGCGATCGAAATCTTCGCTCGGGATAGCGTTATCGCCTTTGCGAGCGACCTTTTTGCTCAGTAAAGGCTTTTTCGCCTTTCAGAGTTACGCTTTAGCTACGTTTTAGCTATATAGACGCGTATTCGCTCGTTAATATTCGTTTTCGCTCGGGAAACGCTTTTTAGCCTATGCTTGTGTCGCTTTCTCTCGATAAAAACGTTTCCGCCTTTCGAGGGCACGTTTTTGCTTCCTAAACGTATTTTTGTTTTTGCAAGGGACGTATTAGCACGGTAGTTTTCGCATTTGCGAGCGACGTCTTCGCTGGGTAAAGCGATTTCGCGTTTGCGAGCGACGTTTTTCGCTCGGTAAAGGCTTTTTGGCCTTTCTGAGGTATTTTTTCGCCCGGTAAACGCGTTTAAAACTTTGTGAGCGACTTTTTAGCTCTGTTTTGGACTTACCTAGAGTATATGTCTCTGGCAAAGCAGCAAAACCGTCTACCGAACGGAAACGTTGCTTTCAAAGGGGAAAACACGTTTACCGAGCGAAAACATCCCTCGCAAAGGCGAAAAGCTTGTAACTAGAGTAAACGTCTCACGTAAAGCCCACAACGCTTCTTCCGAGCGAAGACTTCGCTCGCAAACGCGCAAACCCGTCTACCGTGCTAATACGTCCCTTGCAAATACAAAAATACGTTTAGCAAGGAAAAACGTGCCCCGGAAAGGCGGAAACGTTTTTATCGAGAGAAAGCGACACAAGCATAGGCTAAAAAGCGTTTCCAGAGCGAAAACGCATATTAACGAGCGAATACGCGTCTATATAGCGAAACCCTTTTTACCGAGAGAAAACGACGCAAGCAAAAGCGAAAAAGCGTTTGCCGAACGAAAACACGTTACCCGAGTGAAAACGTAACTCGGAAAGGCGAAAAAGCCTTTACCCAGCGTTTTCGCTCGATAGACGGATTTTCGCCATTGCAAACGTTATTTTCGCTTGATAAAAGCGTTTTCACCTTTGCGATCGAAATCTTCGCTCGGGATAGAGCGTTATCGCCTTTGCGAGCGACCTTTTCGCTCAGTAAAGGCTTTTTCGCCTTTCAGAGTTACGTTTTAGCTACGTTTTAGCTATATAGACGCGTATTCGCTCGTTAATATGCGTTTTCGCTCGGGAAACGCTTTTTAGCCTATGCTTGTGTCGCTTTCTCTCGATAAAAACGTTTCCGCCTTTCGAGGGCACGTTTTTGCTTGCTAAACGTATTTTTGTTTTTGCAAGGGACGTATTAGCACGGTAGACGCGTTTCCGCCTCTGCGAGCCACGTTTTCGTTTGCCTTTGCGAGCGAAATCTTCGCTCGGAAGAAGCGTTTTGGCCTTTACCTGAGACGTTTTATCTAGTTACAAGCTTTTCGCATTTGCGAGGGATGTTTTCGCTCGGTAAACGAGTTTTCGACTTTGTTTCGATGTTTTCGCTCAATAAATGCATTTTCGCATTTGCGAACGACGTTGTAACATCGTAATCGCATTTATCGCGTTGACGCTTTTGCGGGGTACGTATTCCCTCGATAAATGTAAACGTGATTTCGCCTTTGAAAGAGTTTCGTTTTCGCTCGGTAGACGATTTTGCTCCTTTGCATGAGACATATACTCTCGGTAAGTCGAAAACATAACTAAAAAGTCGCTCACAAAGTCGAAAACGCATTTACCGATCGAAAACGTGTCTACCGAGCGGAAACGCCTTTACCGAGTAAAAACGTACCTTTAAAGACGAAAATGCGTTCACCGAACATAAACAAAAACGCGTTTTCCTAGCGGAAATGTCGCTCAGTAAACACATTCGCTCGATAGACGCATTTTCGCCATTGCAAACGTTATTTTCGCTTGCGATCGAAGTTTAAGCTCGGCAGAAACGTTTTCCACTTTGCGAGCGACGTCTTCGCTCGGTATAGCGTTATTGCGTTTGCGAGCGATTTTTTCGCTCCGTAAAGGCTTTTTCGCCTTTCAGAGTTACGTTTTCGCTCGGGGAACGCGTTTTCGCTCGGTAAACGCTTTTTCCCTCGGTAAACGCTTTTTCGCCTTTGCTTGCGTCGTTTTCTCTCGGAAAAAAGCGTTTCCGCCTTTCCGAGGCACGTTTTCGCTAGGTAAGCGTTTTCGCCTTTTGTGAGGAATGTATCAGCTCGGTAAGCGCGCTTCCGCCTTCCCGTTTTCGCTATGTAGACGCGTATTCGCTCGTTAATATGCGTTTTCGCTCGGGAAAGGCTTTTTTGCCTTAGGTTTTGCTTCGGAAAAAAGTTGTCGCCTTTCCGCGGCACGCTTTCGCTTGGTAAACGGGTTTTCAACTTTGGGAGGGACGTATTAGCTAGGTAAACGTTTTTGCTCGGTGAACGCATTTTCGTCTTTAAGAGGTACTTTTTTACTCGGTAAAGGCGTTTCCCCTCGGTAGACACGTTTTCGGTCGGTAAATGCATTTTTGACTTTGCGAGCGACGTTTTCGCTCGGTAAAAGCGTTTTCGAATTTGCGAGCGACGTTTTCGCTCGTTAAACACGTTTTTTTAAACACGCATTTTAACTCGGTAAGCGCGTTTTCGCGTTTGCGTTTTCGCTCGATAAAACGTTTTCGAATTTGCGATGCAGATTTTGGCTTGATAAACGCGTTTTCGACTTTTCGAGCCAAGGCGAAAACGTTTTATACCGAGCGAAAACGTGGCTCACAAATTTGAAAACGCAATTACCGAGCGAAAACGTGGCCTGGTAAAAATGTGGCTCGGAAATAAGAAAACGATTTAACGTTGCTCGCAAAGTCAAAAATGCTTTCACTGAGCGAAAACGTCGCTCTCAAAGGCGAAAGCGCTTCGAAAACGCATTGTCGCTTCGTTTGGAAAGGCGACAATGCGTTAATCGAACGAAAGCATCGTTCGCAAAGGCGGGATACTTCGGTGGCACTGGCTGCGTTTTGAAAACAAACTCGCAGAAATTGCATCGGCGAAGTTGAATACCAACTTATTATATTATTATATTATGATATTATAATTTTACTATAAATATAAACAAAACATTTACCCGCATACTTTCAAAATTGGCAGATAACACAAACCAGAAATATGCATAATCATTTCACACCAGCACACAGCAGAATACATACATTCAGGACATAATATACATTTGTAAAAAAGTATTAAAAATAGTCTGCCTCACACAATAAACAATACCTATATTTGTTTAATCTGCCATGGACGGTCCCAAGCCCGGCTGAGAAAAGAGGAGGATTGGGCAAAGGGCTAACAATCCTTTCCCGTAAAAAAACAGATTGTTACGAAAACATCGACCAAAGGAACTGTACTGAACTTGGGAGAGGGAGGGCCTCCTGGGGAGAGTATGACGCCATGCAGTGAAAGCCGTAAGGAAGCTACATCGCCGATACCCTTCTTATCTTCCAAGAAAATCTCGAAAATCGGAACATGGAATGTGAGAACCATGTTCGAAACAAACAAAGCAGCCCAAATAGCAAGGGAACGACGGGCGTACAACATCACAGTACGAAGACTATGTGAAATAAGGTGGACACAGTCAGGGCAAGTCAGACTGAATACGGGATAAATGATTCTCTACTCGGGGCATGAAGAGGAAGATGCACATCATACAGAAGGCGTGGCACTCATGTTGTCACATGAGGCACAGAATGCTCTCATTAACTGGGAAGCAGCGGGACCAAGGATCATCTATGCCTCGTTCAAAACAAAGAAAGAAAACATCAAGCTTAACATCATTCAGCGTTACGCACCCACAAACGACAAGGATGAAGAAACAAAAGAAGACTTTTACAACAAACTGCAGACATTGTGTGACAAACTGAAGGAGAAGGACATGACATTACTCATGGGAGACTTGAACGCCAAAATCGGATCAGACAACAGCGGGTACGAAGAAGTCATGGGCAGACAGGGACTTGGCAGAATGAATGAAAATGGCGAGATGTTGGCCGACTTTTGTGCATTTAACAATATGATCATAGGAGGCATCGCAGGATTCACAAGGCAACCTGGGTATCACCGGACCACAGGACAGAAAATCAAATAGACCATATCTGCATAGGACGGAAGTTCAGAAGATCAATGCAGGATGTGAGAGTGCAGAGTGGGGCAGATGCAGCCTCAGACCACCATCTAGTGCTGGCCAGAATGAAGATGAAGCTAAAGAAGAGAGAAGTCAAGCGGAGCACCATAACGCAGTACAATGTGGACTTCCTACAGGACAGGGTGACAACAGAGACCTTCCGACTTACAGTCAGAAACAAATACGAAGCCCTACAAGATATCCTTGATGAAGGAAACATGGACATAGACACACAATGGCAACAGATCAAGGAGATGTGGACCAGCACATGCAGCGAAGTTCTGGGAAAGAAGAAATACCAACAAAAAGACTGGATTTCTGCAGAGACTGTCAACAAAGTGCAAGTGAGGAAGGAAAAGAAAGGTGCAGTTAACAACAGCCGAACGAGAGCAGCAAAAGCAGCAGCACAGGAAGAATATACAGAGGCAAACAGAGCAGTCAAGAACAGCGTAAAAACAGACAAGGCAAACTTCATTGAAGACCTAGCCAAAGAAGCAGAGGATGCATCAGCCCAAGGAAACATGAAACAACTGTATGATATAACAAGAAAATTAGCAGGAAAGTACAAGAACACAGACAGACCCATCAAAGATAAGAATGGCAATGTACTTACCAGTGATGAAGACCAGTTGAAGAGATGGAGGGAACATTTTGAAGAACTGCTAAACCGGCCACCACCTCAGAACCCTCCAGACATCGCACCAGCGGAAGAAGTACTCCAGATAAACTGCGAAAGACCAAGTAAGGCAGAAATCGAGAAAGCCATCCATCACATGAAGAGAGGGAAAACTTCCGGCCCAGACAAAATTCCTGCAGAGGCAATCAAAGCTGACATAGAGACCTCCACCGAGATACTGCACGACCTATTCGGGAATATATGGGAACAAGAAGAAATACCAAGGGAATGGAAAGAAGGGTACCTTGTGAAGCTCCCAAAGAAAGGCGATATGCAAGAATGTAAGAACTACAGAGGGATAATGCTCCTATCAGTACCCGGAAAGGTACTCAACAGAATAATCTTGGACAGACTGAAGACAGGGGTAGATGCCAAGCTCAGAGACCCCCAAGCTGGCTTCCGGAAAGACAGATCCTGCACCGACCAAATTGCAACACTGAGAATCATTGTCGAACAATCGGGACTCATCACTGTATATAAACTTCGTTGACTACGAGAAAGCATTTGATAGCCTTGGAAACTCCTACAGCACTACGGGATACCTGAGAAATTTATATCTCTGATAAGAAGTAGTTATGAAGACATGGCATGCAGGGTCATTCATGCAGGACAACTAACGGACTCCTTCATGGTGAAGACAGGTGTGAGGCAAGGATGTCTTCTGTCACCATTCCTATTCCTGCTCGCCATAGACTGGATCATGAAAAAGACTACAAAAAATAGAAGAAATGGGATCCAGTGGACACCATGGAGCCAGTTGGAGGACCTGGACTTTGCGGATGACCTCGCTCTCCTCTAACACAGCCATAAACAGGTGCAGGAAAAAAACAGAGCAGCTAAACACAGTGTCAACACAGCTTGGACTCAACATCAACATTATGAAAGCCAACACAAAGAACAACAACCCCATTACATTGAACGGAGAGCCACTGGAAGAGACAGATGCATTCACATACCTGGGCAGTACAATAAACAAAACTGGAGGGACAGAAGAAGACGTCAAAGCAAGAATCCAGAAAGCAAGAGTGACATTCATCATGTTGAGAAAAATTTGGAGAGCAAAACGAATCAAAATTAACACCAAGCTGAGATTGTTTAACTCAAATGTGAAGGCAGTTTTGCTCTACGGAGCGGAGACATGGCGAACCACACAGAAGACACTAAAGAAAATACAGACTTTCATCAACAAATGCCTGCGCAGAATACTACACTTGAAGTGGACAGACAAGGTACCGAACACCACACTCTGGAAAACAACCAAGCAACTACCCATAGAAAATGAAATAAAGAAGAGAAAATGGAGGTGGATAGGACATACACTAAGGAAACCACCAGAATCAATCACCCGTCAAGCCATCACATGGAACCCCCCAGGGAAGAGAAGAAGAGGTAGGCCACGAAACACCTGGCAGAGAGACACAGAAAAAGATACAAAAGAGATGGGGTACACCCGGAAAGAAATGGAGAAGATGGCCACAGACAGAAAACAGTGGCGTTCCTTAGTCGATGGCCTATGCTTCGAGCGAGCGAAAAGGCATAAGTAAGTAAGTAAGTATATTTGTTTAATCAAAACATAACCAATCACAATTTAAAAAAGATTGATACATTATGTAAAGCAGCATATTACACACATATGCAAACATACCTCTACTGTGATACATTACTACATATGCAAAATAATAATGAATGAACACCAACTCTAGCAACACATTAAGCCATAAACGTATTATATATTTACCACATATCCTATATTTGCAATATGCGTAAAGTAGCAAATGTTAATAAACAATGCTCAGGAATATACATGCTCCTAAATACAATTGGGCTATCCATAATGGTCCGTCAGTGGCATTCAATAATTACATAAAAAATAGCTAATTTAAAAACGCAAAGTGGCCCCTAAGATAGCGACTATTTATTAGTCATCATAGGGGCCTCCTAAGACAAATATTTTATAAACTAAATTTAAATAACTATTGCATCACATAGTTGCAGTTATAAAATATATTCATCTACTCTCGATTTATGCATCTTTTGACCTATTACATATAAGGTTGAGTAAAGTTTATTAAATTGTCGAAACATAAAAAACAGCGCGGAAACGACCAATAATTACCTATAGGTACTTAGTTATACCCCTTCGCCGATGCAATTTCTGCGAGTTTGTTTTCAAAACGCATCCAGTGCGACCGAAGTATCCCGCCGAAACTACCTAGTTTTACCGGCCACCCGAAGTGGCAGTGCGACCGAAGCATAACGAAAAACGAATTCCGAAACGTGCCGTGATTGGTTGACTTGATGCACGACAAGAATTTAGAGGCTCGAGCATGTCGTATTTTTGACACGACGTAAATCGAATTGCGATGTGTCGCCATGTAGCGCAACGACGCAATTCGAATTTTTGACACGACGTAATTCGAATTACGTCGTTTCGCTAAATGGCGACAACGTAATTTTAAATACGTCGTGTCAAAAATAGAAATTATTCAAGACGCAAATAATTGCGTCGTTTCGCACGAATAATTACGTCGTGAGGCTATTCCGCCTTTATGACGGGCCGGTGCTTCCATACATCTATTCATATAACTCTACCTCGCCCACGGGTATCTTCGCCTATTCATACCAGTCGCGTGTATCTAAATCTATTCATATCAGTCAGACTCGTCCGCGTTTGTCTAAGTCTATTCATATAAGCCAGTCTCGTCCGTTAGCATCTAGGTCAATTCATATCAGTCAATCTCAATCCGCGTGTAAATAAGGCTATTCTTAGAAGGAAGCTCGTCCGCCTGTAACTAAGTCTATTGGTATACGTCTGTCTCGTCCGCCCGTATCTCAGTCTATTCACTTACTTAACTCGTTGTTTGATGAGTTCCTCTGTCGATGACAATTTCGTCGATTGTTTCCCCGTAACGTGTATTCGTAAGGTGATCAACATGTATATGATCATAAGCGTCACTATTAAGACCGACTAAAATTGGCAGAAATACTTAATTGAAACTAGCACATCGTAAACACGTCTAGCACTTGCAGTGGGGTGGAGCATGTATCTACATCTATTAATATAAGTCTGTCTCGTCCGCGTTTTCTACATCTATTCATAATTCAGTTTCGTCCGCGTGTATATCAGTGTGTTGATATTAGTTTGTATCGACCGCGTGTATCTACGTCTATTCATATCAATCTGTCTCATCCGCGTGTATCTACATCTATTCATATAAACTGCCTCGACCGCATGTTTCTAAGTCTATTCTTATAAGTCTGACTCGCCCGCCTGTTTCTACGTCAATTCATATAAGTCAGACTCGTCCGCGAGTATCTAGATCTATTCAGGTCAGCAGTCTCGTTCGCGTGTATCTAAATCTATTCATACCACTCAGACTCGTCCGCGTTTATCTAAGTCTATTCATATATGTCAGTCTGGTCCGCGTGTATCTAACTCTATTCACCAAAGTCAGTCTCGTCCGGGTTTATGTAAGTTTATTCATATAAGTCAGTCTCGTCCGGGTTTATCTAAGTCTATTCATATAAGTCAGTCTCGTCCGCGTATATCTAAGTCTATCCAGATCAGTCAGTCTCAGTCGCGTGTATTTAAGTGTGTTCATACAAGTCAGTCTCTTCCGCATGTATCTAAGTCTATTTATATCAGTCAGTCTCGTCCGCGTGTATCTACTATCGTCCGCGTGTATCTCAGTGTGTTGATATTAGTTTGTAGCGACCGCGTGTATCTCTGTTTATTCATATATGTCCGTCTTATCCACGTGTTTCTACATATATTCATATACGTCAGTGTCGTCCTGGTGTATCTACGTATATTCATATTAGTCTGTCTCGTCCTCGTGTATCTACGGTAATTCATACAAGTCAGTCTCGTCCGCGGGTACCTAAGTCTATTCATGAAAATACGTCTTATGTGCGTTTTTCTAAGTCTATTCATATAAGTCAGTCTCGTTCGCGTATATCTAAGTCTATTCTTAGAAATCAGTGTCAGTTGCGTGTATTTAAGTCTGTTCATGCAAGTCAGTCTCTTCCGCATGTATCTAAGTCTATTTATATCAGTCAGTCTCTTCCTCGTGTAACTACGTCCATTCATATACATATATCTCACACGCCTGTATCTACTTGTATTGACACAATTCTTATATCGTCCGCGTTTACCTATCAATTCATTTAAGTCAGTCTCGTCCGCGTGTATCTTAATCTATTCATATCAGCAGTCTCGTCCGCCTGCATCTAAGTCTATTCACATAAGTCAGTCTTGTGCGCGTGTATCTAAGTGTGTTCATATAAATCACTCTCTTCCCGTGTGTATGAGTCTATTAATATAAGCCAGTGTCATCCGCGTTTATCTAAGTCTATTCACATCAGTCAGTCTCTTCCGGGTGTATCTACGTCTCTTCATATATCGTCCGCGTGTATCCATGTTTATTCATATAAGTCTGTCTTTTCCGCGAGTATCTACGTCTATTCATATACGTCAGTCTCGTCTGCTTGTATCTATGTATATTCACATAACTGTATCGCCGGAAGTGTATCTAAGTCTATTCATATCAGTCAGTCTATTCCGCCTTTATTTAAGTCTATTCATTTATGTCAGTCGCGTCCGCGTGTATCTATGTCTGTCTTTCCATATAAATATGTCTCGTCCGCGTGTATCTACGTTCACTCGTATCAGTCAGTCTTGTCCGCGTGTATCTATGTGTATTCATATATGTCTGTCTTGTCCGCTTGTGTCTCGTATATATAAAATAAGTATGTCTGGTCCACGTGCATCTACGTCTATTCATGTAAGACAGTCTCGTCCTCGTGTATTTACATCTATTGATATCAGCCTGTCTCGTCCGCGTGTATCTACGTCTATTCATATATGTCAGTCTGGTCCGCGTGTATCTAACTCTATTCAACAAAATCAGTCTCGTCCGGGTTTATGTAAGTTTATTCATATAAGTCAGTCTCGTCCGGGTTTATCTAAGTCTATTCATATAAGTCAGTCTCGTCCGCGTATGTCTAAGTCTATCCATATCAGTCAGTCTCAGTCGCGTGTATTTAAGTCTATTCCTACCAGTCAGTCTCTTCCGCGTGTATCCAAGTATTTTGATGTAACTCTCGTCTCGTCCGAGTGTATCTACGTGTCTTTGTATAAGTCTGTACCGTCCGCGTGTATCTATGTTTATTCATACATATCCGTCTTATCCACGTGTATCTACATCTATTCATATAGGTCAGTACCGTCCTCGTGTATCTACGTATATTCATATTAGTCTGTCTCGTCCTCGTGTATCTACGGTAATTCATATAAGTCAGTCTCTTCCGCGGGTACCTAAGTCTATTCATGAAAATACGTCTTATCTGCGTTTTTTTAAGTCGATTCATATAGGCCAGTCTCGTCCGCGTGTATCTAAGTCTATTCATATCAGTCAGACTCGTCCGCGTTTGTCTAAGTCTATTCATATAAGCCAGTCTCGTCCGTTAGCATCTAGGTCAATTCATATCAGTCAATCTCAATCCGCGTGTAAATAAGGCTATTCTTAGAAGGAAGCTCGTCCGCCTGTAACTAAGTCTATTGGTATACGTCTGTCTCGTCCGCCCGTATCTCAGTCTATTCACTTACTTAACTCGTTGTTTGATGAGTTCCTCTGTCGATGACAATTTCGTCGATTGTTTCCCCGTAACGTGTATTCGTAAGGTGATCAACATGTATATGATCATAAGCGTCACTATTAAGACCGACTAAAATTGGCAGAAATACTTAATTGAAACTAGCACATCGTAAACACGTCTAGCACTTGCAGTGGGGTGGAGCATGTATCTACATCTATTAATATAAGTCTGTCTCGTCCGCGTTTTCTACATCTATTCATAATTCAGTTTCGTCCGCGTGTATATCAGTGTGTTGATATTAGTTTGTATCGACCGCGTGTATCTACGTCTATTCATATCAATCTGTCTCATCCGCGTGTATCTACATCTATTCATATAAACTGCCTCGACCGCATGTTTCTAAGTCTATTCTTATAAGTCTGACTCGCCCGCCTGTTTCTACGTCAATTCATATAAGTCAGACTCGTCCGCGAGTATCTAGATCTATTCAGGTCAGCAGTCTCGTTCGCGTGTATCTAAATCTATTCATACCACTCAGACTCGTCCGCGTTTATCTAAGTCTATTCATATATGTCAGTCTGGTCCGCGTGTATCTAACTCTATTCACCAAAGTCAGTCTCGTCCGGGTTTATGTAAGTTTATTCATATAAGTCAGTCTCGTCCGGGTTTATCTAAGTCTATTCATATAAGTCAGTCTCGTCCGCGTATATCTAAGTCTATCCAGATCAGTCAGTCTCAGTCGCGTGTATTTAAGTGTGTTCATACAAGTCAGTCTCTTCCGCATGTATCTAAGTCTATTTATATCAGTCAGTCTCGTCCGCGTGTATCTACTATCGTCCGCGTGTATCTCAGTGTGTTGATATTAGTTTGTAGCGACCGCGTGTATCTCTGTTTATTCATATATGTCCGTCTTATCCACGTGTTTCTACATATATTCATATACGTCAGTGTCGTCCTGGTGTATCTACGTATATTCATATTAGTCTGTCTCGTCCTCGTGTATCTACGGTAATTCATACAAGTCAGTCTCGTCCGCGGGTACCTAAGTCTATTCATGAAAATACGTCTTATGTGCGTTTTTCTAAGTCTATTCATATAAGTCAGTCTCGTTCGCGTATATCTAAGTCTATTCTTAGAAATCAGTGTCAGTTGCGTGTATTTAAGTCTGTTCATGCAAGTCAGTCTCTTCCGCATGTATCTAAGTCTATTTATATCAGTCAGTCTCTTCCTCGTGTAACTACGTCCATTCATATACATATATCTCACACGCCTGTATCTACTTGTATTGACACAATTCTTATATCGTCCGCGTTTACCTATCAATTCATTTAAGTCAGTCTCGTCCGCGTGTATCTTAATCTATTCATATCAGCAGTCTCGTCCGCCTGCATCTAAGTCTATTCACATAAGTCAGTCTTGTGCGCGTGTATCTAAGTGTGTTCATATAAATCACTCTCTTCCCGTGTGTATGAGTCTATTAATATAAGCCAGTGTCATCCGCGTTTATCTAAGTCTATTCACATCAGTCAGTCTCTTCCGGGTGTATCTACGTCTCTTCATATATCGTCCGCGTGTATCCATGTTTATTCATATAAGTCTGTCTTTTCCGCGAGTATCTACGTCTATTCATATACGTCAGTCTCGTCTGCTTGTATCTATGTATATTCACATAACTGTATCGCCGGAAGTGTATCTAAGTCTATTCATATCAGTCAGTCTATTCCGCCTTTATTTAAGTCTATTCATTTATGTCAGTCGCGTCCGCGTGTATCTATGTCTGTCTTTCCATATAAATATGTCTCGTCCGCGTGTATCTACGTTCACTCGTATCAGTCAGTCTTGTCCGCGTGTATCTATGTGTATTCATATATGTCTGTCTTGTCCGCTTGTGTCTCGTATATATAAAATAAGTATGTCTGGTCCACGTGCATCTACGTCTATTCATGTAAGACAGTCTCGTCCTCGTGTATTTACATCTATTGATATCAGCCTGTCTCGTCCGCGTGTATCTACGTCTATTCATATATGTCAGTCTGGTCCGCGTGTATCTAACTCTATTCAACAAAATCAGTCTCGTCCGGGTTTATGTAAGTTTATTCATATAAGTCAGTCTCGTCCGGGTTTATCTAAGTCTATTCATATAAGTCAGTCTCGTCCGCGTATGTCTAAGTCTATCCATATCAGTCAGTCTCAGTCGCGTGTATTTAAGTCTATTCCTACCAGTCAGTCTCTTCCGCGTGTATCCAAGTATTTTGATGTAACTCTCGTCTCGTCCGAGTGTATCTACGTGTCTTTGTATAAGTCTGTACCGTCCGCGTGTATCTATGTTTATTCATACATATCCGTCTTATCCACGTGTATCTACATCTATTCATATAGGTCAGTACCGTCCTCGTGTATCTACGTATATTCATATTAGTCTGTCTCGTCCTCGTGTATCTACGGTAATTCATATAAGTCAGTCTCTTCCGCGGGTACCTAAGTCTATTCATGAAAATACGTCTTATCTGCGTTTTTTTAAGTCGATTCATATAGGCCAGTCTCGTCCGCGTGTATCTAAGTCTATTCTTAGAAATCAGTCTCAGTCGCGTGTATTTAAGTGTGTTCATACAAATCAGTGTCTTGCGCATGTATCTAAGTCTATTTATATCAGTCAGTCTCGTCCGCGTGTATCTACTTTCGTCCGCGTGTATCTCAGTGTGTTGATATTAGTTTGTAGCGACCGCGTGTATCTCTGTTTATTCATATATGTCCGTCTTATCCACGTGTTTCTACATCTATTCATATACGTCAGTCTCGTCTGCTTGTATCTATGTATATTCATATAACTCTGTATCGTCCGCATGTATCTAAGTCTATTCATATCAGTCAGTCTATTCCGCCTTTATTTAAGTCTATTCATTTATGTCAGTCGCGTCCGCGTGTATCTAAGTCTGTCTTTCCATATAAATATGTCTCGTCCGCGTGTATCTACGTTCACTCGTATCAGTCAGTCGTGTCCGCGTGTATCTATGTGTATTCATATATGTCTGTCTTGTCCGCTTGTGTCTCGTATATATAAAATAAGTATGTCTGGTCCACGTGCATCTACGTCTATTCATATAAGACAATCTCGTCCGCGTGTATCTACATCTATTGATATCAGCCTGTCTCGTCCGCGTGTATCTACGTCTATTCATATATGTCAGTCTGGTCCGCGTGTATCTAACTCTATTCATCAAAGTCAGTCTCGTCCGGGTTTATGTAAGTTTATTCATATAAGTCAGTCTCGTCAGGGTTTATCTAAGTCTATTCATATAAGTCAGTCTCGTCCGCGTATGTCTAAGTCTATCCATATCAGTCAGTCTCAGTCGCGTGTATTTAAGTATATTCCTACCAGTCAGTCTCTTCCGCGTGTATCCAAGTATTTTGATATAACTCTCGTCTCGTCCGAGTGTATCTACGTGTCTTTGTATAAGTCTGTACCGTCCGCGTTTATCTATGTTTATTCATACATATCCGTCTTATCCACGTGTATCTATATCTATTCATATAGGTCAGTACCGTCCTCGTGTATCTACGTATATTCATATTAGTCTGTCTCGTCCGCGTGTATCTACGGTAATTCATATAAATCTGTCTCAGCCGCGTGTATCTACATCTATTCATATAATCTGCCTCGTCCGCATGTTTCTAAGTCTATTCTTATAAGTCTGACTCATCCGCCTGTTACTACGTCAATTCATATAAGTCAGGCTCGTACGCGAGTATCTAGATCTATTCAGATCCAGTCTCGTTCGCGAGTATCTAAATCTATACATATCAGTCAGTCTCAGTCGCGTGGATTTAAGTCTATTCCTACGAGTCAGTCTCTTCCGCTTGTATCCAAGTCTATTGATATAACTCTCGTCTCGTCCGAGTGTATCTACGTGTATTTATATAAGTGTGTACCGTCCGCGTGTATCTATGTTTATTCATACATGTCCGTCTTATCCTCGTGTATCTATATCTATTCATATACGTCAGTATCATCCTCGTGTATCTACGTATATTCTTATTAGTCTGTCTCGTCCTCGTGTATCTACGTTAATTCTTATAAGTCAGTCTCGTCCGCGGGTACCTAAGTCTATTTAGAAATCAGTCAGTCGCGTGTATTTAAGTATGTTCATACAAGGCAGTCTCTTCCGCATGTATCTAAGTCTATTCAGTCTCGTCCGCGTGTATCTACGTCCTTTCATATAAATATATCTCACACGCCTGTATCTACTTGTATTGACACAAGTCTTGTATCGTCCGCGCTTACCTGTCAATTCATTTAAGTCAGTCTCGTCCGCGTGTATCTTAATCTATTCATATCAGCAGACTCGTCCGCGTGTATCTAAGTATATTGATATAAGTCAGTCTCGTGCGCGTGTATCTAAGTCTTTTCGTATAAATCACTCTCTTCCCGTGTGTCTGATTCTATTCATATCAGTCAGTGTCGTCCGCGTTTATCTAAGTCTATTCACGTCAGTCAGTCTCATCCGTGTGTATCTACGTCTGTTCATATATCGTTCGCGTGTATCCATGTTTATTCATAAAAGTCTGTCTTTTCCGCGAGTATCTACGTCTATTCATACACGTCAGTCTCGTGTGCTTGTATCTATGTATATTCATATAACTCTGTCTCGTCCGCATGTATCTAAGTCTATTCATATCAGTCAGTCTACTCCGCGCTTATTTAAGTCTGTTCATTCATGTCAGTCGCGTCCGCGTGTATCTAAGTCTGTCTTTCCATATAAATCTGTCTCGTCCGCGTGTATCTACGTTTACTCGTATAAGTCAGTCTTGCCGCGTGTATCTACGTCATTTCATATCTGTCTGTTTTGTCCGCTTGTGTCTCGTTTATATAAAATAAGTCTGTCTCGTCCACGTGCATCTACGTCTATTCATAGAAGTGTGTCTCTTCCGCATGTATCTACGTCTCTACGTATAAATCTGTGTCGTCCGTATGTATTTACCGGGGTATGTCTCTTTATAGGTCAGTCTCTTCCGCGTGTATCTACGTGTATTCATATTAGTCTGTATCGTCCGCATGCATCTACGTTTATTCATATCAAAATGTCTCGTCCGCTTGTATCTCCATCTATTCATATAACTCTACCTCGTCCGCGTGTATATACGCCTTTTCATACCAATCTGACTCGTATGCGTGTATCCACGTCTATTCATAAAAGCTGGCTCGTCCGCTAACATCTACGTCAATTCATATCACTCAATCTCAATCCGCGCAATAACTAAGTCTATTTTTAGAAGGCAGCTCGGCCGCGTGCATCTAAGTCCTTCATCTTAGTCTGTTTCGTCCGCGTGTGTCTAAGTCTATTCGTTTACGTCTGTGTCGTCCGCGCGTATCTCAGTCTATTCGTACAAGTCAGTCTCGTCCTCGTGTATCTATGTCTACATATATGACTCAGTCTCGTCTGGGTGTATCTACATCTATTCATTTGAGTCTGTCTGGTCCGAGTGTATTGCTGTCTATTCATATAAATTAGTCTCGTCCGCGTGTATCTACGTCTATTCATATAAGTCTGTCTCGTCCGCGCGTATTTCAGTCTATTCATGTCAGTCTCGTCCGCGTGTATCTACATAGATTTATATAAGTCTGTATCGTCCGTGTGTATCTACGTCTATTCATATAAGTCTGTCTCTTCCGCGTATATCTCAGTCTATTCATATAAGTCAGCCTCAACCGCGCGTGTCAGACAATTCATATAAGTCATTCTCGTCCGCGTGTAATAATTACACACAACTTTTATTAGCAACTCAACTGAGTTGGATTGGCATATTACAATAGGTTACAAATAACTCATCAAAATATCATACAAATACAATAGAAATACATTTGATACCGCAAATAATACCGTACTTTTACTGACATTTGTATAAAGCCCACGGTATAAAGGAGTTACGGAATCTATTCGTTCTAGTAATATTATACATGGAATGTCTTTTTCAGGCAGCAGAACATTTTATCTACGTGTGCCGACTTTAATTTTATCAAAATATTTTTGACAAGTGCTGTCCCGTCTTACATTCAACGTATCCAGGTTAACACGTCTTAGTATCTCCGCGTAACCCAATCCAGGAAAAATACATTTTAAAGCCCTTTTTTTGTATAACTTCTATTTCGACGGCAATACGCTGCTCACCGTGATGGATGGTTTCACGGTTTTCGCAGTCCGCAGTAGTTGTGCGATGTTTTCTTTTATGTTTGCAACACTTACTTCACTCGTTGTTTCGTGAGTTCCTCTGTCGATGACAATTTCGTCGATTGTTTCCGTATTAGCCGCGTCATCGATGATTTGTTCGATATCGGCGAGAATGGCGCCTGATTTATTTCGAATCTTGATGGGATTGCCACTGGACGCGTACATCACGTAGCAGGCTGTTCCCCACAAGCAGTGTCACTGCCTGTGGTCACCCATCGTTGGCGTCGGCGACGCCTTCTACACGCTTGCTTGTCGCTATATCTCCTCGCAGACCTCGCATTTCTTGGTTCTGTTCACCCATCAAGGATACAAGCTGTTGGTTCCATCGTTCGAGTTTGACGAACAGCGACTCGAGGTGGGACGTCTTCTCGAGTAGACGCTCCACGAATGTCGATAGCATACGACATGACGCGCAGGACCAAATGCCTATAATGTCCTTATCGTCTTCACCGAAACACTCCGGGTGCACCCACGCCTGGCACAGATGACATTGATCCATTTTATGGTTGTCCTTGCCGTTGAGTATGCAAGTCTTCACGCAGTATTTCCAGTTGTCTGCGTGCTTATCTTTCGCAGCTTTCCGGCGCGCTTTTCTTGACTTGTCACTCACCGGGTCACAAATGACGTCTATTGGCGGCAGATGTAACGGTAGTACAGGTGATCCGCAACAGTTTTCACCTGAACTGTTAGCCACCGGGCAAGAGTCGTTGTCCACGGTTGTTCAGGCGGAACCGGTAAAATTGCTTACAGCTAAGCTGATGTTATTGCTTTTAACTATTGTTCGTTTACCTGGCAGAGTCACCCGTCGGGCGATAAGGCCCAAACATCCAGCTAAATATTAAAATACTTAAAATCTGTCACATCGGCTCGGCCTAGTGAAAGATGTCACGTAAACGTGTATTCGTAAGGTGATCAACCCGTATATGATCATAAGAGTCACTATTAAGACCGACTAAAACTGGCAGAAATACTTAATTGAAACTAACACTTCGTAAACACGTGTAGCACTTGCAGTGGGGTGGAGCATGTATCTACATCTATTTATATAAGTCTGTCTCGTCCGCGTTTTCTACATCTATTCATAATTCAGTTTCGTCCGCGTGTATCTCAGTGTGTTGATATTAGTTTGTATCGACCGCGTGTATCTACGTCTATTCATATCAATCTGTCTCATCCGCGTGTATCTACATCTATTCATATAATCTGCCTCGCCCCCATGTTTCTACGTCAATTCATATAAGTCAGACTCGTCCGCGAGTACCTAGATCTATTCAGGTCAGCAGTCTCGTTGGCATGTATCTAAATCTATTCATACCAGTCAGACTCTTCCGGGTTTATCTAAGTCTACTCATATAAGACAGCTTCGTCCGCGTGTATCTACATCTATTGATATCAGCCTGTCTCGTCCGCGTGTATCTACGTCTATTCATATGTGTCAGTCTGGTCCGCGTGTATCTAACTCTATTCACCAAAGTCAGTCTCGTTCGGGTTTATGTAAGTTTATTCATATAAGTCAGTCTCGTCCGGGTTTATCTAAGTCTATTCATATAAGCCAGTCTCGTCCGCGTATATCTAAGTCTATCCGTATCAGTCAGTCTCAGTCGCGTGTATTGAAATATATTCCTACCAGTCAGTCTCTTCCGCGTGTACCCAAGTATTTTGATATAACTCTCGTCTCGACCGAGTGTATCTACGTGTCTTTGTATAAGTCTGTACCGTCCGCGTGTATCTATGTTTATTCATACATATCCGTCTTATCCACGTGTATCTACATCTATTCATATAGGTCAGTACCATCCTCGTGTCGGTGCGTGTGAGTGTGTGTGTTTGTGTGTATGTGTATATGTGTGTGTGCTCGTGAGAGAGAGAGAGAGAGAGAGAGAGAGAGTGAGAGAGAGAGTCAGAGAAAGTGTGTGCGTGTTTCGGTGCGTGAGTGGGTGCGTGTGTTGATTCGTTTGTGGGTGCTTGTGTGTGGGTGCATGTGTGTGTGTGTGTGTGTGTGTGTGTGTGTGTGTGTGTGTGTGTGTGTGTGTGTGTGTGCGCGTGTGTCGGTTGGTGTGAGGGTGCATGTGTGGATATGTGTGTGTTTGTGAATGTGTGTGTTGTTACGTGTGTGGGTGCATGTGTGGATTGGTGTGTGGGTGCGTGTGTGTCTGTGTGTGTATGTGTGTGTGTGTGGGCGCGTGTGTATGTGGGTGCGTTTGTAGTGAATATGTATATGTGTGCGTGTCTTTGCGCGTGTGTGTGCGTGTGGGTGCGTGTGTGGATGCGAGTGTGGTGCGTGTGTACGGGTGCGTGTGTCGTTGATGTGTGCGTATTTTGGCGCGCGTTTGTGCGTGTGTGGGTGCGTGTATGGTTGCATATGTTTGGGTTCGTGTGTGTGTGTGCTGGCGCGTGTGTGTGGGTCCATGTGTGAGTGCGTGTGTGGGTGCGTGTGAGTGTTTGTGTGTACGTGTTTTGGCGCGTGTGGGTGCGTGTGTGGGTTGGTGTTTGTGTGTGTGTTTGTGTGTATGTGTATATGTGTGTATATGTATATATATATGTATGTGGAGGTGCGTTTGAGTGTCGGTGGGTGTGTGTGTGTGGGTGCGTGTGTGTGGATGCGTGTGGTGGCTCAGTGTGTCCGTGTGTGGGTGGGTGTATGTGTGTTTGTGTGGTCGCATGTGTGTGTGGATCCGTATGTGGTTCGTGTGTGTGTGTGTGTGTGTATGTGTATGTGTGTGTGTGTGTGTGTGTGTGTGTGTGTGTGTGTGTGTGTGTGTGTGTGTATGGGTGCATGTGTGGGCGCGTTTTTGGGTGCGTGTGTTTGAGTGCGTGGGTGTGGGTGCGTGTGTGTGTCTGTTTGGTGCATGTGTGCGGGTGTTGGCGCGTTTGTGTGCGTGTGTTCGTGCGTGTGTGGGAGAGTGTGTAGATGCGTGGGTTCGTGTATGTGTGTGCTTGTGTGTGTTTGTGTGGATGCGTGTTTGGGTTCGCGTAGGGGTGCGTGTGTGAGAGTGCGTGTGTAGTGCATGTGTGTGTATGTGTTCGTGTGTTGGCGCGCATGTGGATGCCTGTGTAGGTGCGTGTTTAGTTGCATGTATATGTGTGTGTTTCGGTGGGTGTGTATGCGCGTGTTTGTGCGTGTGTGGGTGAGTGTGAGTGAGTGCTTGTGTGTGGGTGCATGTGTGTGCGTGTGTTGGTGCGTGTTTGGGTACATGTGTGTATGTGCGTGTGTGTGGGTGTATGTGCATGTGTATATTGTGTGCGTGTCGAGGTGCGTGTGAGTGTCGGTGGGTGTGTGTGTGGGTGCGTTTGTGTGGGTGCGTGTGGGTGTGTGAATGTGTGTGGGTGCTTGTGTGTGTATGTGCATGGTTGTTGGTCCTTGCGTGTGTGTGTGTGTGTGTGTGTGTGTGTGTGTGTGTGTGCGTGTGTGTGTTTGAGCGTGTGTGGGTGCGTGTGTGTGGGACCGTTTATGTGGGTGCATGTTTGTGTGTGCGTGAGTCGGTGTGTGTGCCAATGCATGTGTGGATTTATGTGTGTGTGTGTGTGTGTTTGTGAATGTTGGTGCGTGTGTGAGTGCTTGGGTGTGGGTACGTGTGAGTGTGGGTGCATTGGTGTGCGTGGGTGCGTCTGTGTGTGTGCGTGTGTTCGCGCGTGCGTGCGGGAATGTGTGTGTTTGAGTGTGTTTGTGTGGCGCGTGTGAGAGGGTGCGTCCGTGGGTGTGTGGGTGTGCGTGTGTGGTGCATGTGTATGTGTATGTGTGCGTGTGTGGGTGCGTGTGTGTGTGCGTGTTTCTGTGTGTGTTTGGGTGTGTGTGTGGAATCGTGTGTGTCTGCGTGCGTGAGTGTGTGGGTACGTGCGTGTGTGTCCGTGCGTGTGTGGGTGCGTGTGTGGAATCGTGTGTGTCTGCGTGTGTGTGTGTCGGTGCGTGTGTGAGTGCGTGTGTGGGTATGTGTGTTGGCGCGTGTGTGGGCGTATGTATGTGTGTGTTTCTGTGGCGCGTGCGAGAGGGTGCGTCCGTATGTGTTTGGGGGGGGGGGGGTGCGTGTGTGGTGCATGTGTGGTGCGTGTGTGGGTGCGTGCGTGTGTGGGTGTATGTGTGCGCGTGTGTTGGTGAGTGTGTGTGCGTGTGTGTGGGGGTGCATGTATGTGTGTGTGTGTATGTGCAAGTGTCGGTGTACGTTTGGGTGCGTATGTGGAATCTTGTGTGTGTGAGTGTGTGTGCGTGTGTGAGTGTGTGGGTGCATGTGTGTGGGAGCGTGTGTCGGTGCGTGTGTGGATTTGTGTGTGGGTGCGTGTGTGTGGGTGCATGTGTGTATATGTGCGTGTGGGTGCGTGAGTGCGTGTGTGCATGTGTGAGTGGGTGCGTGTATGGTGCGTGTGTGTATGTGTGCGTGTGTAGGCTCGTGTGTGTGTGCGTGTGTGGATATGTGTGTGGTGCATGTGTGTGTATGTGTGCGTGCGTTGTCGCTTGTGTGTGCATGTTGGTCCGTGTGTGGGTGCTTGTGTGTGGTTACGTGTGAGTGTGGGTGCGTTTGTGTGCGTGGGTGCGTCTGTGTGTGCGTGTTTTGGCGCGTGAGTTGACGTATGCGTGTGTGAGTGTGTTTGTGTGGCGCGTGTTAGAGGGTGCGTCCGTGTGTGTGTGTGTGTGTGTGTGTGTGGGGGGGGGGGGGGGGTGTGTGTGGTGCTTGTGTGTATGTATGCATATGTGGGCGCGTGTGTGAGTCCGTGTGTCGCTACGTGTGTGGGTGCGTGTGTGGATTCGTGTGTTGGTGTGTGCTTGGGTGTGCCTTTGAGGGTGCGTGTGTGGAGCAAGTGTGTGTATGTGTTCGTGTGTTGTCGCGTGTGTGTGCTTGTGTGGGTGCATGTGTGGGTGCGTGTGTGGGTGCGTGTGTGGGTGCGTGTCTGTGTACGTTTGAGAATTGGTGCGTTTCTTTGTGTGCATGTGTGTGTGTGCGTGGGTTGGAGCGTGTGTGGGCGTATGTGGGTGTGAGTGTGGGTGGGTGCGTGTGTGTGGCTGCGTGCGTGTGTGTATTTGCGTGTGTGGCGCGTGTGTGGGGTTGCGTGTGTGGTACATGTGTGTGTAAGTGTGCGTGTGTGTGCGTGTGTGTGAATGTGTGTGGGTGGGTTGGCTTGTGTTTTTGTGGGAGGGTGCGTGTGTGGTGCGTGTTTGTATGTGTGCGTGTGTGGGCGTGTGTGTGTGGGGGCGTGGGTGTGGGTGCGTGTTTGGGTGCTTGTGTATGGGTGCGTGTGTCTTTCTTGTGAGGGTATTTTGGCGCGCGTGTGTGAGTGTGTGGGTGCGTGTATGGGTGTTTTTGTGGGTGCGCGTGTGCTTGCGTGTGTGGGTCAATGTGAGTTGTTGCGTGTGTGTGTGTGTGCGTGTGTGTGTGGGCGTGTGCGTGTTTTGGCGCATGTGGGTGCGTGTGTGTGTGTTTGTGTGTATGTGTATATGTGTGTGTGCGCGAATATGACAGAGAGAGAGAGAGAGAGAGAGAGAGAGAGAGAGAGAGAGAGAGAGAGAATGAGAGAGAGAGACAGAGAAAGTGTGTGCGTGTTTCGGTGCGTGAGTGGGTGCGTGTGTTGATTCGTTTGTGGGTGCGTGTGTGTGGGTGCATGTGTGTGTGTGTGTGTGTGTGTGTGTGTGTGTGTGTGTGTGTGCGTGTGTCGGTTGGTGTGTGGGTGCATGTGTGGATAAGTGGGTGCGGGTGTGTGAATGCGTGTGTGTGTGTGTGTGTGTGTGTGTGTGTGTGCGTGTGTCGGTTGGTGTGTGGGTGCATGTGTGGATATGTGGGTGCGGGTGTGTGAATGCGTGTGTTGTTACGTGTGTGTGCATGTGTGGATTGCTGTGTGGGTGCGTGTGTGTCAGTGTGTGTATGTGTGTGTGTGGGCGCGTGTGTATGTGGGTGCGTTTGTAGTGAATATGTATATATGTGTGCGTGTCTTTGCGCGTGTGTGTGCGTGTGGGTGCGTGTGTGGATGCGAGTGGGTGCGTGTGTGTGAGTGCATGTGTCTGTGTGCGTGTGTGTTGGTGCGTGTGTGGGTGCGTGTGTGGATTCATGTGTGGGAGCGTGTGTGTTGAGTGTGTCCGTGTATGGGCGCGTGTGTGGATGCATCCGTGCATGGGTGGGTGCGTGTAAGTGGGTGCGTGTGTGGTGCATATGTATATGTGTGCGTGTCTTTGCGCGTGTGCATGTTTGTGTCTGCGTGTATGTGTGGGTGGGTTGCCTTGTGTGGGTCCGCATGTGGGTGTGTGTGGGTTCGTGTGTGTGCGTGTGTTTGCTCGGTTGTGGGTGCGTGTGTGAGGGTGTGTGTGTATGTGTGTGCGCGTGTGCGTGGGTGCGTGGGTGCGTGGGTGCGTGGGTGCGTGGGTGCGTGGGTGCGTGGGTGCGTGGGTGCGTGGGTGCGTGGGTGCGTGCGTGTGTTGATGCGTTTGTGGTGCATGCGTGGGTATGTGTGCGTGTGCTTGCCCGTGTGTGTGTGCGGGTGTGGTTACGTGTGTTGGTGCGTGTGAGTGTGCGTGCGTGTGTGGATGCATGTCGGTGTGGGTCCGTGCGTGTGTAGTTGAGTGTGTTTGTGTATGTATGCGTGTTTACGCGCACCTGTGTATGTGGGTGCGTGTGTGTGTGTGTTTTTGTGTGTTGGTAGTTGTATGTGTGGGTGCTTGTATGTGTGTGTGCGTGTGTTGTCGGGTGTTTGTGCGTGTGTGGGTGGGGGTGTCTGCGTGCGTGTGTGTGGTTTCATGTGTGTGAGCGTTTGTCGGTGCGTGTGTGGGTGCTTGTGTATAAATGCGGGTGTTGGCGCGCGTTTGTGCGCGTATGGGTGCCTGTGTGAGTGCGTGTGTTTGAGCGTGTGTGTGGGTGCATGTGTGTGAGTGTGTGTGTTGGTGCGTGTGGGGGTGCGTGTGTGGGTGAATGTGTGTGTGTGTGTGTGTGTGTGTGTGTGTGCGTTTGTCGGTTGGTGTGTGGGTGCATGTGTGGATATGTGGGTGCGGGTGTGTGAATGCGTGTGTTGTTACGTGTGTGTGCATGTGTGGATTGCTGTGTGGGTGCGTGTGTGTCAGTGTGTGTATGTGTGTGTGTGGGCGCGTGTGTATGTGGGTGCGTTTGTAGTGAATATGTATATATGTGTGCGTGTCTTTGCGCGTGTGTGTGCGTGTGGGTGCGTGTGTGGATGCGAGTGGGTGCGTGTGTGTGAGTGCATGTGTCTGTGTGCGTGTGTGTTGGTGCGTGTGTGGGTGCGTGTGTGGATTCATGTGTGGGAGCGTGTGTGTTGAGTGTGTCCGTGTATGGGCGCGTGTGTGGATGCATCCGTGCATGGGTGGGTGCGTGTAAGTGGGTGCGTGTGTGGTGCATATGTATATGTGTGCGTGTCTTTGCGCGTGTGCATGTGTGTGTCTGCGTGTATGTGTGCGTGGGTTGCCTTGTGTGGGTCCGCATGTGGGTGTGTGTGGGTTCGTGTGTGTGCGTGTGTTTGCTCGGTTGTGGGTGCGTGTGTGAGGGTGTGTGTGTATGTGTGTGCGCGTGTGCGTGGGTGCGTGGGTGCGTGGGTGCGTGGGTGCGTGGGTGCGTGGGTGCGTGGGTGCGTGGGTGCGTGGGTGCGTGCGTGTGTTGATGCGTTTGTGGTGCATTTGTGGGTATGTGTGCGTGTGCTTGCCCGTGTGTGTGTGCGGGTGTGGTTACGTGTGTTGGTGCGTGTGAGTGTGCGTGCGTGTGTGGATGCATGTCGGTGTGGGTCCGTGCGTGTGTAGTTGAGTGTGTGTGTGTATGTATGCGTGTTTACGCGCACCTGTGTATGTGGGTGCGTGTGTGTGTGTGTTTTTGTGTGTTGGTAGTTGTATGTGTGGGTGCTTGTATGTGTGTGTGCGTGTGTTGTCGGGTGTTTGTGCGTGTGTGGGTGGGGGTGTCTGCGTGCGTGTGTGTGGTTTCATGTGTGTGAGCGTTTGTCGGTGCGTGTGTGGGTGCTTGTGTATAAATGCGGGTGTTGGCGCGCATTTGTGCGCGTATGGGTGCGTGTGTGAGTGCGTGTGTTTGAGCGTGTGTGTGGGTGCATGTGTGTGAGTGTGTGTGTTGGTGCGTGTGGGGGTGCGTGTGTGGGTGAATATGTGTGTGTGTGTGTGTGGGTGGGTGCGTGTGTGGATGCGTGTGTGTAATCGTGTGTGGTGCGTGTGTGGGTGCGTGTGTGTATGTGTGTGTGTGGGGGCGCATGTGTGTGTGGGGTGTGCGTCCGAGTGTGTGGGTGGGAGCGTGTGTTGTGCTTGTGTTGATGTGTGCATGTGTGGGCGCGTGTGTGAGTCCGTGTGTTGGTGCGTGTGTGGGTGCGTGTGTGGATTCGTGTGTTGGTGCGTGCTGGGGTGCGTGTGAGGGTACGTGTGAATGTTGGTGCTCTTGTGTGTGTGCGTGGGTTGGTTGGAGCGTGTTTGGGCTTATTTGGGTGCGTTTGTGGGTGGGTGCGTGTGTGCGGGCATGTGTGTGCGTGTAGGCTTGTGTTTGTGTGTGTGGGTGCGTGTGTGGTGCGTGTGTACGGGTGCGTGTGTCGTTGATGTGTGCGTATTTTGGCGCGCGTGTGTGCGTGTGTGGGTGCGTATATGGTTGCATATGTATGTGTTCGTGTGTGTGTGTGTGCTGGCGCGTGTGTGTGGGTCCATGTGTGAGTGCGTTTGTGGGTGCGTGCGTGTGTTTGTGTGTGCGTGTTTTGGTGCGTGTGGGTGCGTGTGTGGGTTTGTGTTTGTGTGTGTGTTTGTGTGTATGTGTATATGTGTGTATGTGTGTGTGTGTGTGTGTGTGTGTGTGTGTGTTTGTGTGTGTGTTTGTGTGTGTGTTTGTGTGTGTGTGTGTGTGTGTGTGTGTGAGTGCGAGTGTGTGGGTGCGTGTGTGTGGGTGCATGTGTATGTATGTGGTTGCGTGTGGAGGTGCGTTTGAGTATCGGTGGGTGTGGGTGTGGGTGTGGGTGCGTGTGTGTGGATGCGTGTGGTGGCTCAGTGTGTCTGTGTGTGGGTGGGTGTATGTGTGTGGTTCGTGTGTGTGTGTGTTTGTGTGTGTGTGTGTGTGTGTGTGTGTGTGTGTGTATGGGTGCATGTGTGGGCGCGGTTTTGGGTTGGTGTGTGTGGGTGCATGGGTGTGGGTGCGTGTGTGGGTTTGTTTGGTGCATGTGTGCGTGTGTTGGCGCGCATGTGGATGCGTGTGAAGGTGCGTGTTTAGTTGCATGAATATGTGTGTGTTTCGGTGGGTGTGTATGCGCGTGTTTGTGCGTGTGTGGGTGAGTGTGAGTGAGTGCGTGTGTGTGGGTGCATGTGTGTGCGTGTGTTGGTGCGTGTTTGGGTACATGTGTGTATGTGCGTGTGTGTGGGTGCATGTGCATGTGTATAGTGTGTGCGTGTCGAGGTGCGTGTGAGTGTCGGTGGGTGTGTGTGTGGGTGCGTTTGTGTGGGTGCGTGTGGGTGTGTGGATGTGTGTGGGTGCGTGTGGGTGCGTGTGTGTATGTGCATGGTTGTTGGTCCTTGCGTGTGTGTGTGTGAGTGTGTGTGTGTGTGTGTGTGTGCGTGTGCGTGTGTGTGTTTGCGCGTGTGTGGGTGCGTGGGTATGGGACCGTTTATGTGGGTGCATGTTTGTGTGTGTGTGTGAGTCGGTGTGTGTGCCAATGCGTGTGGATTTATGTCTGTGTGTGTGTGTGTGTGTGTGTGTGTGTGTGTGTGTGCGTGATTGTTGGTGCGTGTGTGAGTGCTTGGGTGTGGGTACGTGTGCGTGTGGGTGCGTTGGTGTGCGTGGGTGCGTCTGTGTGTGTGCGTGTGTTCGCGCGTGCGTGGGGGTATGTGTGTGTTTGAGTGTGTTTGTGTGGCGCGTGTGAGAGGGTGCGTCCGTGGGTGTGTGGGTGTACGTGTGTGGTGCATGTGTATGTGTATGTGTGCGTGTGTGGGTGCGTGTGTGTGTGCGTGTTTTGGCCCGTGTGTTTTTGTTTGTGTATGTGTGTGTGTGTGTGTGTGTGTGTGTGTGTGTGTGTGTGTATGGGCGCGTCTGTGAGGGTGTGTGGGTGTGGGTGCGTGTTTGGGTGCATGTGTGTGGGTGCATGTGTCGTTCAGGTGTATGTGTGCGAGTGTTGCCGCGCGTGTGTGCTTGTGTGGGTGCGTGTATGGGTGCGTTTGTAGGTGAGTGTGTGTGGGTGCTTGTGTGTGTGTGTGCTCACGTGCGTACCCACACACGCACAAACACCCGCCAAAACACGCACACACACACACACACACACACACACACACTCAGCCGAATCCAAGCACGCACCCACACATGCAACCACACACACGAATCCACACACGCACCCACACACGCAAACATTCGGACACACACACGCATACACACATATGCACACTCGCAAACACTCACATACACACGCGCGCGCACGCACCACACACGCACCCAAACACACACACGCACGCAAACACACACGCGCCCACATGCACAAATACACACACGCACCCACATACACCCACCAACCCACGAATCCACACACGCACCCACACACGCACCCAAACACACACACGCGCGTTCACCAATACACGCACACACACAAACACCCAGACACACACACACCCACACACGCACCCACAAGCACCCACAAACGCACACAAAAGCGCTAACACACGCACACATAACAACACACATGCACACACACCCACACACGCACGCACCCACACACACACACGCACACACATAAACACACACCAACACACACGAACCCACACAAACGCACACACACACCCGCACCAGCACATACTCACACACGCAACACACTCACACACGCACCCACACACACACGCTCGCACCCACAGAGAGATGTGCCCACACACACACGGACAGAAACGCTCCCACACACGAATCCACACACGCACCCACTGACACGCACCCACGCACGCACCAACACGCGCCAACACACGCACACATATACACACACCGACGCTCACAAACACAAACACACATGCACCCACTTAATCGCACCCACATACACACATACGCCCAAACACGCACACATACACACAGGTATCCACAAACACGCAACCACACACGGTTCTACCCATCTTCATCATCATCATCATCATGCTGTCGGTCGCGAAGCGACAAAGACTGCTTCCATCACTTGACTCTTGCTCTCCATTTGTCTCTCTGCTGTGAGAGTGATGTCCAGGAGTCGATCTTTATGTCTCTCAGCTTCAGGTTTCTCTTGGTGGTATCTTTGAACCGGAGACGAGGGCGCCCTCTCTTTCTGTGACCAGAACACATTTGGGAGTAGAGAACCTGCTTCTGTAGCCTGTCTGATGACATCCTCATGAGGTGTCCAGTCCACCGGAGATTCTTTCTGATCAGAAGATCTTCCATAGATGGCAGCCCTGTCCGTTCGAGTATTTCCTTGTTTGTCACTTTGTCCATCCAGGTTATCCTCATGATCGAACGCAGATGTCGCATCATGAAGGCATGCAACTTTTTCACCTGTCATCTGTACACTGTCCAGGCCTCGGCTCCGTATAGGAGGGTGGACAGCACAATTGTGGACAGCACAATAGTCTCTGGCGTAGTCGGCCGAAAGATGCACTAGCCTTGGCCATCCTCCTCTGTATTTCATCGTCAATGCATCCGTCACTTCATATAGTGCTTCCGAGGTAGGTGAATTCCATAACAGAGTTCAGCTTGTTTCCATCAACCATGATATCCTCCTCTCGGGTTCTTGTAGAGTTGGGTTGGTACAGCACCTCGGTCTTCTTGATGTTAATCTTCAGGCCGAACTTCTTTGACGCATTGGAAAAAGCATCCACTATTTTCTGCATCTCTTCAGCAGAGTGTGCAACCAGTGCACTGTCATCTGCGAATAGCAGCTCCCTCATCAGTATCCGTGTAGTCTTGGTCTTCGCTCTGAAGTGTGCGACGTTGAATAGACCAGCGCTCTGTCTGGACTGTATGTAGATGCCACCCCCCATGTCTCGGAAAGCATTGTCGAGCATTGCTGACAGGAAGATGGAAAAGAGCGTGGGCGCCAGTACACAGCCTTGCTTGACCCCATTTGTGACCCTGAACGATTCCGAGACTTCCCCTCCAACATTAACAGTCGCCATCATTCCGGTATGTAGTGCCTCGATCATTGTTGTGAACTTCTCTGGGCAGCCATACTTCTTCAGTAGCTGCCATAGTCCGGTCCTCCCAACTGTATCGAACGCCTTACTGAAGTCGACAAATACCATGTACAGTGGTCGGTCCTGTTCAATGCACTTTTCTTGTAGTTGCGGGAGACACAATATCATATCCACGGTGCTCCGGTTACCTCTGAAGCCACATTGTGTCTCCGGAACTACCTCTGGTGTTAGGTGGGTAGATAGTCTGTTGAGGAGGATCCTGGCGAAGATCTTGCCTGCTATGGAAAGAAGAGAGATTTCTCTATAGTTCCCACAGTCTGTTCGATCACCTTTCTTGTAGATGGTTATAATGCTTGCATCCTTCCATGCTTGTGGTACAGAACCCATCTCCCAGGCATTGGTGATTAGTTGGTGCAGTCTGCTGAACAGATTGTCTCCTCCATGCTTCCATACTTCTGCAGGAATTCCATCTCCTCCAGGTGCTTTGCCATCTTTCAGGCTGGCGATTGCTCTAGCCATCTCATCCATAGTTGGAATCTCATCAAGGCTTGTCTTGGTAATGCGCTGTGGGATGTTGTCCAGAGCTTCGTGATCTATGTCGCCAGGGACGTTGAGTAGCTTCTGGAAGTGTTCACTCCATCTTGCCACAACTCTCTTGCTGTCAGAGAAGGTTTCCATTCCGTCTGTTGATTTTAGTTGAACAGGTCCCTTCTTTTTGGGTCCCCACACTTCCTTCAGTCCTTTGTAGAAGCCCTTCATGTTGTTACTGTCGGCAGCTCTCTGCAGATCCACTGCTTTCCTTTCCCACCAGTCCGAATTCAGTGCACGGGTGTGTTTTTGTAGCAGTCTGCAGGCATCTTTGTATGCTGCAGTGGTGGATCTAGTGCTCCTGGTTTGCAACACTCTCTGGTGGGCTTGATCTCTTCTGCTCATAAGAGTCTGTAGCTCCTGGTCGTTGGGGTCGAACCAGTCCTGGTGTTTTCTGTCTGGCTTGCCAAGATATGTCTTGGCTGTGTTGTACACAACCTGCTGCAGAGCTGCCCATTCCTCGTCTGGTGTTGAGTTTTCCTTCTCCTCCCAGTGGGCGAGAGCACTGTCCATCTCCTGCTCAAAACTTTCCCTATGGCTGATGGTACTTAGTTTTGCAGTGTTGAGCTTGGTCGGCTTATTTGTCCCTTGCCTGTTGTGCTTTTGTCGTATTCTGAAAGCCACTTTTGATCTCAGCATCTGGTGATCGGTCCAGCAGTTTGCTTCACGCATGGCTCGGGTGCTGTGGATGTCCATCTTATCCCGACACCTCGTGATGATGAAGTCTATCATATGCCAGTGTTTGGAACGAGGATGCAGGTGGTCTTGCGTTCATCCTTCTGCTTGAACATGGTGTTCGTCACTATCAGTTCGAACTCAGAGCACAGAGCCAGTAGAAGTTCGTCATTGGAGTTGTATTTCACAATCCCATGTTTGCCCATGACCAATGGCCACTTGTCATTGTCTCTTCCTATCTTCGCATTGAAGTATCCTATCAGCAGTAGCTTATCGGTATGAGGGATGTCCCTGAGCACACTTGCGAGCTGGTTGTAGAAGGCCTCCTTGTTTTCATCTGGGTTTGTCATTGTCGGAGCATACACGCTGATAATTGCAGCAAAGTTGTCCTTGCTCAGAGGTAGTCTCATCGTCATGATTCTGTCACTTACTGGCCGTGGCATTTCTGTCAGCTTTGTGATGATATCCTTTTTGATAGCAAAGCCCACTCCAGCCTCCCTTCTTTCTCCTTCGGGTTTGCCACTCCAGAAGAAAGAGTATTCCAAGTCGTCGAGACTACCAGACTCTGAGACACACAAACACACACACACACACGCACCTACACACAAACACCCACACACGAATCCACACACGCCCCGACACACGCACACACACATGCACCCACACACACGCAACACACACACACACACACACACACACACACACACACACACACACACACCACACCCACACCCACACCCACCCCCACACCCACACCCACACCCACATGCGCAACCACACAAGCACCCACACACACACGCACCACCACAACCACACGCGCGCACCACAAACACGCACCCACACACTCTCACACGCACCCAAACCCACACCACACACGCGCTAACTCACGCACGCACGCACACATGCAGACACGCGGTCACACACACACCCACACGTGCACCCACACGCACCCACACACGCACACACACACACACACACACACAAACATGCACCCAGACACGCACACTTACACACACAGGCATCAACAGACGCACAAAAACGCATACATACAGAAACAAATGCACCACACACGCACTCACACCCACGCACCCACACGTACTCACCCACAAACGCACTCACACGCAAACCCACACACACAACCACACGCACGAGGCAGAACAAACACATACGCACCCACATCCACACACGCACCAATACACACGCACCCACATACACGCACCTGCACACGCGCCCACACATGCACCCATACACACACGCACCACACATACATCCACACATACATGCGCCCACAAATATACACATACACACACCCACACCCGATTCCACACACGCCCACAGAAGCACACATACACACACGCACTACTCACGCACCCAAACACACAGACGCACGCACCAACCCACACACATGCGCCCATACACACACACATACACACACGCACCTACACGCGCACACACGCACGCACGCAGAAACACACACACGAATCCACCTGCACCCACACACACACATACACACATGCACCCACACACAAACCCACACACGCACTCACACGCACCCACACACTCACACAAACGCGCAAACACGGGCCCACATACACACACATGCACCACAAACGCAACCACACACGCATCCACCCACACACACACGCACACACATACACACACCCACACTGACGCACCCACACACACAGACACACGCGCACACCCACGCTGCTACCCACGCACACACACGCGCCAACAGACGCACAAATGTACCATACAATCACCCAGACACACAAGCGCACCCACACCCACACATACACCAACACGCACGCACCCACACACGTGCCTACACATGCACCCATACAAACACACGCACCACACACGCATCCACACACCCACACGCACCGACACACTCGCACCCTGACACGAATTCAAAAAAGCACACACACACGCACACACACATGCACACACACCCACACACTCACACAAACGCGCAAACACGGGCACACGTACACACACACATGCACCACAAACGCAACCACACACGCATCCACCCACACACACGCACACACACACACCCACACAGACGCACCCACACAGAAGCACACACCTACACACGCAACCAAACACGCAGACACACACGCACACCCTCGCTGTTACAAACGCTCCCACACACGCAACAACCCACGCACACACACGCGTACACATGTACCACACAATCATCCACACACACAAACGCACCCACACCCACACACGCACCAACACGCACGCACCCACACACGCGCCCACACATGCACCCATACAAACACACGCACCACACACGCATCCACACACCCACACCCACCGACACACTCGCACCCTCACACGAATTCACACACGCACGCACACACGCACACACACATGCACACACACCCACATAGACGCACCCACACACACGCACACACCCACACCCGCACCCACACACGCACACACATACACACACGCGCACCACCACATACTCACACACGGACCACACTCACACAAGCACGCACACACACACGCTCGCTCCTACACAGACATGTGCCCACACACACACGGACACACACGCTCCCATACACGAATCCCCACACGCACCGACCCACGCACACACACGCGCACACACACGCACCCACATGCGCAAAAACACGCGCCAACACACACACACACAACCACACACACACACACACCCACACTCACACGAATCCACACATGCACCCACACACATGCACCCACTCAGGCACCCACACGGAGGCACCCACACACGCACACACACGCGGCAACACACGTATACACACATACACGCACCCAAACACACACACACACACACACATGCACACACTCACACGCCCCCACATACATACACGCACCCACACACACACCTACACACGCGCCAATGCACGCAAACACACGCGCCAACACACGCACACATGCATCCACACACATGAATCCACTCATTATCACCCACACACGCACCCACACCCACACGCGCACCCACACACGCGTCCTCACAAGCACCCATTCTAACATGCACCTACACACGCACCCACCCACACACGCACCGATACACGCACACCCACACGCTCCAACACACACCCGCCGGCACAAGCACACACGCACACGCAAACACACACACGCACCCACACACACCCACCTACACACACACACGCTCCAACACATGCACATGCCCCACACACGAACCCACACCCACACACGCTCCAACACATGCACACATACCCCACACACGAACCCACACCCACACACGCACCCACACCCGAACCCACACACGAATCCACAAAAGCGCCTTCACAAGCACTCACATTCACACGCACCACACTGGCATCCACACACACACACACATGCGCCCACACACACAAACACACACACACACACGCACCTACACACAAGCACCCACACACAAATCCACACACGCCCCGACACACGCACCCACACACATGCACCCACACACACGCAACCACACACACACACACACACACACCCACACCCACATGCCCAACCACACAAGCACCCACACACACACACGTACCACCACAACCACACGCGCGCACCGACAAACACGCACCCACACACTCTCACACGCACCCACACCCACACCACACACGCGCTAACTCACGCACGCACGCACGCACACATGCAGACACGCAGTCACACCCACACCCACACATGCACCCACACGCACCCACACACGACACACACACACAAACACACACACACACACACACACACACTCACACACAAACATGCACCCAGACACGCACACATACACACACAGGCATCAACACACGCACAAAAACGCATACATACAGAAAAAAATGCACCACACACGCACTCACACCCACGCACCCACACGTACTCACCCACAAACGCACTAACACGCGAATCCACACACACAACCACACGCACGAGGCAGAACAAACACACACGCACCCACACCCACACCCACACACGCACCAATACACACGCACCCACATACACGCACCCACACGTGCACCAACAAACGCACGCAAACGCGCAAACACACGCACACATACCCACAGACACATATGCACCCACACACACACGCACCCACACACGCTATCACACCCACACACAGACACACACACGCGACAACGCATGCACAAACGCACCCACACACATGCACACACAGACACGCACCCACGCACACACGCACCCACACACAAAAACACGCGCCAGCACAAGCACACACACACACACACACGCACATACACACACAAAAACACACACGCCAAAACACGACCACACACACACACACCCACACACATATGCACCCACACACGCACAAATATACACACAGGCACCAACACACGCATATACACGCATACATACAGACACACGCACTCACACCCACGCACCCACATGCATTCACCCACAAACGCACTCACACCCGAACACACGCACACAACCACACGCACGTGGCAGAACAAACACACACGCACGCACACACACCCACACACGCACCAATACACACACGCACCACACACGCATCCACACACACATGAGCCCACACATATACACATTCACACACCCACACACGAATCCACACACACACACACACACACACACACACACACACAAACAAACACACACACACACATGCACCCACACTCACGCACCCACACACACCCACACACGCACTCACACGCACCCACACACTGACATGAACGCGTAAACACGGGCACACATACACACACATGCACCACAAACGCAACCACACACACATCCACCCACACACACACGCACACACATACTCACACCCACACAGACGCACCCACACACAAGCACACACCCACTCACGCAACCACACACACACACACACACACACAAACACACACGCACCCACGCTGCTACACACGTTCCCACACACGCAACAACCCACGGACACACATTCTCCATCAGACACACAAACGCACACACACTCACACATGCACCAACACCCACGCACCCACACACACAAGCACCCACACACGCGGCCACACATGCACCCATATAAACACACGCACCACACACGCATTCACACACACATGCGCCCACAAATACACACATACACACACCCACACACACAAACACACACACACAAACACACACACACATGCACACACTCACAGGCATCCACATACACACATGCGCCCACACAAGCACACACACGCCCCCACACGCACGCTCCCAGCCGCGAATCCACACACGCACCGACACACGCACCGACACACGCGCCCACACAAGCACCCTTACACACACACGCATCTACACACGCGCCGATACACTCACACACACGCGCCAACACACGCACACATGCATCCACACACACGCACCCACTCATACTTACCCACACACGCACCCACACCCACACACGCACCCACACCCACACACGCGTCCTCACAACCACCCATACTAACACGCACCTACACTCGCACCCACACACGCACCGATACACGAACAAACACACGCTCCAACACACGCACACATGCCCACACACGAACCAACACCCACACACGCACCCACACCCCGAATCCACACACGAACCCACACAAGCTCCTTCACAAGCACTCACACACACACGCACCACACTCGCATCCACACACACACAAACATACACGGCCACACACACACAAACACACACACACACGCACCTTCAAACACGCACCCACCCACACACGCGTCCACACACGCACCGACACACGCACACACACACACACATGCACCCACACACACGCACCCAAACACACACGCCATGACACACGCACCCACACTCGCGAACATACACACACTCACACACTCACTCACACACACACACACACACACAAACACACACACACACGAATCCACGCAGGAACCCACACATGCAACCACACACACGCACCCCCACACAAGCCAACACACACACACATACACGCACCCATGCACCTACACATGCTCCCACACACCCACCAACACACGCGCACCCACACACCTACAAACACGTGCCAAGACACGCACGCACGCACGCACGCACGCACACACACACTCACACACACGCACCCACACGCAAACATACGCGACAACACACGCACACCTACACACATATGCACCACACAATCAACTACACACACGCACCGACACACGCATCCAAACACGCACCGACACACGCACACACACATGCACCCACACACACGCACCCACACATGCACACACACAGGCGCAAAGACACGCACACATACACATATTCACCACACCCGCACACATACACACACACAAATACGCACGCACCAACACACATGCACCCACACACATACCAACACATCACCCGCACACCAACACGCACCAACACATTCACCCACCCACACACGCACAAACTTGAGCCAGTACACGCAAACACACACACGCACACACACACACACACACACACACACACACACACCGACCGACATTCACACGCACCTCCACACGCAACCATACACATACACATGCACCCACACACACGCACCCACACGCACGCAGCCACACACGTAAACACACGCTCTAGTACCCACACACACACACACACACACACACACACACACACACACACACACACACACACACACACACACACTCACTCTCTCACACACACACACACACACACACACACACACACACACACACACACACACAGATACACACATGCACTCATTCGCACACACACACACACACACACATACATATACATACACACACGCACGCAAACACACGCATCCACTCACGAATCCACACACGAACCCACACAAGCACTGGCTCACGCACACACATCCACCAACACACACGCACTCATTCTCACTCACCCACAGACACCCACACGCGCGCGCCAACACACGCGCCCAAACAAGCCCCTATAAACACACATGCAACTACTCACGCACCTACACACGCACCCACACACGCAAACATGCGCGCCAACACATGCACACATACACACACAAGCACCACACACGCAATATCACACACTCACCCACACATGCACCCAAACACGCACCCACACAAACACACACATGCACCAGCACAAGCACACACATACACGCACCCATGCACCTACACATGCTCCCACACACCCACCAACACACGCGCACCCACACACCTACAAACACGTGCCAAGACACGCACGCACGCACGCACACACACACACACACACACACACACGCACACACACACACGAATCCTCGCAAGCACCCAGACATGGAATCACACACATGCACCCACACACGCACCCACACACGCCAACACACGAACACACACACGCAGGCACACACATGCACACACGCAAACACTCACACACGCACCCACACGCGCGCCTACAGACGCACACATACACACTCGCACCACACAAACACCCAAACACACAGACGCACGCTCCCACACACACATATGCGCCCACAAGCACAAATACACACACGCACCCACACACATTCAGTCACCCTTGAATCCACACACGCACCCTCACACGCACCCACACACACACAAACACATGCACCCACACTGAAACACCCACACGCACCCATATACGCACACACGCGCCCCAATACAGGCACACACACCCAGACAGAGACACACACCCACGCACACACGCACCCGCATGCTTCTACACACGCACCCAAATAAGCACGCACCCACACATACACATAAACACACACGCACACACGCACACACGCACACACATACAAAAACGCGACACGCACACACCCACACACGCACCCACAGACGCCCACACATACGCCCACAAGCAACAACGCACACCCACACTCATACACGCACCCACATACACACACGCGCACAAGCACATATTCACACACGCACCACACACACACACACACACACACACACACACACATACACACACACACACGCGCGCGCGCGCGCGCGCGCGCGTGCGCGCGGGCGCGCAAAAAAAACACACGGACGAACCCACACAGACATGTTCCCACACACGCATGGACACACACGCAAGCACACACGAATCCACACACGCACCCATACACGCACTAACACACGCACTCACACATATGCACCCACACACGCAACCACACGCGCACAAACACGCGCCAACACACGCATACTCAAACAAGCGAATCCACACATGCACCCACACACGCACCGACACACGAACACACACATACACCCACACACACGCACGCAGATACACACACACACACACGCACAAACACCCGCCTACACACGCACACACACACATGCACTCTCTCTCACGCACCCATAAACACACATGCGCCCAAACACACATACCTATATACACACACGTACCCACACACTACACACGCACCGACTCACCACACACATGCACCCACACACACGCACCCACCCACTCACACTCACCCACACACGCACGGACCCACACCGACATGCGCCCACACACGCACGCACACTCACACGCACCCACACACGAATCCACACACGCACACAAACACACACACGCACCACACACACAAACACACACGCACCCACACACAGACGCAAGCACACACACAGACATGTGTCCACACACGTAGGCACACACAGGCACCCACACACCGATCCACACACATAGCAACACACGCACGAACACACGCAGTCACACACATGCACCCACACACAAGCACCCTAACACAGCACCCACACCCACACGCGCACACACTCGCGCCAACACACGCACACATCAAGCACACGCACACACCCACGAATCCACATTTGCACACACTTTATCTTTCTTTCTCGCTCACTCATGCGCGCACGCACACATACACACACAAACAAACACACACACACAAATACCCAGCCACAAGCACTCACACGCGCACCCACTCACGGATACACACACACGCGCCAGCACACACACACACGAAACCGTATACTCAAGCACACATACAGGCACCCACACACGCACACACGCGCGCCAAAATACGCAAACATACAAACCCATTAACGACACACGCACCCACACACACGCACCGAAACACGCACCCACACACACGCGCCCACACCCACGCACACATACAAACACGCACCACACAAGTACCCACATACACAAGTACAAGCGAGCACACACACACACGCACACACACGCACCCACAGTCGCACACATACGCACACACAAGCACCACACTCGCCCACCCACACACGCGCCACACACGAAAACACACACACAAGCCAACACATACACACATGCACCACACACGCACAAACACACTCACACATACACACACATGCACCACACACGCAACCCCACGCACGCGCCATACACGCAAGTACACACACGAACGCACCCACACCCAAGCACCCACCCACACACACACACACACACACACACACATACGCCCATACTCGCTCCAACACACGCATACACACAAGCACCCTCACACACACTCACAGGTACCCACACATGCACCCACACACGCACCCACACACGCACACACACGCGACAAAACATATACACCCACATGCACCACACATGCACCCACAAACACGCACCCAAGCAAGCACCAACACACGAATCCACACACGCACCCACACACGCACCCACACACGGACTCACACACGCGCCCACACATACACACATACACACACGTGTGTGAGTGTGTGGGTGCGTGTTTATGGGTGCGCTAGTGTGCTTGTGCTGGTGCGCGTGTGTGTATGTGGGTGCGTGTGTCGTTGCGCATGTGTGTGTATGTGTATGTGTGTGTGTGTGTGTGTGTGTGTGTGTGTGTGTGTGCGTGTGATGGCGCGTGTGTGTGCGTGTGTGAGTGCTTGCGGGTGCGTGTGTGTGTGTCTACGTGTTTGT